>JAAGEH010002534.1:25389492-25660860 GCA_011751065.1 Lasiurus cinereus | reverse complement strand
AACTGCCTTCCCCTGCCTACTTGGTTGCCCCTAACTGCCTTCCCCTGCTGGCCTGATATCACCCCCAAATGCCCACCCCTGCTGGCCTGATCACTCCTAATTGCCTCTGCCTCAGCCCTCACCACCATGGCTTTGTCCAGAAGGAAGTCAGACATCTGGAAGATGGCCAGTCAACCCAGTCTAATTAGCATATTACCCTTTTATTAGTATAGATAGATTATATAGGATAGGATTGCTTAAATGGTGTATGTGTGGGGGAGGGGGAAGAGTCTTTTTCAGCAGGAGGAGATGCTCTTTGCAGACAAAAACACATAATCCCCATATCTGGACTAATAGCCAGCCATATGCACTATACTGCTAAACCGGTCATTAGAAAATTGAATCACTTTCTTTACACCTTACACCAAACAACTGTTGCCCTTAAAATCCCTCTTCAGCCAGTACCTTATTTCTGCTTTCACAGTTCACCCAAGATTTGGTTCTTTTATTTTTATTTTTTATATATTTTATTGATTTTTTTCAGAGAGGAAGGGAGAGGGATAGAAAGTCAGACACATCAATAAGAGAGAGACATCTGTCAGCCGCCTCCTGCACGCCCCCTACTGGACTTGTGCCTGCAAGCAAGGTACATGCCCCTGACCCGAATCAAACCTGGGACCTTTCGGTCCGCAGGCCATGCTCTATCCACTGAACCAAACCAGTCTCAGCAAGATTTGGTTCTAATTGGTCGATTTCTATGCCAGTCAGCATCTTCGGGCCTATCTCTGGGCCTGATCAGAGAGGCAGGGCTGATCAGCAGCTCAAGGCTGCAGGTGAGCGGGCTGAACTGCTGACCTCTGGGAGAGAGAGAGAGAGAGAGAGAGAGAGAGAGAGAGAGAGAGAGAGAGGCTTGACTGCTGGTGAGGCCGAAAGAGAAGCAATGTCTGATCACCCTGCTTCTCTCCCTGGGCCTTGCCAGCAGCCACTGCCACTGCTGATCATCCCCACCTCTCTCTCTCTTTGAGAGGCCAGCAGTTCAGACCACTCACTGCTACACGTGCAGCCTGGCGTTTGCTTGAGCCTTGGATCATTTTGGATGTTATGACTCTGGCTCTTTCTATCTATCTATCTATCTATCTATCCATCCATCCTAGTATAATGAGGATATTAAATATATATACATATATGAATTACTAATAGGTATATATAAATTACTACACATGTACTACAAAAGCTAGATACAATGTATCCGTGCTAACAAAAGTTTGTTTTCGATATTTAAGAGCTTTTTTTTTTCCCCATTGGAATATAGGCTTTGATACTACTGTTTTTTCTTAGATCTTGAAAGATCTGTTGTTGCTAAACATTTAAATCAACTGGAAAGATAAACATTTTCAAGGGTCTGGCTTATTTCAGTGCTTGTTCCCAAGCTTACTGTGCTTTATAACACAAACTTCTTTTTTCTTAAAGTCTGGTTTCTTTCAGAGATATTTTCAGTTGGCTGCATGTAAAATAAATCAATCTAAGAATGGAGACATGGCAACACATTCTTTGAAAAAAAAAAAAGTATAATTTCCCTTTTCCAAATTGCATTGCTTCACCCAATCAGCCAATTTTAACCCTTAAAATGTTTTGCCATGTGAACTAACAATTGTATCTTAAAAATTGTTTCCAAATCCACATGAATACTTTTAAGTATTCAATTTACCAAGTTTTCTGATGTGATAAAAATAAGTCAATACTATTTTTAAGACCAATTATATTTAAGCCTTAAAAAATCTCAACTATTAAGATTTACAAAAAAAAATGAATCATGCAAATGAAATCACATTTGCCATATTTGTAACACAAAGATTTCTGTCAAAAAAAAAACAGTTGGAAATAACATGCTGTTTGCAATGTAATTGTTACTATTCACTAAAGCTGAAAAGGCAAATGCAGAGAGCTGAATGGCTGACAGCCTAGTCATTTAAAACTACAGGTTGTCTCAGGAATGACAATGGTTTTGAAATTCAGCTCAACCCATGCTGAGAAGTTTTTAGCTCTAAAGAATGGAGAATATTTAACACTTAGTTGAATAAGTTTTTATTTTTTTCTTCCTCAAAACATTTCAACAAACCTTAGTCTTTAATTTCATATATATATATATATGAAATATTCAAATAGGCATCGGTCTATTCTGAAGAGAGCTTCTGGAATCTGAATGTAAATAAGGACATTCATTGTAAAGCCAACAAATAATTCGTTTCTTTTGCTAAGGAAAAACAATAGAAAAGAAATACACATCCATGTGTTTGCTGTATATAATTGTTATTAGATCCATATATTTGCTTAGGTTTTTCATTTGTTCTTAAAACAACTTCAGTCTCTATTCTGAGGTTGGAATTGCCCTTCTTGGGTGACTGCCCTTAGTGATCCTTGTGCTTTTATGCCCCTTTAGTACACTGCTTGCTCCTGATAGATTGCTCTTTGACCAAGCATTAGTCAGGGTCTTCTGAGCCCTTTGCTCAGTGAGGCTTCAATCTTCACTCCCATTATTGCTGGGTCTGTATTGCTCAGTTTTAGCAAGAATTCTAGGTCAGTTTATGAAGACACCTCCCTTGATATCTGATCAACTTCCACAGCTGATAAAGCAATTGTTAGGGGTGAAATAGGCAAGTTTAGGAAATTTTAGGAATTAAGGGGTCCATGGTAAAAGCACAGGACTACAGAGCTGCAAAGGGTACATTTCCATAAGACAAGGGAACTGGGGATTAGCAAAGTATACACATTTACAGAATAAAGTGAAGGAAGCCCCTCATTCAAAGAGGAAGAAAGAAAGCCTAAAGGGAATAGGAGAATGATAAGGAATACAAAGGAAGGAACCTCAGGTATTACAAGTGAGATTTGAGGTCAGGGTTGCTATAGTGACCAAATCAAAGGGCAATAGTGACCAATCAGAGGGGATATCGAAGCACAAAAAAATTGTAGCACTCTGTGGGACTCTTTTCCCCTCTCCACATGGGAGTCTGTGTTTGCTTCTCAATAAATTTCCACCTTTGCTATACCACCTTTCACCCATGGTTTCATTCTTTAACTCCCATGGACAAAGAGCCCAGGAAACCATTCTGCTCAGGAGAACAGAGCACGTTTCCAGACCAAAATTCCTGTTTCAATAGAATATATCCCAGGTGGTATCTGATCATACTGGCCTGCCTTCAACAAAAATATTGTTAAGTTTATTTGTAATTAACTCAGTTTTTAATTAATTAACAGTGAATGTCTTAACAGGGGCATGTCTTTTGTGCCCCTACAGATCCTGGGGAAGGGACTAGAGAAAGGAAGACTTAGAGATGAATGCCCAAATAGATCTGAATGATGTAGAAAAAGTAATTTTCTGTCAGTCACATCTGGGAGTAAGTCATGGCCTGAATAGGCATGGCCACTGCAAGGGCAAAAATTCTGAGATACATAAACTTCTGAACAAAGCAAGATCCCTCTCTTGGTCCTCGTGCCCTTCTCTCTTGCTGCTCACACCTAACTGCTGGCTTGCAGGGCTCTCACACTCTGCACTTATCCAATGGCCCATAGCCGTGTGGACCCCACACACAATGGACTAATAAACTGCCACTAGCCTGATGCCCTGCTGAACTGCATTCCAGCATGGAACAGTAACTCTGCACACTGGCTCTGCCTTTAGCTCTGCTGAATTTTGTTTCCCATTTTCCAGGACTGGTTTCAGGGATGTGGAATTTAGAAACGGAGTGAGATAACTTTATGCAAATAAAAATCACTCATTCTCCCATGCAAGTCTTAGAAAAATATTTTTCTCAAGATATGGTAAGAACATGACCCTCAGCACCCAGTGGGGAAACCGAGCCCCCACTTCCACTGGGGGACATCCCACTTTCACCTATAGCACATTTAGTGATAATTCCTCCCACCCTTGATGCCTTCTCTTAGTAATTTCTCATCTATCAACCCATCTTTTTGTTCCTTCTCTATAAATCCCTGCTTGTTCTTATTACATTTGGAATTGAGCCCAGTTTTCTCCCAATTGCAATAGTTCTTGAATTAAATTGGTTTTCCCACTTTAACTCCTGTTTGTCTGGTTTTAAATCCTCCAAGGGCAATATTACCTTGCATTAATTTGGCTTTTCTGGACACTCTTTTTGTGTAGTAGCTGGCATCTTCACAAACAAGATGATCTGAATGGTTAGTCAGCCATCTTCAGCTCCTCTCTGGTTGACTTCAGGGTCTTTTAATTGCACAAGGACAGGTAAAGGTACAACACTCTAATTTTTGTGTAACCTCCTCTTTCTGTGATCTTTCTTTCCTTCCTAACCTTTGAGATCTATTTAATAACCAGAGAGATAAGGCCTACTGACCACTCCCCCTTCCCACAATTTATATTAGTCTTAATTTAAATGCATTTTAGATATCAACCAATTAATCCATCTAATCCATTACCATTTTACAAATGAGTAAATTAAGGCTCAAGACTTTGCATTTCTACTAAATAGCAAATTTAGAATGAAAAATCAACTCCTTTTAATTTCAATTTAAGGTTTCTTTCTATTTGAGCATATTGCCTCATAAAATTGATATTTCCTAATGATTTACACTTGGTTTTGTTTTGTTGACATATAATTCATTGTCAATGTACTGAATCACCTTCAACAAAATAATATTTCTCCAGCTTTGTATTCTTATTTTCAGAGAGGCTAAAACAAGACATAGATAAGCTCAACATGAACTCTTGCCCACTCAATTTGAAATAGTAAAAGAGAGACTAGTATTAAATAGTATTTAATTATCATTAAAAGATATAATGTGATATTGTAATATCTCTGCATGAGAGGTTATAAAAATTTTTGGATTAATTACTTTGTATTTTAAACAAACCTTATCAAAATATTTATAAAAAATTATAAAGCATAACACCAATATATACTCTGGAGATAAAAGAGAGTCTGAGTAGCATGATACATGTTGCTCATAAAAAATCTTCCTCAAATGTGACTGGACTTGCAAGTGTCTGAGTTTAAACTTAAACTAATATGGTACTGACAATTTCTGTTTGTCACACACACACACACAAAACAAACTCAGCATACTTATTAATTCAAAGACAAAGAATGGTTACCAAGATGGAATATTTTTGCATTTTGTAGTGACAGATTGTGCTTTATGAGGAAATTATATAATATTTGTTACCACTTTTACTTTTTTCAAGGAAAACTGATCTTTGAATAATATTAAAAATGATTGGCATTGTTTTTATAGATTACAAATGAGTAAATAGTGCCCCTAGAAATTTATTTGAAAAATAAAGTTTATCTCTTATTGCAAAGGCTTTTTGTTTTGTTTTTTGGTACACATCTTTTTGCCTTCAGTAAGTAATCCTCTTTTGAAATACCATGGAAACAAGCAAATATGCCTCATTAAACTTTCCTTGCAAAAGAAAATTGAAAGAATTTTTAAAGTGTAGAGTAGATAAAAATAAAATGCATTTCCTTTAGGGTTATTAGATTGTCCTTTTTAAATTCTTTAAAGAAAAGTACCAAACTTGGCAGAAAAGAATAAAAACAGAGTATTTTCATATTTGTGAAATTGTGACAATTTTTTAAAAATGAGTGGTTTATAGTATTTCTTGAATAAGAACTGAAAATACACAGTCAATTATATTTCATATTTATTACTAAATTACATTTCAGATATATTGTGAGACTAAAGTATCTATTATAATGTATAAACATGATTACTAGTGACATTAAAGTACTTCTCTATTAACAAGTGGTACTTGCATAATGCCTTTGGATAAGGAGAGGAGCTTAATGAAAAAAAAAAGAGGTCTTATTTGATCTTGTTCTATAGTAGGAGTTAGGCAAGGGGCATGTTTCTTTGAAAGCTAAGACTAGAACCAGGTAGGGTCTTAATCGATTTCATAATGTAAGTGAAGCTTCTAGTGAGGTGGGAGCTATTGAGTAACCTGGTGTTTTAATGGCAAGCGAAATAAGAAAGAAAACCTTTTCATGTTAAGAACACCTTAGCTCCCCCACAAAATTAAAACTAAAATTGACAAATATGTTTCAATTAAGCGTTGACACTTTCACATACCTTGGGACTTTGAAGTAAAAGAAAATATTAGCTTTATTCAAGTTTTCATTTATTCCTTCACTATCCAAAATAGCCCAATGACTAGATCTCAGCATGCACTAATATCACTATTAGTAAGAATGTCCCTCTCTTTATTCTGCCAATATATGTATATTCTGTCCTCTTAACTAAAGCAGTGACTATTAGGGACTTGTCTTGAATTAAACACCCAATCTTTGGAAAGCTGTTTTAAAGGCATATTGTGAAGTGAAAGGAGTTATTGATTTTTGTTGAGTTAGTAGTTTGTACATTGGAATCCATTTTAACAATAGAAATTGATATATAACTTTCAAATCTATTGTTTTGACATGATTACTAGGTTTTCTGTTTTGTTTTGTTTTACTAAATCATGAATGTCATTCATTTAGCAACATCTTATTTTCATATCTATCTGGATTGAAACGTTTCTGTTAGTGATGTATTAATCCAAGCACCTAAAGGATATATGGACACCTCTATCAGTGTGGAGGCAGCTAGTTAGAAATTAAAAAAGGAGAAAGAGAAAAGTAGCTGAGTCTGATTAAGTCAGGAAACTACAGACTCTCTAGGGAATAGCCAGAATGGCTCTACCAGATAGATTAACTTCCAAGTGGTCAGGAAAGACTGGCTTTCCAATCATTCCAGGGGGAAACGGGCTAGTTCCCCCAGAGAAAGGGGAGGAGACAAACCTGGGAATATCTGGGGAAAAGATCAAATAGGATAAGGACACAAGCCAGGGAAAAGCCAGGCAAAAGGTTGGATAGTTTGAAAGAAAGCCTGCTCTCTCTCAACCCCAAGGAAATATAGGGAAGCTTAATAAAGGCTCCAGTCTCTCTGGCAGCCCTACAGGCCAGAGCAGTGTGCCTGTGACAACCCAGGTGCTATCAAGTCTTGGCAGTGAACATGCAGCCAGGGAATGAGGCACAAGGAAGTTAAGTAACTTTCTCAAGATCAGCCTCGGTTCCAAGGGTATCACTGCTCTGGACCCTGTTGACACTGCTGGGTCTGCTAAGCCCAAATGTAGGCCTACCGCTCCAGAAGCTGGACTTCTCCCACAGCAAGGCAGAGCTGAACCACCTGAGACAGCAAGTGTAGTGTATCTGGGGAGAGAACAATAATACAGACCAGGTTCTGTGGCTGGACCTGCCTGGAAAGTGCCTTGCAGAGCGTGGCAGCCTTTTCAAGGGTGCTCATATAAATCTTGTCACTATCGTTCAAATTCTTCTTTGCATGTGCCCCTGAAATTCCTTTCCCACAACATGGTGTAAGAACCTATTTCAAGACCCACCTTCCTCTAATAAAACTCCCAGCACATTAAACAAACACAAGTGCTTTGAGGTATCACATGACAACTCCAAATATGATTTTTATGCAGCAATTAACCATCTAAATCTAAATGATGCTGTTATACTTCAACAATTAGTGGCCATTTCCTTATTCCACTCCTTATAAAAAGAGGGCATAAGGGAATAGGAAGTCACTAGACTTGCAGAGTTTAAGTATCACATATATACAAACCCTTAGCTCATAACAATGGTTCTAGTCCACATAGGTTACATTCGTGTCTCAATAATCTAAGACATCAACCTAGATTAAACTGAATAAGCTAATTAAAATTGACTGATAATGCCTGAAATAAATAAACCATTTTAATGCATTCAAATTTGTTTTTATTTCTTTTATGTAGTTTTCTTGTTTGCCTTGTCATGCCTGGTCTCTATTCACTTGGCTTTGAAATCCTTTGGCTTAGTTAAAATATTCTTTACTAAGTAGCAAAACAATTTTATCAGATATATACATTATTATATATGATGAATATTTTTTTAAGTAATGATTAAACTTATATTGTTTTCCTTTCTTCTTTTTTCTTATATTCAGCTATAGGTTTCACTTTTTCAAGTTGATAATAGGAGAAAAACAAGGACTGATGTGCTTGTCATAAGTTTTAAACTTTTGGGACATTTTTATTCTCAACTTTGAAGTCTAATGCTCAAGAGAGAACATCAATATTTTTTAAATTGTTGTTTTTTGATATTGCAAGTCCATAAATTTTACCTTTTAAATTTTCTAACTTTTTTTTGACATGTGTATGTGTAACAAAAGAAAGAGACATTAGCAGTGTTCCTGATTTCCAGAAAAAGAAAAAGAATATCTTTACAACTATGTGTATTTACCAAGAAAATGTTCCCTCCTGTGGAATGACTTCAAGTGGGAAGTTACATACTAATTCTGACATTGCATTATTTACATAATTAACATGAGTTTTACAAAACTGTTCAGGGTCTTTCCTTGATATTTCACTTTATAGATTTATTCATTAAAACAAACAATCATGCACATGTTGCACAGTGAGTTTAATTAATTTTTATTATCAATATTTTACCTATTTTTATTAAAAAGCAATCTCTTTAATCCACTTTATTTGGAATCTCAAAGTACAATCAACTTCATGGGGGAAAAAACTTGAGGAAATAAGAAAGCTCAGAGAGAGTTGATGAGGGTTAGAAAAGTTATGAAGAAAGCCCTAGATAAGTAAAAGTGGGAATTAACCAGGAAAATAGGAAGGGAGAGATAGAGGGGTATATTAAATAGAAAAAAAATAGATTGTTACCAAGAAGGCATGCAAGAGCATGACCTGGGAGTAGATGGTGGTTGGGGATTAATTATGGATGAGCTGGTAGGACTGACAGGGAGGATTAAGGAAGCAATTATAAAGGGTTTAGGTTGAGAGTGTGGCCTCTTTCTAGAAGTCCTAGTCACTATTTTCTGTCCATCAAACATTCACTAGTTGTAGCAATGGGTTATAGGTTTCTATCTTCTGCATTACTCTAGAGTTAAAGTCCACCCTCTGAGTGTCTGCATGTTTTTTGGTTTTTTGTTTTGGCTCATACTTCCAATATAGCATAGTAGAAGTAAATTTTCACCTGGAATGTATTGAATTGGACTGAATTTAGATTAAATTATTTGCCCTTGAGATCTTTTTATATCTGTATGTGTAGAACTATTTCACTCTTTAAGACTGCTGCCTAGCATTCCATAATGTGGATTTATTTCCACAAAACTTCACTTATAATTCATTTTTGCAAATGTCAATTTATTTGTAAATTGATGCTTTTTATTATTTTTGCATTTCCTTTGTAACTAGGCTGAAATGTCTCTTTGACATTTTATTTGACTTTTTTATTATCTCTTATTTTCCTTTAAAATTTTTTACCATATTTTCTGCTGTGATATTTAACAAGTTTATTGATTTATATATCTTTTATATATAAATAACCAATGCAAATGTACTAATTTATATATTTATAATATATAACCTCTGTTTTTTGGTAATAAACATTTTCTCCCACCTTGTTCCTTGTATTTTAATTTTATTTATGGCATATTTTGTTACAAATATGTTTATATTTTGATGCCATTAAATGTATTGGATTGATTACGGATAGCTAAAAATAAAAAAATAAAAAGTATCAGTCTTTTCCTTATGAATTTCATGTTTTGTATATTCCATAATTTTTCACACTAATTTAATAGTTTTGTTTTTCTTATTTGTTTTGACTTCTTTATTTTACATTTAGGTCTAATTGGAATTTACTTCTCTGTCTTTGGAAAAAATTCCCATAAAAATAGATATTTGTATGACAAAGTCAATTCTCAAACACCCTTTATTGACTATGTCGTTTTTCCTTAGTAATCTGTAATGTCATCATTTTCATATTCCAAATTTACATGTACATATAAGTATACATATATATTTATGCATCTACTTATGAACTACCTATTTTTTGTCCAGTGATATACTTGTCTATTACTGAACAAATATTATTTATGTCACACATAGCTTTATGCAACATTTTTATATCTCATAGAGCAAGAATTGCCTGCATTTGTTTTTTTCAAAATCTTTTGGCTACTTTTCTATATTTAACAAATTATTGAGTTAGCTTTACAAATTCATGAAAGTTTCTTTTTGAAATTTTTGAAATGAATTGCATTACATTCCCAGATTATTTTTTCAATTAAAATTTTATATAGTTTTTTATAAGCATTTTTTTCATATATTCAGATATTTTTCCATACCCTTTAGCCATAATATATGGCTCTTTAAAAATAAAAGTCTTGTGAATTTATTGATATGGTTATGTTTACATATTTCAGAATTTTGTTTCTATTATGAATAATGTATTTTACTATTATATGTCCAATTTATTTACGGGACTATAGAGAGCTATTTTTTATTTTACATAGATCTTGTAACTAGTCATCTTATGGAATTCTGCAATAGTGAGTTTTCTATAGTTATGCAATCACAGAAATGCTAGTTTTATCTCTAAAATTAGCGCTTAAAATCTCATTTTCATAACTTATAACCCTTTTTAAATTTGTAAGTATAATATGCTGGAGGCCTGATGCATGAAATTCATGTAAGAGTAGGCCTTCCTTCCCCTGGCTGCTGGCACCAACTTCCTTCTGGCACCTGGGACCCGGGCTTCGAGCAGGTCCCGGTTTTGTACAGAAGGACGTCTGATCTAATTAGCATATTACCCTGTTATTATTACAGATAGTAAATATTATGAAAACAGGAAGCCTTTTCTATTTCTCGTTAATGCAAAAGGTATGATTTCTATGTTAAGGTTACTGTTTCCATATGTTTCTGGTAAGGCCATCTTGCTATTGATTTCTTACACTTTTCATTCTGTGCCATAATTGAGAAAAAGGGTTTACATATTTAAACCATTATTTAAAAAAAAATGAATGGATACTTAATGGATGCTGGAATATAAAGGCTAAACCCAGGGATTGAGGCTGATCTCTTTTCCTTTTTTAAAAAATATGTATATTTTATTGATTTTTTACAGAGAGGAAGGGAGAGGGATAGAGTGTTAGAAACATCGATGAGAGAGGGACATCGATCAGCCACCTCCTGCACACCCACACTGGAGATGTGCCTGCAAGCAAGGTACTTGCCCCCGACCAGAATCGAACCCGGGACCTTTCAGTCCGCAGGCCGATGCTCTATCCACTGAGCCAAACTGGTCTTGGCAAGGCTGATCTCTTTTATGACTATTGTAGAAAGTTCAGAATAGTTTTTAGGTACATTAAAAGGATACGCTTTCCTTATTATTCTCAGTACCTGATACCATTAGTATCTGCCTCTTCATAACCTTAAGCCCATTTAAGAGTGATTAGGCTTAATGGTTTAAAATATAGTAAACAGCTTGCCCTGCCTGTGTGGCTAGGTTGAATTAGCATCATCCCACACACCAAAAAGTCCATGGTTTGATTCCTGTTCAGGGCATATGCTTGGGTTGTGGCTCGATCCCCAGTGGGAGGTGTGCAGGAGGCAAACAATTGATGTTTCTCTCCCCCATTGATGTTTATCTCTTTCCTTCTCCCTTCTCCTCTCTCTAAAATCAATAAAAGCATATTAAAAAAAGAAAGATAGTAAACAGCCAGCATGTTTTTTAAAACACTATAACAAACTATGTTTAATGGGTTTCATTATGTAGTATATAAAAAAAAGGATCTGTAATTAAATAAAGAATTGGTGAAGTATTTTTACTTCCAGTGTCAAACTAGATACACATTTATATAGCTTCCTAAATGTAACCATAAATTTGAATTGATTTACACCATCCAAGCTATTATTTCAATTTTATAATCACCTCCAAAAACATATCTAATATTTCCAATTTGGATTAATTTTTTTACAGATAATAATAAAAAGACTTTTGAAATTTACATTAAGGTTAGAATGAAAGAGGAAATGTATGTGTACCATTCCAATGAATAAATAAATTCAGGTCTGTAAGAAACACTTTCTTTGATTTTTATAATGGAAGGAAGTGAGCTAATGCTAAAAAGAGGCTAATACTAAAAGAATGACAAACTAACAGTAATGAAGGAAGGGCTTATGAAAGAAAAAGGAAAAGAAAAAAAGATTCAAAATTGTATTTAATGGTTCGAGTCATTAGAGAATGAAATATCCAATTTTGTGAAAATGGCACAATAAAAACCTGCACTCAAGAGAAACCAGGGCATGGATTGTGAGCACCAGGGCTATGAGTAGGTAACCAGCTTTGGTCAAGGGCAGCACTTTGTCAAGAAAACATGTTGTGAGTCAAATTGCTTAAAAACTTCTATTTCAGAACAACTAGTAAGTTAGTATCTTAGATGGAATTTAACTTTAGAATTTGCCCAGTAAAATGAACTGCTTGACCAGAAATAAATAAAAGTACCTCATTTTTAACTCCAGAAACTATAAATATTATATTTTATACTCCAAACACAGGTATGACTCCTAAGAAAAATATTCAGAAAGAATATTTTTTGTCCTTGACTTGGTGGAAAATTAATTAAGCAGATTACTGTAATAAAAGGGCACACAATTTTGATATTTTCCTCATACAAGTTAGCATAGTGTCTTGGATATTTTTCAATTCCCCTTACTTGTGAGTCTATTAATTTTATTAACTACAAAAGTAATTGATGAAACATAAAACATATGAGAACATTGTACAATAGTCCAGGCATCAAATAAATCAAATGCTCAATATTAATATACTGCTAGCTGGTGTGGAGATAGCAGGGATGAAGAATCTAGCTGTTTTGCCTTAAGGTCTGCACCCAACTGTGAGACATTTCTAAGTAAACTACATGTTCCTTTTAATTCTCATATTCCATAATTTTGAGAAATGTGTCCTGTTGAGAACTGTCTTTTATCTTCAGTGTTCTCTTAAATAGCTCTGCTTTATAGATGGCAGTTGGGTACCATGATTTCATAAATGCTACCCTGTTGATTCTGGGATTACCTGTCCCATCAGCCCTGCAATTCAAGCTGCTTCAGGCTTCATGATGCTGGATACTGGCTGGAAATATTTCATTTGTGACTAGCCCATTTTTCGATCCTTTTGGGGAAAGCCAAACAAAAACAATACAAGTTAATACAGAACCAGAAATATTTTCGGACATCTCTAACTCCTTACCTCCCTCAGGAGAAATCTCTGCTGTCAGTACTAATGAGAGCAGTAATTATCTAAAGTAAAGCTAGCTATATCCACTCCCTGAGGGTAATAACATGTATTCTCCATATAATTTTTTTAAATTTTTATTTACTTATTTTTTTTTATTTAAACCACTTTATTGAGATATGATGAACATACAAATAGTAGTACTTGATGAGTTTGGAGATAAATACACACCTGTGAAATCATCATCATTATTTATGCCACAAACATAGCCATCACTTCCAAAAGTTTCTTCCCACTCTGTTATTTACTATTATTATTATTATTATTATTATTATTATTATTATTGATAGGAACATATAACATAAGATTTACCTTCTTAGTATTTTTTAAAAAATGTTAATACTGTATATCACAGAAACTCTGCTCTACAGTAGATCTCTAGGACTTATTCATCTTGCATAACTAAAACTTGGTACGTATTCTTTAACTAATACCTCTTTGTTCCTACCTCCTCCCATCCCCAGGCAACCATCATTCTACTCTTTGTTCTACTCTTTGCTTCTATGAATTTCACTATTTTAGACTCCTAATATAAGTAATATTGTGTAATGTTTATCTTTCTGTTTCTGGCTTATTTTTAATATTTTAATTTTTTAATTGATTAAGGTATTACATATGTGTCCTTATCCCCCCATTGGCTCCCAATCCCCCCCTAACTTGTGCCCTTACCACTCTCGTGTTTGTGTACATTGATTGGTTATTCTTATATGCATGCATACAAATTCTTTGGTTGACCTCTCCCCCTCTCCCCCACCATCCCCTGCCTTCCCTCTAAGATTTGATGGTCTGATTCATGCTTCTCTGTCTCTGGATCTATTTTTCTTCATCAGTTTATATTGTTCACTATATTCCATATATGAGTGAGATCATACGATATTTATATTTCTCTGACTGACTTATTTTGCTTAGCATAATGCTCTCCAGGTCCATCCATGCTGTTGCAAATGGTAGGGATTTTTCCTTTTTTTAAAAAAATACATTTTATTGATTTTTTACAGAGAGGAAGGGAGAGGGATAGAGAGCTAGAAACATCGATGAGAGAGAGACATCGATCAGCCACCTCCTGCACACTCCCCACTGGGGAAGTGCCCCCAACCAGGATACATGCCCTTGACCGGAATCGAACCCGGGACCTCTCAGTCCACAGGCTGATGCTCTATCCACTGAGCCAAACTGATTTTGGTGGATTTTTCCCTTTTACAATAGTACAGTATTCCATTGTGTAGATGTACCACAGTTTTCACCCTCTTGACATTTATAATACATAGTAGTTTATTGAAATGCTCAATGTGTCCTGCGGTAGATAAATCTGTTTAGCTTTATTTATCTAGGATTTTTAACTTAAATTTATTGACGTGACATTATTTAATAAGATAATATAAGTTTCAAGTGTAAATTTATATGATACATGATCTGTATATTGCATTGTGTGCCTACCATTCAAAGTCAAATCATCCTCTGTCATTATGTCATCATATATTGGCCCCCTTAACCCTCTATGAAACCCTGCATCTTTCCCTCAGGTAACCACCATACTGTTTTCTGCATCTATGGGTTTCATTTTTGTATCCCACATATGAGTGAACTCATCATATTGTTCTTAGCTTTCTCTAACTGACTTATTTTGCTTAGCATAATATTCTCAAGGTCCATCCATGTTGTTGCAAATGGCATTATTTCATCTTTCTTATTGATGAGTAGTAGTCCAGAGTACACATATACCACATTTTTTTTTATTTTGAAAACCTCACCTTGGTGATATGTTTTTATTGATTTTTAAGGAGAGAAGGGGAGGGAGATAGAGAGGAAGAAGGGGATGAAAGAAAGAAAAAGAAAGGGAAAACATGAGAGAAAGAGAGAGAAGAAGAAAGAGAGAGAGAGAGGGAGAGAGAGAGAGAGACATCCATGTGAGAGAGAAACATTGACTAGCTGCCTCCATATGCACCCAAACCGGGGCTCAAACCGGCAACCTAGGTATGTGCTCTGCCCAGGAATTGAACTAACAACATTTTGGTGTACAGGTGGACACTCCAAACAACTGGGCCATCCGTGCGTGATTGCAAAACATCTATCTTCTTTATCCAATCATCTATCAAAGGACACTTTGGTTGTCTCCATGTCTTGGCTACCATGAGTATGCTGCAATGAATATAGAGGTGCATGTATCTTTGAAAATAAATGATGTTGAGTTTTTGGGTAGATACCCAAAAGAAGTATTGCTGGGTCTTATGGTAAGTCAATTTTTAATCTGTTGAGGAACTATCATTCTGTTTTCTATCATTGCTATACCACATATGAGTAAAATCATATGGTTTTTAGTTTTTTTCCGACTGACTTATTTCACTTAGCACAATATTCTCAAGATCCATCCATGCTGTTGCAAATGGAGCTATTTAATCCTTTCTTAGGGCTAAATGCTATTTCATGTGTACTATATTTTCTTTATCCAGTCCTCTATCGCAGGACACTTCAATTGTTTCCATTCCTTGGCCACTATGACATTCAAGTTCTTAATAGCATTATTCACAATAGCTAAAATGTGGAAGCAACCAAAGGGTCCATCAACAGATTAATAAATAATCAAAATGTGGTATACACTGGAATATTATTCAGCCTTAAAAAGAAAAGAAATTCTGCAATATGCTACAATGTGGATGAATCTTGAGGACATTATGCTAAGTGAAATAAGCCAGTTACACATACATTTATAGAGAGAAAATAGAATGGTTGTTGTCAAAGGCTGTGAAGGGAAAGAATAATAAGTTATTTTTAATGGGTTTAGAATTTAAGTTTTACAGGTGAAAAGAGTTATGTAGATGGATGGTGGTGATGGTTGCACATTATAAATATATTTTTATTTATTTCAAATAGAAAGAGAAAGGGAGATAGAAACATCAATGATGAGAAACAATCATTGATCAACTGCCTCCTGCATGCCCCCTATTGGGGATCAAGCCCACAACCTGGGCATGTGTTCTTGACCAGAATTGACCCTTTAGCCAACACTCTATCCACTGAGCCAAATTAGCTAGGGCACTGAACTTTAGAATGGTTAGGATTATAAATGTAATGCTTATTTTACCACAATAAAGATGGAAAAATACTACACTGCAATATGACTAATGCTAAGATCAAGTGACAAATGGTTTGGGAATATACTGGTAGAATAACTTAATTAAAAAATATTATATAGGAGAGATGGGATGTGGTTGGAGTATCCTAAAGGGAGGAGCTGTTGTTCTACCCCTCAGTAAGATAAGTTTGAGAAGCTTTGCCTTTTCTGTGTTTCTCTGAAATGCTAATTGCCATTATTATTCTAGTCTTCAGTAGGATTGTAAATCAAAGAAGACTTTGCTTCCAATGTTTACTTAATTCACCAGAAATGTTTGCAACTTCAGAGAAAAGGTTGTATCACATGTGATCTGCTTCATGGCCCTTAATACAGGAGTTTCTTTTATGGAGAGGAACAGCTGGAATAATCTTAATCATCATTTAATCTAATTCCCTCACTTTACAAAGGAAAGACTGAGCTCAGGAAAATGAAATTATTTAGTGAAGGTCACCTGAGCTATTGATAGCTGGATGTTTAAAGCTAATTCTGCAGCCCTCGTTCCATGTAGTTTTCAGAGGTATGGCACAAAAAGGACAAAGACAGGCAGCAAGATGTTGCTTTTAGACACAAGATATTCTTATGGATTATATCTGAGAACAAATATGTGACTCTCCCATTGATATATATAAAATTATCAAATTAATGGGTCAAATCTGACAAAATAAAGTGTTGGTTTGGATGGGGAAATATTGGATGAGTATAGGAATCAAGTTAGTATGGTGAAAACTGGGAGCTCTTTGAGCAGTGACTTAGTACATCAGTGGTGCACATGAAATGACATAACCAATTTTTCTACTCACTAGGCCATATGTAGCCTCTTAATCTATCACTGAATGATGTGTTCTGCTCTTTGATTTCATCTCCTTCTCAAAATGTTACTGATATTAAAGTAAGGCCCTCACTTTTCATGAGGGACCTCTACAATAACTATTCAGTTTTACTACATATGAGCAAATGTTATATTCTTGAAGACACAAGTTATTTAAAATCCTAAATAGATTCTGCTGTACAAATCAAAATTGTTGCTTCAGGATATATATGAATCTATATTATTACTTCTGTAGATAATGCATTTTTCCAAAAATGTCATTAAGTAGAGTTGACTTTTATTTTTCACTGGAACAATGTAAGCCATGTATTATAAATGATATAATAACAACACATGTACTCAGACATATATTTGGTACACTGGAATATGTTTGGTAAAAATTTAACTATGTGTTTTTTAAAACTGGATAAAAGCAGGAAGGTTAAAGAAAAGGTAGAAAAAAGGATAAAGAGAAAAGTTTTACCAAGACCATTGTTTCTGGATATTTCTATTAGTTATTAAAAATAGAAAAATATTATTTTCCATTATCTCTACTTCATCTATTCCTTACTTCTCCATGCATTTTCTATAACTTGTATATCAGTCACTGCTACATTTAGGTATGGACTATAATTTAATAATTTAGGCTTGAGGAATAAAGAAACATATTGGTAATAATTTAGAGGAAGAAATTTAACAAAGTATACAAATAGGATGAATTCAATGGGTTTAGTTGAGTTAGAGAGAACAAGGAGTGCTGGCTGACCAGCAGACTCTGAGTGACAATGGACAGATTACTCCAACACAGGCTTCTGTGAAAGAGAGGGCTAAGGGACTCTTTTACTCCCAGTAGTAAAATCAGTGCAGTTTGCCTGCCTCATTGGTTTTTTATTGTAACAAGAGCTTGAACTCAAATTAACCTCTAGATACAATAATCAGAGCAAGTATCCTTGAGAAATATATGTTTCCACAGGTCAGGTTTTCAAAGATTAAACATAGAGATTCTAGCAAAACATCCCAGGGGATCAGACTTGTTTGGAAAAGTCAAAATAGAGGCTGCCACCTTTGGCAATTTCCTCTCAGAGGCCCCCAATCTTTCAGAGAATCCTCCTTGCAGACTTTCCAACCAAGTCCCATGCTTCCCCACAAAGGAGGAAAAGAGGGGAGGGAGATTGAAAGAGAGAAGAGACAAGTCGTGTGTGTGTGTGTGTGTGTGTGTGTGTGTGTGTGTGTGTGAGAGAGAGAGAGAGAGAGAGAGAGAGAGAGAGAGAGAGAGAGAGAGAGAAACAGAGAAACAGAGAAACAGAGAGAATGAGAGTGGGAAGTGGTGGAAGGAAGAATATGCAATTGTCAATATTTATCTTTTGCCACCTGATCACTAGTGTAAGTCAGAGAAGTGGGAAGAATCCCAATTACCAGAAAGTGAGATATATAGAGAAGGTTAAAAATGTTCTCCTCTAGAAATATGACATTGTCTTACATTATTTACTTTTGGAATACTTTAAATTTACATAATAACTGTTTTAATTTATAAGCTGAACAAAGACTCAAATTCAAGTGAGGGAAAATAATATATAACAGTAAGTTTATAGTTATTGTGTATTTGCAAAAAAAATCATCATTTTGTGAATTTAGGAAAGAACTGTTACAAGTTTTGAGAACTGGCAAAAAATACACTAAACATATATTTTTGTTTCATGTTCATGCACTACCTTTGTAGATATAGTAAACTATTTTTCAATACAAAATCTGAGCATTTTAAGTGTTGAATGTCTATCAATAGGAAAATCCCCCTTGTTGAACTGTTGGTGAGAATGCAGATTGGTACAACCACTATGGTTTGCTGCTCTGTTGACTAATGAGTTTGCCAACCACTGGGTTAGATGATGATCAGGCTAGCAGGCAAAAGTGGTTAGGGCCATCAGGGAGGCAGGCAGGCGAGCAGTTGGGAACCAGCAACCTTGGATTGTGAGAGGGATATCTGACTGCTCATTTAGGCTCAATCCGTGGGATCAGGCCTAAACGGGCAGTCAGATGTCTCTTGAGAGGTCCCAGAGTGGAGAGGGTGTAGGCTGGGCTGAAGGACATACACCCTGCACGAATTTCAGGTACCAGGCCTGTAGTCTAAAATATTAGTTCAAAAGAATATTTGCATCTCTATGCTCATTGAAGCATCCTATCTAATAAAAGAGTAATATGCAAATTGACCATATCTCTGCTACATTAACAAGCCATGCCCATCAGCCATGTTCAACAGCCCATCAGAGATAGTATGCAAATTAACCCAGCCAAGATGGCTATGACCACAGAGAGAGCAGGATGGAGGCTTGGTTGCCCCTGGCAATGGAGGAAGTCAAGCTTTTCACACACCCTGGTCAGCAGGCCTGTGCTTAAGGCAACAAAGTTTCAATGGCTATGCCAGCAGAAGGTTTGGCTCTGCTCCAGGCTACAAAGTTTCAATTGTAGAAGATAGATAAATCTCAAATACCAGGGCCTCCACTTGAGTTGCCTGGGTGTATGGCAGCCTGCAAACCACCACAGGCCCCTCGCCCAGGCCACCTTATGCCCCAAGGAGCACCCACCCTGATCCAGGACACCCTTCAGGGCAAACTAGCTGGCCCCCACCCATCCACCAGGCCTCTATCTTATCTAGTAAAAGAGTACTATGCAGAGTGACCATCACTCCAACCACAAATAACCATCCCCATGTGGTCAAAAAATCCTGCCCCAAATGGATACAAGATGGCCACTACAAGAAGGCAATCAGGGGAGGGCAGTTGGTAGGGACCAGACCTACAAGGGAGGGCAGTTGGGGGTGATCAAGCCTGCAGGGCAGGGCAGTTAGGGGTGACCAGGCTGGCTGAGGAGGGAAGTTGAGGATGACCAGACCTGTAGGGAAGAGCAGTTAGAGGCAAACAGGCTGATAGGGGAGCAGTTAGGCATTGATCATGGTGGCAGGGGAGTGGTTAGCAGCTGATTAAGCTGGCAGGCAGAAGCCTTTAGGGGCAATCAGGAAGGCAGGCAGGTGAGTAGTTGGGAGCCAGCTGTCCTGGATTGTGGGAGGGATGTCCAACTGCCCATTTAGGCCTGATCCTATGGGCAGTCTGATATCCCTCAAGGGTCTCAGATTGGAGAGGGAGCAGGCTGGCTGAAGGACCTGCTCCCGCCCCTGCATAAATTTTGTGCACCAGGCCTCTAGTTATTTATAATATCCAACATTTGGAAACAGCCCAAGTGCCCATCAATAGATGAGTGGATAAAAAAACTGTGGTACAATTACACAATCGCATATTACTGGGTCATAAACAAGAAGAAAATCTTACCCTTTGCATTAGCATAGATCAGTGGTTCTCAACTTTCCTAAATGCCGCAACCCTTTAATACAGTTCTTTATGTTGTGGTGATCCCAACCATAAAATTATTTTTGTTTGTACTTCATAACTGTAATTTGCTACTGTTATGAATCTTAATGTAAATATCTGTGTTTTCTGATGGTCTTAGGAGACCCTGCTAGCTGTTTGCGACCCACAGGTTGAGAACTGCTGGCATAGATGAACCTGGAAAGAATTATGCTAAGTTAAATAAGCCCGTCAGAGAAAGATAAGTACCTTATGGAATCTAATGAACAAAATAAACTATCAAGCAAAATATAGACAGACCCATAGACAGAGAGCAGACTGAAAGGTGTTAAAAGGAGGGGTGCAGGCTAGGTGAGAGTGGTGGAGGGAATGGAGAAAAAAAGAAAGACAGAAAACTCATGAACATGGAAAACAGTGTGGGGATATCCTGTGAAAGGAGGATGAGGGAAGGTAGAGGAGGGTATAAGGGGGATAAAATGGTGACGGAAGGAGACTTGACTTGGGTTGGTTTACATACAACACAGAGTACAGATGATGTGTTGTGGAATTGTGCACCTAAAACCTGTATAGTTTTGTTAACCTGAGTCACCACAATAAATTCAATAAAAAGGAAAATTAAATAAGTAAAATTTCCCTTATTGAAATAGAGGTATATTCCCTAGTCATTTTAGATTCAAGTACATAACTTGTAATAGTCTTTATGCATTTATTCAATAAATATATATTTACCTATCATCAGTCTACTGTGTTTTAAAATATCTTTATTATAGCAATTTAGTGTACCCCGATAATACAATGATCATCTTGTAATGGTACAGAGAGGCTGATTTCTATTTGTTGGCCAGCCTTATAAATATTTTACAACAGTTATAAAATTCCCAATTTATTTAAAACATTTAACAAGTATTTATTGGGTAAAAATCATTGCAGGGCATCATCCTAAGAACTAAATATATTGGGGGAGTAGGTAGGAAGGAGGATTGGGTAAGAAGTATCTGATTGAGCCCCAGAGCAAAGATGGCCCATTAGAAGAGCTTCATGTGGTCAATATAACCAGGCTCCAGGACCCCTGATATATTCAGTCATTGGCGGAGAACTTGACTGAAATAGGGAAGAGCCTGATCTCAATGTGAATGCTGTGGTGGATTTCAATGCTGTCAGCTAATTAGTTCCTCATTCCAGAGAAAGATCTAACCAGCATATTCCTATGGTTTTTACATGTGTGGGTTAAATTAACGTGTATAATGTGTTAAAATATCCTCTGACACTTACAAAATGGTTGAAATACCTTTTCTCTAGATTGTTTATATTATAAAAAAGTAAATATTAATTAACTGCTATTAGAAGAGACATTTTAGACAGTAAAATAGTTAAGTTCAAAAGTTTTAAGATTAGTATCTACTTATTGTGAGAAATACTCTACTTTGGATATAAAAATGAAAGAAGCATTTACAAATGAAATATCATCTCTTTGAAAATTAATTATATTCTTTCTGTTACTTCATCTGAGCTATTATAAAACACACACTCGGACTTTTTATTTTATCCTATCTATTTCTTAAGCACATTTTTATATTTTCCATCTCTTTATATTTCTAAGATATTATTCTCAATATTTTGTTTACACCTGTCTCCAAACTCACTAGCTTCTTCTGTAGCTATGTCTAATTTGAATGTAATTCATACATTTTAAAACTTTAATGATTTTTTTCTTGAAGCTCCATTTGATTCTTTTTCAGTATATGACTCATTTCTCATCCTTTCATCACTGTTTCTATACATTTTTAAAACTATCTTAAAATTCTAAACTTATAATTGTATTAATGAGTATTACTTAACAAAATGAAAGCTGAGGTAGGGGATGAGAAAAAAGTGAACGTGAGGGAAGAGAATATGTGACGTATTCTATTATTAGAGTACTTTTGCATAGTATTTTATTACTGATAGATAGTTGGGTTCAGAATCTTGCATTTATTATGTCTGCTTATTCTCCTTTCTGGTGGGTGTTTTTCTTACATAGTTTATGCACCCTCCTGCACAGTTAAAAATTTAGCTTCCTATGAATTTCTCAAGGTTTGGAGATTTAACCCAAGTATAAGGGGTGGGGGCAATTAGCTCTCTCTGGTGTGAGCAAAGACCAATACAAGGGGAGAGCAGGCAGGTAGGTGTATTTCCTCTCCCTCCTTCTTCCTATAGACAATTCCAAGGTATTTGATATTGTATTCATGTCAGACAAGCCTGGAGGGGGGCTGTGTGACTTAGCAATTCATTGGAGCAGCATTAGCCAGAATGACAATGCCTTATGCAGCATTACTTCACATCTTTCTTCACCTTACTTTCATTTTATCCTTACACTTACTACCTGGGGTTGTATCTTACAAAACAAGTGTAGTGCCTTACTTCTAGTTCAGTCTTTTTTTTTTTACAGGATCTTGGCTAAAAATTTACAAATAGCAATATAATACAGCATTTCAAGAAATTACAGACATAATTATGAAAGGCAAACATTTAAAATCTGAAAAATAAGACACAAAATATATTATATTAAATCAGATTTATAAATATTTTCTGTACAAGTCGCAAAAGACAAAACTTAAAGGAAAATACAGATACATCTGAATCTATTAATGTAAAAATATCCAAATACAGATAGGTAGAAGGATAGATAGATAACATTTTGACGAAAAAATTAAGGATTATTATTACATAGGATATATAGATAAATTCTCTAAATCAAATAAGTAATTGCCTACCTAGTGTGGTTAGCATTGGAAATATTGAGAAGAGGCCAGATTCTGCATATATCCTGATAGTGCAGTCAAAAGAATGTCCCAAAGCACTAAATGTGGTGTAAAATAAAGAGAGAAGTCAAAGATGACTGTGAGATATTTGACCTGAGTAACTAAGAAGATGTAGTTACCCTAAATTGATTCAGAAGATTCTCTCAGTGGAGCACATGTGTGAGGCATTTTGGATATGTCAAGTTATAGATGTCCAAATATCTAAGAGGTGATGTCAACTATACAACTGGATATATGAATTGGAAACAGTGAAGAGGTCTGAGCTATACGTAGCCACCTGACAGTTGTTAAATGCTTGATATTAAAAAGCATTCAGTGGGTTTTTTAAAATCCTTTTCATTTTCCTATGAATATTAGAATAGCTTGGCAATTTGAATTCTTTAAAATTAGTATTATGTTAAATTTATAGATAATTTAGGGGGAATTGGCATCTAAATAATATTGCAATACACATGATACATTCCTCACTTTATTTATATGTTCTTTAATTTCCTTGAGAAATGCTTTGACATTTTCAGTGAATGGGCCTTGCATACATTTTGATAATTTTTCTCCAAGTTCTTTATACTTTTGATGCAATTATAACTGGTTTGCATTTTTATGTAATATGAACTTTATTTTCAAAATAAATTTTTACCAATTAAAAAATTAATGCCTATATATTTTTTTATCCAAAGATAGGAATATATTCATTTAAAATATTTCAAGTAGTTGATTTGTCTTTTACTTTCAATTCATTTTGGGTAAGTGTATTTAACATGAGATCTACCCTTATAAGTAGTAATATTTTTCTTTTTAAGCATATATATATATATATATATATATATATATATATATATATAATTTCAGAGAGGAAGGGAAAGGGAGAAAGAGATATAAACATCAATGATGAGGCAGAATCATTGATTGGCTGCCTCCTGCACACCCCACATTGGGGATGGAGACTGCATCCCAGGCATGTGCAGGAATGGAACTCTGACCTCCTTGTTCGTAGGTCAACACTCAATACTGGCCAGACTAAGTGGCAATATTTTTCAATTCAATTTCCAATTGTTCATTACTGGTATACAGGAATACAATTGGTTTCTGTGTACTGATAGAATCCTGTAATATTCCTAAACACATTAATTAGGTCAGGTACTATTTTTCTAGGTTACATTGGATATTCTACAGAGACAATCATGTATATGAAAAAAAGACATTTTTTGTTTCTTTCTGATCTAAATGCCTTTTATTTTTTTTGTCTTGTTGCACAAGCTAGAAACTTATTACAACTGAATAGAAATGATAAGAATAGACATCTTTTCCTTGTTCCCCATTGTAGAAGAAAAACATTCAATCTTTTACCATTAAGTATATCATTAGCTATGTTTCTAGCACATGTCTTTTATTGGGTTAAGTTAGTTTATGTCTATTCCTAGTTTGCTAAGAAGTTTTATTAGGGAACAGTGTTGCACTTTATCAAATGCTTATTCTCCCCTTGGGAAGATCATATGCCTTTATTTTGTTGTTGTTCTTAATAGAGTTAATTACAATAATTTAATTTTTAAAAATGTTAAATAAATCTGTACTTCTATAATAAAATAAACTTATTCATAGGTATTATTTTTTATATATTCTTGGATTCTACTTGTGTTTCTTTTTCTGTTTTCATGAGAAATAATGGCTCTCAATTATTTCTTGTAATGCCTTTGTCTCATTTTGGTCTTATAGTGTGGACTTCATAGAATAAATGTAAAAAAATACTCTTTCCTCTTCAAATTTTTGGGAGCATTTGCATAGAAATAATATTTTTCCTTCAAACATTTGTTAGTCTTTATCATTGATGTCCTCTGGGCCTGCAGTTTCTGTTTTGAGAGGGGTTTTGTTTCTTTGTTTCCATTGATCTTGAGAGAGTGGAAGAGAGAGGAAAAGACAGAGAGAAATATCCATGTGAGAGAAACACATCAATTGATTGCCTCTATCACAAGCCACAACCAGGGCCTGGTCCAGGGAGGAGCCTGCAACCAAAGTGTATGTCCAGAATTGAACGCGGAACCCTTTGGTCCTCAGGTCAATGCTCTAGCCACTGAACCTAACATGCTAGGGTTAGGAAGGTTTGTTTTTTTTAAAAAAATCAAAAGTAACATCTATAATAATAAAAGCATAATATGCAAATTAACCAAATGACCAAAATGCAAAACAACTGCCGGGATCACCTTCTGGATGACCACATTATGATATGCACTGGTGCCAGGCCAGCCAAGGCAAGTAGGATGCAATTGGTTGGGGGGCCCTACCATTGAGCCACAATTGCCCAGCAGAGGGAGGCCCAGGCCACTGCCCAGCAGGACGATTAACGGGGCAGAGGGGATCCTCAGATCGCTACAAAGAATGAGGTCCAGGCTATCCAGCCAGTGGTGCTGCCGTGTGTGGGCAGGGCCTGTCTCTGCACAGCTACTGATCCCAGAAGTCCTGGCCGGTGGGTGATCAATTGCAGAGTACCGGGATTGATTGCTCCAGGCCACCCAGCCAACAGCCACAGAGGGAGGCCCAAACCACCCCACTGATGGTGCTGTAGAGTGATTGATCTGGAGACCCTGTGATCTATTGCCTCATAGAGGGAGGCCCAGGCCACTGGTTAGCAAAGCTGTGGTGTGCAGGGACAGCCAGTGATCACCCTGCAGAGGGAGGTCCGGGCCAGCCAAGCAATCACACCCCATGCCTGTCTCCCACAGAGGGAAGCAAGCAATGGCAGGGGAGAGGGCAGTGCTGCACAAATGTCAAGCGGTGGCAGTAGTGGGGGTGGCGCCAGCTGCCAGCAGCCAGGAGAAGGAAAGCCTGATAGGCCCTGATTTCTGGCCAGGTCTAGGAATCTTACCTGAGGGGTCCTGGATTGCGAGAGGACTCAGGCTGGGCTTTGGATAACCTCCTGCCCCTGTGCATGAATTTCATTCACCAGGCCTCCAGTTTTAATCAGAGGAGCTAATCAGGTTAGCTAATTTTTCCTCAGTAAGTAGTTCACATCTTCTAAGGAATTTGCTCATGTTATTTAATTTGTGGAATTTATTGGCATAAAGCTACCCATAACATTGCTTATTATTCTTTGAACCTTTTTAGAAATTTTTGTCATGTCACCCATCTATTTTTTGATATCAATAATTTGTATTTTCACCTTTATTGTCTTGACTATTCTGGGAGATGTTTATCAATTTTTACTTCTTCAGAGATCCAGCTTTTCCTTTCACTTATATTTTCTACTAGAGATCCCATACACAAATTCATATACCAGTGGGGTCCTTTGGCCTGGCCTGCTGGGTCAGACCAAAACCGGCTCTCTGACATCTCCTGAAGGGTCCTGGATGCAAGAGGGCACAAGTTAGGCTGAGGGTCCTTACTGGTGCATGATCAGGGCCTGGGAGGGACGAGGAAGGTTGGCCAGAAGGAAGATACCACAGGAGATCTCCAGGGCAGGTCTGGCCCACGTCACTCAATCCTGATCAGCCAGACCCCAGCAGCAAGCTAACCTATCGGTTGCAGTATCTTCCCCCTAGTGGTCAGTTCATGTCATAGTGACTGGTCAACCAGTCAACTGTCTGCCCCCTGGTGGTCAGTGCATGTCATAGCAATTGGTTGAGCAGGCTTAACATATTAGTATATTACGCTTTGATTGCTGAATGGCCAACCAGATGACTGGACACTTAGCATATTAGGCTTTTATTGTATAGAATTGTTTTCTATCTTCCATTTCATTGTATTTTCCTCTGAACATAGCTATTTTCACTCTTCTGATCATTTGGGAGTCTTTTTTTCCAATGTTTTAAGGTGAAAACTGAGGTACTTAATTTAATACATTTCACCTTTTCTAATATAGGCTTTTTAATGTTATGAACTTTCCTCTAATCACTTCTGTAGCTGCACTGTACAAATTTTATATTCTGCTTTTGTTTTCGTTCAGTTCAAAGTTCTCATTTTCTTTTGAATTTCTTCTTTGATCTAGGAATTATTTAGACATGTGTTATTTAGTTATTGTGTTATCTTTCCATAATTCAGTTCTAACTTATTATTTGTATTGTGGTAAGAGAAAACACATTTTATGACTTGAATCATTTTAACTTGAGATCTTGTTATGGTCCAGAAAATGCTTAATCATTATAAATTTCCCTCTACCCTTGAAAAAAAAAATGTGTGTTCTGATGTTAGCTGGAATGTTTTATGCATGACAATTATTGGTAGTGTTGTTCAAGTATTCTACATATTTACTGATTTACTGCCTACTTGTTCCATCAATTATTGAAAGAAGTACATGGGCTTATCTATTTTTTGTTGTTGTTGTTGTTCTAACATTTTTGGCTTCATGGATTTTGAAGCTTTATTATCAATTTCATTCAAATTTAGAATTATTATTTCCTCTTGGTGAATTGACATTTCTATCATTATCAAGTAATATTTCTTTTGTCCTGTTAATATTTTTTGCTCTGAAATCTGGCACTAATATAGTTACTTCCATATTCTTTTGAACAGTGTTAGCTTAGTATCTCTTTTACTATCCTCTACTTTTAACCTATTTGAGTCTTTATATTTAAAGTGAAATTTTTATAGGCAAAATCTGAAATGTATTCTTGGGTGAGAATTAAAAAAAATAATAAGAAGAAACAGAGTATGTTTGGGTCAGGCCTTAAAAAAAACAATCTCTCAATATCTAATTTTAATTGAGAGAGTGCAACTATTTACATTTAATAAAGTATTGACCCAACAGGGTTACATCTTTTAACTTGCAGGGTAATTTCTCTTTGCCTCATGTGTCCTTTGTCCCCTATTTTTCTTTTTTGCTGTCTTTTATATCATTGGAGCAGTTTCATGATTCCATTTAATCTCCTTTGCTGTCTTATGTTTTCATGATTCCATTTAATCTTCTTTGTTACCAAATGGTAATAGCATTTGTCTCATTATTTTAGTAGTTGCTATAGTCTACATAGTATACATATTTAACCTATGAAAGTTTATCAAAAGTGGTACTATATAATTACAAATATAGTATAAGAACCCTTCAAACACACATTCTTTTAACTTTTCCTTAATCTTTGTGTATTGTTGTCCTAAAGTTTATTTACAGAGGTACCTCGAGATACGAGTTTAATTCCTTCTGTAACCTTGCTGGTATATCCAGTTGCTCATATCTCAAAGCAAATTTCCCCATTGAAATCAATTGAAATGCCATTAATCCGTTTCACCTCCCAAAATGCCACCCCAGTTGTTCTTGTTGCGTGTTTTTGAATAAGAAAAATGTATTTATAAATGACAAATATTGTATAAAAACATAATAAAAGAGAATGTAAAGGAATAAACAGGTTTGATAAAGTGTATTTACCTACTCGTTACACTCTTAATGCTACACTTTATCCCTAAACTGAATGTAATTTAACTAATCTTCACTGAACTTAATTGCTACTGGTCTTTGCATTTTTGGCCTATTTAAAAAAAAAATGTGTCCAACGAGGTTTGCCTCTTCCTCCTTTTCAGAATGTTTCTGAAATGGGTGAGGCAAGTTTCATTGAACAGCTCTGATGCACGACCAGTAGCAACTTTTTCGGGGTGTTTCTTTTCCACGCAGTGTGACACCCTCTCCCACATTCCTAAGATCTCCTTTATCTCACTTGTAGAGCTCTCCTCCACCTCTGGCTCCTTCTCAAAACCAATTTCTTGGAGAACCTCTGCATGTTGCTGAGACTGCAACTCTTGTAACTCTTCCCTGGTGAGTTCCAGAGAGTGCTCCTCCACGAGCTCGTTCACGTCTCTCTCATCCACCTCCAGGCCCATGGATTTTCCCAGAGGCACTATCTCCTCTTCCACTGGCACCTCGGGTTCGAATCCTTTGAAGGTCCTTTTGGCTATGGCCTCAGGCCACAGCTTCTTCCATGCAGAGGTCAAAGTTCTCCTTGTAACATCCAGCCAGGCCTGATCAATAATTCTGAGGCATATCACGATGTTAAAGTGGTTCTTCCAGAACTCTTGAAGGGTGAGGTTTGTGTTCTCCATCACCTAAAAGCTGTGCTGGAACAGGTGCTTGATGTACAGATTTTTAAAATTAGAAATCACCTCCTGATCCATGGGCTGCACGATAGGAGTGGTGTTGGGAGGTAGGTAGACAACCTTTATAAACTTGCACTCTTCGAGGAGTTCATCTTTGAGGTTTGGTGGGTGAGCAGGAGCATTGTCGAGGACAAGGAGGACTTGCATGGTTAGGGTGTTTTCCTGTAGATATTTCTTAACAGAAGGGCCGAAAACCAGGTTTACCCACTCCACAAAGAACTGCCTGGGGACCCATGCCTTCAGGTTTGCCCTCCATATAACTTGCAGTTTATCTTTTAAAATCTTATGTGACTTAAAGACTCTGGGGTTTTCCGAATGGTATACAAGCAGAGGCTTGATCTTGCATTCGCCACTCGCATTGGCGCACAGTGCGAGAGTTAGCCTATCCTTCATGGGTTTGTGGCCTGGCATTGCCTTCTCCTCTGCCGTTATATAAGTCCTATTCGGCATCTTCTTCCTGAAAAGCCCTGTCTCGTCACAGTTGAAGACTTGCTGGTGGATATATCCTTTGGCTTCTATCAGTTCAGAAAAAGTTTTGAGGTAATCCTCAGCTGCCTTCACATCCGAACCTGCTGCCTCACCATGCCTGACGCTGGAGTGAATGCCGGACCTTTTCCTGAAGTTATCAAACCAGCCTCTACTGGCTTTAAATGAGTCTTTCAATGCTTCGTCTGTGGAAGTGCACGGGGCCTGCTCCAGCAAATCACCATAAATCACTCACGCCTTCTCGCATATGATGTCCTGTGTTAATGTATCTCCTTTAAGCGGCTTCTCTGTCACCCACACCATCAGTAGATTCTCCATCTTTTTATGGAGAGAGCTACAGAGCTTAGAAATTATTGTAAGGCCCTTAGCTGGCATTATACCCTTTATCGACTCCTTCTGTTTAAGCACAGTGCATATCCTTGAAGTACTCCGCCCATAGTGCCTTGCCAAGTCAGCCACTCGCACACCTTGCTCATATTTTTCTGTGATTTCACGCTTTAATTCAATAGACATCATCCTCTTCTGAGCACTGACCTTTCCACTCGCTTTCTTCGGACCCATGGTTATAAAAAGAAATATGACAGAGTTAAATGCACAAAAGATGCTTCGACAACGAGGTAAACAAGCACACTGACTGAGGCGTGGGAAACTATGAGATGCTCGAGGGTTGTGTGCAGCTGGCTGATCCACGGGATTACTCCTATCTCAAATGCTGCTTGTATTTCAAAGCAAAAAATCGCTTGCTCAAAGGCTCGTATCTCAAAAATCTCGTATGTTAGGGCACTCGTATCTCGAGGTACCACTATATATGTATTTTGAACCCCACAGCACATTGTTATTATTTTGATTTTAAACACTGCCTTTTCTCTTTAAGACATTTAATAAATAAAAAAACGAACATTTCAGATTTACCTTTGTACTTAACCATTAATAGTTCTTTTCCTTTTTTTTTATTAAAAGTATATTTTATTGATTTTTTTTACAGAGAGGAAAGGAGAGGGATAGAAAGCCAGAAACATCAATGAGAGAGAGACATTGATAAGCCGACTCCTGCACATCCCCTACTGGGGATGTGCCCACAACAAGATACATGCCCTTGATTGGAATTGAACCTGGGACCTTTCAGTCTCCACGCTGAGGCTCTATCCACTGAGCTAAACCAGTTTGGGCCATTTATAGTTCTTTACATTCCTTTATGTAGATTTATATTTATATACTAGAGGCCTGGTGCACAAAATTTATGCACGAGGACATTATCTCAGCCTGACCTGCACCCTCTCACATCTGGGACTCCTTGGGGGATGTCCAACTGCTGGACATCTCTCTTGCAATTTGGGACTGCTAGCTCCTAACCACTTGCCTGCCTGCCTGCTTGATCACCTCTAACCACTCTGCCTGCCTACCTGATCATCCTTAACTGCTCACTTGCCTGTCTGATCTCCCCTACCCACTGTACCTGCCTGTTTGATAGCTCCTAACTGCCTCTGCCTTGGCCCTCACCACCATGGCTTTGTCCAGAACGATGTCCAGAATGACATCCGGAAGGCTGTTTGGCTGTCCAGTCTCATTAGCATATTATGCTTTTTTATTATTATAGATGGTATCAGATTATATTTATATCTGATATTTATGTTTATACCTGACATTTATCCTTTTATCTGCAGGTCTCCTTATGATTAATTCTCTCAGCCTTTCTAACACTGAGAATGTTTCCATTTTACCTTTATTTCTAAAAACTCTTTTTTGCCACATATAGAATTCTAGACTGATTATTTTTTACTATGATAGAGATATTATTCTATTGTTTTCTTATTTGCATTGATTCCTAGGAGAAATCTGTTGTGATATTTTTCTTTGCTCTTTTGTATATGATATGTCCATTTCTTTTGCTGGTTATAAGTTTTCTTCTTACTGGCTGTAACTTGATTATGTTGTCTCTTATTGTAGTTTTCTTCAAGTTTCTAGAGCTGAATACAGTTGTTAACCTTTTGGATTTGTGATTTCATTTCAAATACTGAATCAGATTTAAAATGGTAGTAAAACTATTAAAATGTCTTCCTTCAGTTATTCAGTCCCTCTACCAGTCCACTTGATGTATGGCATCTTTTATACAAACTTATTCCTCTGAATAATAATTAATCTTTTAGTCCTACAATTCTTACCTCTCCTCATGTTAAAATTTAGAATGTTCTGAAGAGATATTTTATAGTTCAGATACAGTTACTATATTTTGTTGTTATTGTTGTTTATGTCTTTTATTAACCCAAATACAATTACTTGTCTTCTGGTTTGTTGAAGTAATAGGTCAAACATTTGCCACAATAATGTCTATCAAAGTGGCTAGCCATAAAAACTCCAACACCACATTCATCTGAAGAGCACTCCTGATGAATGCGACTGATTTTGCCATTCTCGTCCACTTTGTAGTATTTCAGGACAGCCAGCTTAACCCTCTTTCTCTTCTGCTTGTTCTTCTTGGGAATGGTTAAGACTTCTTCCTTTTCTTGGCACTACCATGAAGTCTCAACACAAGATGAAGTGTGGATCCCTTTTGAATGTTGTAGTCAGACAAAAAATATCTTCATCTTCCAGTTGCTTGCCAGCAAAGATCAGTCTTTGCTGATCAGTAGGAATTTCATCCTTTTTCTGGATCTTAGCCTTTACATTTTTCTATCATATCTGAGGGTTCAACCTCGAGAGTGATGGTCTTTTCCATGAGGGTTTTCACGAAAATCTGTATCTTGGCGGTGACTCCACTACAGATGGCGGATCAGAAAGATACAGTTACTATTTTGCTACTAATACCATTTCATTGAAAGTTTTGTTGCTAGATGCATATAGTTCCATATTTTATAACAGTTATCAACATTTATAAATGAACATGAGACTCTCATATACACAATAATTTAACTAATCAAAAATAGGAGATCAGGCAGAACACAGCTCGTAGATGATATATACATGGACAGAAAAGCTTCTATAATATAAGTGGATACCTCAGTCCATAAATAATAGTATCCCTGTACAATATAACTGAATTATTTGAAAGTCTTCCCTTACCCTTATCATGACATAGTTCTGAAGCAAGTCAAAGAATATAACCAGTATGAGTCTCTTTTCTTCTTCTTTTTATTGGAATGGGTGTTGAAATGAGATTGGGAATAAGAATGCTTGAGAATGGTTTATTGAAAATGTTTGATGGGATCATTACATGAATCTACACATGTGACAAAATGCCACAGAATTATGCATCATGCCAATTTCCTGATTTTGATAGTGTACTATAATTATGTAAGATGTAACTATTGGGGGGAAACTGGGTGAAGGGCACACAATAACTTGTAATTATCTCAAAATAAAAGTCAAAACAAAAAAATAAAAAGTTCAATGAACCTCCATCTTTACATTTAGTGAATGAATCTCATCTTTACATTTAGTGAAATGCACGAGGGGCTCAATTGCAGTCTTTTCAGGTTCCTGACCTCTAAAAAAAGTGCTCATTTCATTTCCTCCATTTTTTTCTTCTTCTTATCCTTTATAATATCATTAGCAATGAAAGTTAATGGAACACATTTTCTCTTAAAATAATAAGCATTTTAAAGTCTAGTACATTACCTCTGGTACTTACTGATAGACGAAAAGTATTCAGCAGAATGTACTGTTTTTTTTTTAGGTGAAAAAACAACAACAACAACAACAAAAAAAAAACTACTAAGGTTGAGTGATAATTTCTACTACTGAAAATAAACATACTGTCATTTCTCACTCATATTTTAAAAATAACCACCCAAATTGTAGATGATAATTCTAAATATGCTTTTTTCCCTCAAGCCTATAAGAATGACTCCATAAAATGTAGCCTTTTGGCTCACATATGTACTTAGAGGCTAAGTTATATCATAATCAAACTAGAATAAAGCCTTATAGGCAGCGCTCTTGGGAAGTGAGACTGAACTCAGAGGTCAGAGTTCTAAAGTTGCTGAATAATTATCTTATGTATTTAGATAATATAATCAGTAAAAAAGGTACCAAATCCATAGGGAAATACACTAAGTGTGTTTTTCTATGTCTTTGTCTCATTACATTCTTTAGTTTCTTTTAACTTAGTGTTTTTTCCTTCCAAATGATCAATGATCTTTCATATTTGATGGTCCCAAATATAATTTTGAGGAATTAGAGACTTTAGATGTGGGTTATATGTCTTGGGCACTCAATTCATCTAACAATTGTCAGTTTGGCTTTATTAAAGTATGTATTTAATCTCAAGAGAGTATATTAGACTAAAGTGTACTCACAATACAGTGCAGTGTTCTTGCTGGACTATATTGCGAGTACATTTAAATGTTTTGAGGGAAAGTGAAGGAAAAAAAGGAGAGAAAATGTTAGTTGATGGGAAAAGGAAATGGAGAGACAGTTAAATTTGAATATAATAATTGTCACTCTGAAAATGACTTTCATCCAGTATGGTATACATAAATCTTCCAACAAGTTGTAGAGAATAGATAATAATTGCTTCTGAATCTATGCCCAGTTATTTAGTAAGCCTATCAAGCTGACAGTAAGAGTACCAAACCTGATACACATGAATGCCCAAGAAAAGTATCTTTGGATGCCAACCTAGTTGATGTCAGTGAAACACAGTACAGGAGTATCAAAGCACAGATGGGATTGTTTCTGCTACAAATACAAAAACAAAGGCTAACCATAATCTACTCTTTGAAACTTGTATTGCAGTACTAGTGACTTTTAAGAAACTGACTCACACATACAAGGCATGTAGGAAAAAAATAAGAGTTTGAAACATGAGGGGAAACTTGCATTGGATGTGAAAAAAAACACACACAACTAATTTGAATAGTCACTATTACTTACTTATGACTTATTTTTGTGTTTCTGCTTTCCACCAGTTCTAAAGGATTTGATATGATGGCCATTTGACAGTTAAATGACATAAGCTTTAGAGCATTCTGTGGCATTTAGTCATGTTCATCTTCCAGTTGCTTGCCAGCAAAGATCAGTCTTTGCTGATCAGTAGAAATTTCTTCCTTTTCCTGGATCTTAGCCAGATATATATATATATTTTTTTTTTCTACATGCCTTGTATGTGTGAGTCAGTTTCTTAAAAGTCACTAGTACTGCAATACAAGTTTCAAAGAATAGATTATGTTTAGCCTTTGTTTTTGTATTTGTAGCAGAAACCTAAGCAACTGGTACATTGTTTGGCCACTCAACTGGTCGACCAGTAGCTATGACATGCACAACATGCACTGACTTCCAGAGGGCAGATGCTCCTGTGTTGAGCTGCTCCCTGGTTGTCAGTGCATTTCCACAGTGGTAGCACCACTCAGATGACCAATGGGCACCAGACACCAGGCTCATGGCTAGCAAGCACTGCTACAGTGGTGTGAGCTTCTTCCACAGACACTCCCTCTGCATGCCCCTCCCCAGTCTGGAGTGGGACCAGGATGGGGACCAGCATTGTGATGCGGACTGGCATTGGGACTGCTTTGGCACCAACTCATGGACTCTTCTTAGTCATGGGCAAGCCTACTGAGCAGTGGTGACGACAGGATGAACAGGAGCAGTGCAGCATCAGCCTAGGCTCAGGATCCTCCCCGGCTACCTGCTGCTTAGGGCGCTACTACATCCCTCAGGGTGTGTAAGACTGCCGGTATTTTCCAATCCCTGCAGGCCAGGCCAAGGGACCTGCACCAGGGCTCTAGACTTTATAATGAAGTCCTCTAAAAGGGAGTGCTAGCTATGGCTCTGAATTTCAATGTGTACTCTAAATCAATGGTTTTCAACATGGGGCACACATACCACTGGGGCACAATTTGATTTTTAAGAGGGGGCAAATCAAGGGTGAGTTATTAACAGTGAATTTTTTGCATTTCTTATGGTTCTAGGGATCTCATATACAGTATATAAATATACATTGAGTGGACAGATTATTATGATCTCTGAACACATAATAAATAATCTGGACACTCAGTGTGTGTGTGTGTGTGTGTGTGTGTGAGAGAGAGAGAGAGAGAGAGAGAGAGAGAGAGAGAGAGAGAGAGAGACAGGGTAAATGAATTCATGCATGGGTGGGTCTGGCCAGCCTGGCCAGAGGGTGGGGACATGGGTGGTTGGCCAGCTTGCCTGCTGGTCAAATTCCTGGTCAAGGGGACAATTTGCACATTAGCCTTTTATTGTATGGGATATATACTGAGTGGCCAGATTGTTATGGATTTAGAGATTATAATAATCTGGCCACTCAGTGTATATTGTGACATATTTATGCATTTCCATTCTCTATTATATTTTGAAACTTTATTTGCTATTATATCACTTTATATTACTATTATTTTTTAACAATTTCTTAGTGATTACTTTAACTGCCCTTTAGTTCTTTTATTTTTTTCTTTCTTGATGGCATGTTCTTAGACCAAGTTAATGGCCTTTTAAGCTTCCTCCATGTGAATAGGAGTTTACTTTTTGAATAATAAGAATTGTATGTCACAGGAGGTACATCAGCATTTTGGAAATGCTTAGGTGGGGGATGGCCCAAAAAAGGTTGAAAACCACTGCTCTAAATATTTTAGGTTCAGTGTTTTACAGGAAAACTTGTAATATTATTTTAGTTTGTTTATATGTAGAAAAAATCCTTTGTGTCCTTGTTAAAAGACAAACCATATTAAATAATAAAATATACTGATGTCTTAAAACTATTTTATATATGTGAGTAGGGGATGAATGAGGATGTCCTTTTCCTATCATTCTTAGGTACTCAACTAACATATTATATTCATACCAAACATAAGACTCTATTATAAACAGCATTTAAATATATCTATTTATTCTAAAGATAAAATTGCTTCCAGTAAAGAACATCAGGTATTCCTATTGAAAATGTGCTGTAACCTGGTCCACTTGAAAAATCCTGAGTGTGATACTTTTCCTCTAATAGCAGCAAGAGCTTGGAATTACCAAAAGCAAAATTTTCATACCTGGATTTTTAATCAACAGATATTTAAACACCTTGTCGATGGTCTTGACATTGTTAGGAATACAGTGTTGGTGCCTACAAAAATAAATAATAATAATAACCTCACATAAATTCTTAGGCTGTAGAGGATCTGGAAAATTTATATGGTTCTTTCTATGTTAAAGTCACATTTCTTTCTATATAGAAATTGAATTATTGAGAATCCTTACTGAAATATTAAATAACATCCTATGGAATATTAATTTCAGTGGAAATACCTTGCTTTTTAGCACATGATATCTTATCTAGTTTAGCAAATTGACTGTCACTCCAACACACAAGATGGCTCTACCTAAGTGGTCAAAGTTCCTGCTCCCATGTGGACACAAGATGGCCACCACAAGATGGCCAGCAAGGGAGGGCAGTTGGGAGGGACCAGGCTGGCAGAGAAGAGAAGTTGGAGGTGACCAGGCCTACAGGGAAGGGCAGTTGTGGGGGGGGAGGCCTGCAGGGGAGCAATTAGGCATCAATCAGGCTGGCAGGGGAGTGTTTAGGGGGTGATAAGGTTGGCAGGCAGAAGTAGTTAGGGGCAGTCAGGAAGGCAGGCAGGAGAGCAGTTGGGAGCCAGCAGTGCTAGATTGTGAGAGGGGGTGCAGGATGGGCTGAGGGACATCCCCCTACCCCCCTTGTGCCCAGGTCTCTAGTAAAACTATAGAAATTTAAAAATGCTAATGTCATTTTAAGTAAAAACAGCAGAATGTAAAAGATTATGCATGCTTATAAAATACATATGCCAAATATATATTTTTAAACTATTAGATTCTGAATTCAGACTACTTTGATGTGACACCTAAGTTGAAAGTTTACTCCAAATAGGACCTTGGACAAATGACTTATCCTCCCTGCACTCCAGTTTCTTCAACAGTAAGAATAATAGTATCATTAAACAATATCATATGTTGTTGGTGTTAAATAAAATGATACCTTAGAGTACTTGTTGGTATGATTATCATAAAGCCAACATAAAATAAACATTTACTTACTACCTTCTCAATAAAGGGGATTATGTATACAGTGGTACCTCAAGATACGAGTGCCCTAACATACGAGATTTTTGAGATACGAGCGGTTGAGCGAGAGATTTTTGCTTTGAAATACGAGCAACATTTGAGATAGGAGTAATCGTGTGGATTGGCTGGCTGCACACAACCCACCAGTTTACCACTACTGAAGCGTCTCATAGTTTCCCATGCCTCAAGGTTATGGAACAAATTAAACTCGTATCTTGAGGTACCACTGTATTCAAAAATGTGTTCTCCCACATCTCACTGAGATGCCTACCAAAAGAGGAAATAGAAAGAAAAAAATGAGTTTGAATTCTAGGCAGGAAATGTGTCAAATGTGTAACTATTAACATCCTTATAGCAGGACTCATTACTTTTACTTAGGAGCATTATTTTGTAGGTCTCTATTACTTGAAGGAAATATGATTGAATAATTGAATGAGGTATTAAATCTGAGCTAAAGAAATTAGTATTTTATATCATTAAGATGAGAATATGATCGTTATACTCTCCTTTTACTTGTAAAATGTTAGCAGCCAACAACAGAATTTATGTAGAAAGCACTATTAGTATTAAATCAAAGCTTGAAGCTAATAAAATCACAATCGTGTATGTTGATGTTTGCTCAATGTCTCCCCAAAACATATATGATTGACAGCTCTCACCCTGAGGAAGCATATACATTTTAAGGTTAGTTTAGCATGACAAAGAGAAAAAGTCTAAGTTTGAGTTGCTTCCAAAAGATGCCAGTACATTTCCACATCTGCTCTATTATCTTAGCTGTACCAAGAACTATTCTCCCAATTAGTTAATTAACTTCAAGAAGAAACCAAATTAGTTTAAAATGCAATTTAAACACAAGACTATAAATTGTAATTAAAACTGCATGCAGTTGGCATAATTTTTTTTCAAAACATTTAAAGAGTATCAATTTCAAAAGCACATATTATTTGGAGGTAGATTGATGCAAATTTGTTCAAATGGCCAATTTTTAAAATAATATTTAGCCCTTTAGTCACAATGATTTATTATTGTAGATAAGAAAATAGTATCTTCTCATTATAGATGTTAATATGATATTTGCTCATACATGTTTCAATGGTCAATACATTTTGTTTATCCTAATAATAAACTGATTCATGGATTAATAAAATGAAATATGAATTTATTAAGAATTAAAGACTAAAAAACTATTAACAATACTAGTTTATAAACTCCTATGAGGCTACTGTTACCATGTTACTCTAACATTATTATTAATACTAATATTTAGTATTCATAAGTAACATTATTAATGTTAATTTTTCTTTAGTTTGATCATATGTGTATGCAGAGAACAGAAACTTATTTAATGCATTCATTAATTATAAATCAATGACTTTATTCTCACTAGTTATCTGTCATTATTAAGCAAAGGTCTCATTAATCAAAACCTAGAAATGTAGGTTTTTTTTCCTTTCAAAGGAGGTAATATAATTTCAAAATAGGGAATATATTTTTTAAATGTCTAGAGTGGAATGCTTATCATTTTAGGCAAGGCAAAAACTAAATTGGATTCTTTCTAAAATATGGATCAAATTTTTTGACTGATCTTACATCTTTTACCACTAAAAGGAATATGTAAGGTATTTGATGAAATTTGATATTCAAAACATATTTATTTTTTTCAAATTTTTCTTATGCCTTTGGCAAATCTCTTCCTATGGTCACATAATTGTGATTTTTTTTCTTGTCTTGTCATCAACATCATTAGAGAACAGATGGAGATCACTATATCAACTTACACTTGAAGGAATAAAGTCATCATTCAGATTTTCTTTTTCAGACAGCATTTCTCCACTTTCAATAAATAAGTGATGCAATTTATTTGAAATCTCTGGAACTTCTGTTTGATTCTCTCTTTCATATTTTGTTGGCATGCCATTATCATCCTAAAGGATACATATATATTTAATATAATAGTTTTTATTTGAATTACATGTATAGTATAAATATACCTCTAGATAACTAATATGCCTCATATATATTTCATGTTCCATCTAAAGAAATAAAAATGCTAATGAAAATAGTTTATTATACATTTTAGAAAAAAGCTCAATGATGAAAAAGTAAAAATTTCCCTTGGATCTATGGGATTCTTACTATTTAAATTTTAATAAATTGAACAGAAATATGAAACCAGCACCCAAATTAGGAAAAAGATCAGAAAGAAAATGAAAAAATCCCCAGAAAGCAAAGTGGAACACATGGAAATACATGATATAAGTGACAAAGATTTCAAGATTGCAATTCTTAAAATATTAAATGAGATGCAAAAAAATACAGACAAGCAAGTCAATACACTCAATAAACAAATCAATGAACAGAATGAATACTTTAAAATGAAATTAAAATTTAAAAATATAACTTATGAGAAATCCTGGTATTAAAGCATGCAATTAAGAAGATTAATGGCAACCAAATAGGCAGATGTATCTTGCACCTTGTCCTAGAGCAGATAGAAAGAGCAACTAAATCAAATAATGTTCATACAGAATTGGCAAATTAGACATAGCAAGATTATATAAAATACTGAAGAGTTTTTTTTAAGAAGAGAAGAAGAAGAAAAAGGTAAAGATAAAAATTATGAACAACAAAGTGATAACAAATACATACCTATCAACAAGTGAATCTAAAAATCAAGTGAATAAAAAAATCCAATGAACAGAATAAACTGGTGAATATAATAGTATTAGGGACATAGAAAGGGAATGGAGTAATAATTCTTGGGGGAAAGGAGGAGTGAGGGATGCAGAAAGAGATTCGACAAAAATCTTACAGCTATGGATGAGGACAGTGGCGGGGGGTAAGAGTATGAGGTCGGGAAGGGGGTGGGGAATCAGGTGGAGGGGAGCTATGGGGGCGGGGAAGAGGAACATCTGTAATAAACTGAAAAATAAAGATTTATTTTAAAAAAAGAGTGGTTCCCACTTGATTCTACCAATAGAGTTGGAGGAAAGTGAGGCAACTATTGTATTTTTTGTTATATTTCTGTATTCTTTGAATTCTTGTTACAAGAAAGTGTTACTCTGTTAACAGGAAATTTTTTCTAATGAACCCACCTCTAAGATGACATTTATCAAAGGCTTATACATTCTCCCATTTAATCCTCAACACTGTGTGGTGAGCTGTATTTTCACCAAAGAAGAAATTAAGATGTACAAATTTTAAGTAACTTTAAGACATCAATATACACCTGATAATTGGAAGAATAAGGACTCAAGTTCCTCAGTCCAAATCTAAAGGCCATGCTCTAAGTATGTTTCTATAAGGAAAGGTGCTTGACCCACGAGATATAAGCATTTCCCAAGTATAACATTAATACACAAGTATAAAATCAGACTTACAGATGAGGTTTTTCTAAACAGGCTGGAATTAATGACAGTGCTTTCAAGTTGCCATGCCTAAATAAGAGAAATATTTTATAGTTTCTGAGAATAATTTCAGATATTAAGTTATTGGCAAAAATTCTCTCCCTTGTCAATAATTTCCACCTTATTAAGTATCATTATTTTGAATGATACAAATTAAGTATGAGTGTTAATTCACACAATATTATAAATAAATTTATATATAATGAACTTATTTTTTTCTTTAGTTATCTTTTACTTTTTTGTATTTTTTCACTTTATCTTTTATTGTTATTTTAATTTATCTTTTTTTCCACCTTTTTCTTCCTCTCTCATCCCTTTTCATCCTGTTTTCTCTTCTCCTATCCCCACTTTAGTTTTTCTCTTACATTTCTTTTTACTCCTTTTTAAAAATTGATCTTCTTTGTCTACTTTATTGATATGATATTATTACTGTAGCCTCTGTTGGTTTACTCATTTATCTAATTATCTCTCCCCCGTTTAAGTCCCTGCACCCTTCTCTTTTCTATTTCTTCTCTAGTCAATCTTATTATGCTTTTATTTTTCCTCTCCTCTCCTGCTCTCTTTGTCTCCTAACTGTTTAATTAGTTTCACTCACTAAACTCAAACCCATTTTCTCTCTCCTCTGTTGTCCTTTCCCAAAAATAAATACATACATACATATATATACACACATACTTGTATTATCTTTTAATTTTTTTTCTTTTCTTCTTATTCAATCATTCTCTTTCTACCTCCTCTGTACTGAACTGTGGTCCTTCCACTATTCATTCAATTCCTTAATTTTACTTTCTGTATATAAGCTCCACCTCTACAGATTTGGTCCCTAGATTTTTCTGAATGTTTGTTGTTTGCATTTTTTGGATTATTTATTTATTTATTTATTTATTTATTTATTTATTTATTTTTTGGTATTTTCTTACCATATTTATATATTTTTTCTTTCTTTTTTCTCTCTTATTTTTTTTCTTTTCTTAATATCATTTTTCTTCTCTTTATTCTCTCCAAATTCTCTTTTCTTTGGCCACTTTTATTGGTGTTATCAGTGTCCTGAGTACATTAATGTTTTGTTCCCTATGTGTCAGGCCTTATTGAGTTCTATATTGCATTGTTTGGTCAATGTGGTAGAGAGTTAGCCACATAACATAGTCTCCTGAGAGGAGACTTCATCCACAAATGGAACAATAATACTCAAGACTAACTACACCAAGAGAACCCAAATATCCAAAATAGGGGCCATGCCTAGAATAGCCACCAAAAAGAACTGAAAGATAATGCCACTAAGTATCACAAAACATCCACTATGTAAGACAAACTCAAAAAAAGATGGGTGACAAAGAAGTTTGATCTAATACATAGAAACAACCAGAAAATAACAGGAAAATGGGAGACAAAGAAACAATCCCCACATAACCAGACACCCTGAGAAAAGGAAAATTCACTAAAAGAAAAGGAAAATTCACCAGAAAAGGAAATAAATAAAATGGTGGCAAACAATTTGTCAGAGAAATAATTCAGAGCAATGATTTTAAGGACACAATAAAGGATAGAAGACAAATTCAACAACATGTAAGAATCAAAAAGAAATGAAGAATGACATAGTTGCAATAAAAGAACACAATGGAAAGTTTCAACAGTGGACTAGAAGAAGCTGAAGACCACATCAGCAAGTTAGAAAACAAGATAGAAAAAAACACCAAAACACAGCAGCAACTGGAGGAAAACACTTAAAAAGCAGGAGGAGAGACTAAGAGAACTTTGGGACAACACAAAATGGAACAACATCTGTTTATTAAGGGTGCCAGAAGGAGAAGAGAATGAGTAAGCAATAGAAAACCTATTTGAAGTAATAATGACAGAAAACTTCCCTGATTTTGGGAAGAAAAAAGTCATACAAGTTCAAAAAGCACACAGAGTCCCAAACAAGATGAACCCAAAAAGACCAATATTAAGACACATCATAATTAAATTGGGAAACATCAACAACAAAGTGAAAATATTAAAGTTTGCTATAGAGTAACAGAAAGTTACCTACAGGATCTCCTATTTGACTATCAACTTATTTCTCAACATAAACACATCAGGCCAGAAGGGAATAGAATGAAATATACAAAGTGATGCAAAGCAAAAGACTGAATCCAAGAATACCATACCCAGGAAGGTTATCATTCAAAATTGAAGGTAAAATCAGGAGCTCCACAGACAATAAATAAATAATAAATAAATAAATAAATAAATAAATAAATAAATAAATAAAAACAACTAAAGTCAGCAATGAAATAATTCATAAAGGTACGGTTGTAAAAAACAAGTAATAGAAAGGGGAGAAGAAACACAGGCATAAAGAATAAAAATGGTGACAAACAAGTATCTATCAATAATAACCTTAAATGTAATTGGATTAAATGTTCCAATCAAAAAACATAGGATAACTGAATGGATAAGAAAACATGACTCATATTTGCTGTCTACAAGAGATCCACCTGAGAATAAAGAACTGACACAGACTGAAAGTGAAAATATTTTAATTCAAATAGAAATGAGAAAATAAAAAGCAAGGTTGCAATTTTATATGACAAAATGGACCTCAAAGTGAAGTTCATAAAGAGAGGTATGGAGGGCCACTTCATAGTGCTAAAGGGAACAATTCAACAGGAGGATATAACTCTGTTGAACATATATGCACCCAATATAGGAACACTTAAATACATAAAAAAATCTTCTGGAAGATATCAAGGGAGAGATCGACAGCAACACAATCATAGTAGGGAACTTTAATATCCCATTGACACCACTTGATAAATTATCTAACCAAAAAATCATTGAAGAAACATCAATTTTAAAGGATTCACTAAACCAGATGGATTAAATTGACATCTTCAGAGCATTTCACCACAAAAGTACAGAATATGCATTCTTCACAAGTCCATATGAGACATTTTTAAAGATAGACCACATATTGGGACACAGGGAAAGTCTCTTCAAATTCAAGAGGATAGAAATCATTGTAAGCATCTTCTCAGATCACAATGGCATAAAATTAGTAATCAACAGTAAAAATAATGAAAAAAAAATCATACACTTGGAGGTTAAGGAGCATGCTATTAAACACTGATTGGGTTACCAAAGAGACCAAAGGAGAAATAAATAAATTAGAATGAAAACACAACAATTCAAAATCTATGGGACACAATGAAGCAGTCCCAAGAGGGAAGTTCATAGCTCTACAAGCCTACTTCAAAAATCAAGAAAAAAGTGGTATTAAATTATCTAATTCTGCTGCTTAAAGGAATTATAAAAAGAGCAATAATAAAAGCCCAGAGTAAGCAGAAAGGAGGGAATAATATAGATCAGAGATGAAAAAAACAAAACAAAACAAAAACCCAGTAAAGACCTAAAAACTATATATATATATATATATATATATATATATATATATATATATATATATAATGAAGAGCTGCTTCTTTGAAAGGATAAGACTGATGAACCACTAGCTAAGCTCACCAAAAAACAAAGAGAGAGGACCCAAATAAAAAAAAATCAGAAATGAAAGAAGTGAAGTAACAACTGACCCCAGAGACATACAAAAGACTAAAAAAAAAAAAATACCACAAACAACTCTACTCCAACTGGAAAACCTAGATGAAATGGACATATCTCTTAAAAAATGCAAGCTTCCAAAATTCAATCAGGAAGAATGAAAAAAAACCTGAGTAGTCTAAAAACTACTGATGAAATTGAAGCAGGAATCAAAAGCTCAAAGAAAACAAAAGCCCTGGACTGAATGGCTTCACAGTGAAGTTTTACCAAAAATTCAAAGAACTACAATCTTCCTCCTCAAACTATTTCAAAAAATTTAAGAGGACGGAACAATTTCTCGCTCTTTCTATAAATCCAGTATTACCGTAATTCCAAAATCAGATAATGACACTACAAAGAAAGAGAATTATAGGCCAATATCCCTGATGAAAATAGATCCTAAAATACTCAACAAAATTCTAGCAAATCTGATCCACCATTACATTACAAAAACCATTCATTAAGATGAAGTAAGATTCATTCCAAGTATGGAAGGCTGGTCCAATATCTGCAAATCAATACATAAAATATATAACATAAACAAATCGAGACACAAAAAATCACATACTCATATCAATTGGTGCAAAAAGAGCATTTGACATAATCCAACACTTTTTCTTTTCTTTTTTTTTAATATATTTTATTCATTTTTTACAGAGAGGAAGGGAGAGGGATAGAGAGCTAGAAACATCGATGAGAGAGAAACATCAATCAGCCGCCTACTGCATGCCCCCCTATAGGGGATGTGCCCACAACCAGGATACATGCCCTTGATCGAAATCGAACCTGGGACCTTTCAGTCCGCAGGCCGATGCTCTATCCACTGAGCCAAACTGGTTTTGACCCAACACCTTTCCTTGATAAAAACTCTCAGCAAAGTGAGAATAGAATGATCATACCTCAACATAATAAAAGCTATATATGACAAACCCACAACCAACATCATAATCAATGGGCAAAAACTAAAACAATTTCCTCTAAGAACAGGAACAAGACAGGGATGCCCACTTTCACCACTCCTGTTCAACATGGTACTGGAAGTACTAACCATTGCTATTAGACAAGAAATAAAAGGCATCCAAATTGGAAAAGAGGAAGTAAAACTGTCCTTATTTGCAGATGATATGAGAAAGTAAAACTGTCCTTTTGCAGAAAACCCTAAAGACTCCATAAAAAAACTACTAGATTTAACACATGAATTCATCAATGTAACAGGATAAAAATTAATATCCAGAAATCAATGGCTTTTTTATACACCAATTATGAATTACCAGAAAGAGAAACAAACAAAAAATCCCATTATCACTACCACAACAAAAGATAAGATATGTAGGGAATAAACTTAACTAAGGAAGTAAAGACCCATACTCAGAAAACTACAGGATATTTTAAAAAGGGGTAGAGGAAGACATAAACAATTCAAAGAATGTACTGTGTTCATGCATTAGTAGAATCAACATAATTAAAATGTCCATACTACCAAAAGCAATCTATATATTTAATTCAATCCCTATTAAAATAGCAATGGCATATTTCACTAGTATTTGCAGAGATCTAGAACAAACTCTCCAAAAATTCATATGTAATTTAAAAAAAAATAGCCCACCAATCTTGAGAAAGAAGAACAAAGTTGGAGGGATCCCAATACCAAATATCAAGCTATATTACAAAGCCATTGTTCTCAAAACTGCCTGATACCAGAACAAGAACAGACATATAGGCCAAGGGAACAGTACAGAAAACCCAGAATTAACCCAAGCCATTATGCTCAATTAATATTTGACAATGGAGGCAAGAGCATACAATGGAGTCAAGACAGTCTTTTCAATAAATGGTGCTGGTAAATTTGGACAAATACATGAAAAAAAAAAGAAACTAGAACACCAACTTACACCACACACAAAAATAAATTCAAAATGGATAAAGGACTTAAACATCAGATGGGAAACCATAAAAATCTTAGAAGAACCCATAGGCAGCAAAATATCAGGCATATGTTGTAAGAATATCTTTACTGATACAGCTCCCTGGTAGTGAAAACTAAGGAGAAAATAAACAAATGAGACTACATCAAAATAAAAAGATTCTGCACAGCAAAAGAAACCAACAACAAACAACAACAAAGACCACTGCATGGAACAATATAATTGCCAATGTTATATATGATAAGAGCAAAAACTAAAACAATTTTCTCTAAGAATAGGAACAAGACAGGGAACTTATAGGGAACTCAGATATCTTAACAAAAGGAAGATAAAAAATTCAATCAAAAAATGGGCAAAGGACTTAAACAGAAACTGTTCAAAAGTGGACATATAGAAGGCCAAGATACATAAAAAAACATGCTCAAAGTCACTAATTATCTGAGAGATGCAAATCAAAATGACAATGAGATACCTTCTCACACCTGTCAGAATGGCTATGATCAACAAATGAGTAGTGTTGGCGAGGATGCAGAGAAAAAGGAACTCTCTTGTATTGCTGGTAGGAATGCAGACTGATGCAGCCCCTGTGGAAAACAGTATGTCATTTCCTTAAAAAATTAAAATGGAACTTGCATTTGACCCAGTAATTTCACTTTTAGGAATATATCCCAAGAAAACAGAAACAGCAATCAGAAAAAATATATGCACCCCTATGTACAAAGCAGTACAATTTATCATAGCTAAGCTTTGGAAACAGAGCTCATCAGCAAATTAATGGATTAAAAAACAGTAGTACATCTACACAATGGAATATTATACTGCTGTAAAAAAGGAACTCTTACCATTCACAGCAGTAAGGATGGACCTGGAGATCATTATGCTAAGTGAAATAAGTCAGAGAAAGATAAATATCACATAATCTCACTCATTTGTGAAGTAAAAGAACAACATAAAATGGTGAGGAAAAAAAAAAGATCCAGAGACATAAAAGCTTCCAACAGACTGTCCAACCTCAGAGGGAAGGCAGGGAAGGGGAGGTGTATGAGATCTACCAAAGGAATTGTAGGTATGCATATAAACATAACCCATGGAAAAAGACTGTAGGCAGGTCAGGGCCTGTGCTGGAGAATGTGAATGGCTGGTGAGAGGTAATGGGGGAAAAGGATACATATATAATACTTTAAACAATAAAGAATTGGATTTTTTTAAAAAAGAAGTCTAAGCATAGAAAACCAAGCAAACCAAATGGAGGAAAGTATCACCGCTATTGCAAATAGGAATCTATAAATAGGGCAGAGGGAAGAAGAAGGAGTCATAAGCATAAAAAATAACAAGAAAGAACTCTGTGAGAACTACTTGACTCTATCAGAAAAAAAAAGCAATTTTAGAATATAGGCATTCTGGAAGAGGAAGAGAGGAAGAAGGGAAGGTTCAAGAGTCTATTCAAACAAATAGTGGATAAGAATTACCCAAATCTTTGGAAGGAACTAGATCCTTGAATCCAAGAAGCAAATAGGACACCTAGTTACATTAATCCAAAGAGGCCTTCTCCAAGGTGCTTTGTATAAATTCTGTAAAAAAATTAATGACAAGGAAAAAATTCTCTAAGCAGTCAGGGATAAGAAGGAATGACCTACAAAGGAAAACCTGTCAGAATTTCATTCAACTTCTCAGCAGAAACTCTACAAGCCAGAAGAGAGTGGAAACAAATATTCAATTGTTTGAAAGAAAGAAATTACCAGCCATAATAATATATACAGCACAATTATCTTTTAAATATGAAAGAGAAATAAAGACATTACCAGACATACAGAAGCTGAGAGAAAACCTCCAGAAAACCTGCACTGCAAGAAATACTCAAGGGAGTTATTCTACCTGAAACAAAGAACACAAGGTCACAACACTATATGTAAGATCACCAAAAACCATACAGCATAAACAGGGATAAATTCTGACAACAAAAACATGAAAAGGAAGGGATAAGGTTCTGACCTGGAAAAGGAGGATGAAGATCAGATGCACTAAAAAAAAAAAAAATACTATATACAAAGAGGTGATATGCAAATTAACTGTCACATCCTCGCACAAGATTGCAGCTCCCTTGTGGTCACAAGATGGCCGCCATAAGATGACCAGCATGGGAGGGCAGTTGGGCTCAATCGGGCTGGCAGGGGAGCAGATAAGCATCTATCAGGCTGACAGGGGAGTGGGTAGGGGGTGATCAGGCTGGCAAACAGAGGTACTTAGGGGCAATCAGGGAGGCAGGCGAGTGGTTGGAGCCAACAGTCCCGAGAGGTTCTAGATTGGAGAGGGTGCAGGATGGGCTGAAGGATATCCAGGTCCCCCACCCTAGTGCATGAATTTCATGCACCAGGACTCTAGTAAAAAATAAAAAATCATATATATATATATATATATATATATATATATATATATATATAAAACTTCAATTTTTATAAACCTAATAGTAACTACACACAAAAATCCCCAAACCTTAAAAATGAGGAAAAGGAGGGAAGAAATATGGAATACCACTAAACAAAAATAACAAATAAAAACATAAAGGAGAAAAAGAAACAAAAACAATGATGGCACAGAGCAACCAAAAAAACAAAAGATAAAGTGGCTAAAGGAAATCCCCATACTATCTAATAAAAAAGTAATATGCAAATTAACCATCACTCCAAGACAGAAGATGGCTGCCCCCATGTGGACATAAGATGGCCACTACAAGATGGCCTGTAGGGGAGGGTAGTTGTGGGCAGTTATGGATGAACAGGCCAGCAGAGGAGGGCAATAAGGGGAGACCAGGCCAACAAGGGAGGGCAGTTGGGGCCGAACCAAGCCTTCAGGGGAGGACAGTTGGGGGAACCAGGCCTACAGCAGAGGGCAGTTGGGGGTACTAGACCTGCAGGGGAGGGCAGTGGGGGAGACCAGGCCTGCAGGAAAGGCAGTTGTGGGAAACCTGGCCAACAGGGGAGGGCAATTGGGAGGGGGCCAGGCCTGCAGGAGAGGGTTGTTGGGGGGGGCAGGCCTGCAGGGGAGAGCAGTTGTGGGGCGGGCCTGCAAGGGAAGGCAGTTAGGCGTGACCAGGCCGGCATGAATTGCCAGAGTTATGAAACCGCACACCATTGCTGAAGATTTACTGTTGCCAGCAGCCAATTACAATTCATAACAGTAGCAAAATTACAGTTATGGAGTAGCAACAAAAATAATTTTATGGTTCGAGGTCACCACAACATGAGGAACTGTATTAAAGGGTTGCGGCATTAGTAAGGTAGAGAACCACTGTTTTATTATGATAAAAGAAAACACAACATTTCTTAACATATATATGCTCAAGCAGGGAGCACTGAAATAGATCAAACTACTCACAGAACTAAAGGGAGAAACATCAAAAGACAATCATAGTGGGGGACCTTAATATTCCATTGACAGCTCCAGGTACATAAACCAAACAGAAAAGCAAAAAAGAAATATCATCCTTAAATGAAACACTAGAGTACATGAAAATAATTGACATTCACATAACCTTTCATTCCAGACAATTAAAATATACATTCTTCTCCAGTGCACATTGAACATTCTCAAAGATAGATCATATGTTGGGTCACAAAACTAGTATTAACACATTCAAGAAGACTGGAATTGTACCAAGTATAATCTTCAATCATGATAACTTGCAATTAGAATTTAATTGTAAAAAAGGAAGTAAAGAATCCCACAAATAAGTGGATATTAAGCAGCAATCTACTAAAAATGACTGGGTCAAAGAAGAAATAAAATATGAGGTCAAAAGATATATAGAGATAAATTTGAATGAAAGTACAATCTATCAAAATTTCTGGGATCCAGCAAAAACAGTAATAGGAGGGGTGTTTTTTTTTACCATTACAGGCCGATCCAAAGAAAAAAGAGAAATCCCAAGTAAACAACTTAACATTATGTCTCAAAAATACTAGAAAAAGTAGAGAAAAAGCAACCCAAAGTCAGCAGAAAAGAAGAAATAATGAAAATTAGAACATAATTGAATGAAATAGAGAATAAAAAAACTACTTATAGAAAAATTAATAAAACAAAGAGCTAGTTCTTTGAAATCATTAATAAATTTAATAAACCCCTGGCTAGACTCACTAAAGAAAAATGGGAAAAGAGCCATATAAACAAAATCAGAAAGGAGAGGGGACAAGTCACCACAGACAAAAAATCTTAATTCAATGACCTAGAAGAAATAGATAGGTTTCTAGAAACAAATATTCCTGGACTAATTCATAAAAAATTGGAAAATCTAAGTAGATCATTCAGCAATAAGGAAATTGAAACAACCATCAAAAATCTCCCAAAAGATAAATAGCCAGTGCTAGATGGCTTCAACAGTGAATTCTACCAAACATTCAAAGAAGATTAAAAAACTAACCTTTTTGCCCTAACTGGTTTGGCTCAGTGGATAGAGAGCTGGCCTGTGAACTGAAGGGTCCCAGGTTCAATTCTAGTCAAGGGCATGTACCGTGGTTGAGGGAACATTCCCAGTAGTGGGTATGCAAGAGGCAGCTGATCCAGGTTTCTCTTTCATTGATATTTCTAACTCTCTATCACTCTCCCTTCCTTCCTCTCTGTAAAAAATAATCAATAAAATATATTTAAAAAATAACTAATCTTCTCAAACTCTTACAAAAATTGAGTAAGAAACAATACTTCCTAGCACATTTTATGAGGCTAATATAACCCTGAAATCAAAACCCTGCAAGGGTAGCACAAAAAGGAAAACTAAAGACCAAAATCACTGATGAATACACATGCAAAAATCCTAAACAAAATACTATCAAATCAAATACTATATGTATTTGCAAAGATATGCTCATTGAAGCTTTATTCATGGTGGCTAAGACATGAAAACAACCAAAGTGTCCTGTGATAGAGGACTGGATAAAGAAGATATGGTACTTATAAACAATAGAATTCTACTCATCCAAAAGAAAAAATGAAATACTGCCATTTGCAACAACATAAATGAACCTTGAGAACATTATATTAAGTGAAATAAGTCACTCAGAAAAAGCCAAGAACCATATGATTTCACTCATATGTAGGATAAAACAGAAACTTGGACACAAACAGCAATGTAGTGGTTGCCAGAGAGAAGGGGGTGGAAGGTTAATGTGGTCTAGTACATGGTGATAGGAGAATATTTGACTGTAAGTGATAGGCACACAATGCAAATACATGTATCTTATAACATAGAAATGCACCCCTGAAGCCTATCCTATCTAATAAAAGAGTAATATACAAATTGACCATGCCTCTGCTAATCCCACAAGCCATGCTCACCAGCCCATCAGAGAGAGTATTCGAATTAACCCAACCAAGATGGCTATGGACACAGAGAGAGCAGAAGGGAGGCTTGGATTGCCCTTAATGATGGACAAAGCCAAGCTTTCCACACACCTTGGCCGGCAGGCCTCCGCTTAAGGCAACAAAATTTCAATGGCTGTGAGAGCAGAAGGCTTGGCTCCTCTCCAGGCTACAAAGTTTCAATTATAGAACATAAATAAATCCCAGATACCAGGGCCTCCACTTGGGTCGCCAGGGGATGAGGCTGGCCTGCAAACCATCACAGGCCCCTCATCCAAGCTACCCCATGCTCCAAGAGAACACCTACCCTGATCCAGGACACTCTTCAGAGCAAACCAGATGGTCCCCACCCGTGCAGCAGGCCTCTATCCTATCTAATAAAAGAGTAATATGCAGATTGACCATCACTCCAACACACAAGATGACTATCCCCATGTGGTCAACATTCTCCCACGTGGACACAAGTTGGCCAGCAAGGGAGGGCAGCTGGCAAGTGCCAGGCCTGCAAGGGATGGCAGTTGGAGGTGATCAAGCCTGAAGGGGAGGGCAGTTAGATGACCAGGCCAGCAGAGGAGAGAAGTTGGGGGTGAGCAGACCTGCAGAGAAGGATAGTTGCGGGGGATTGAGGCCTGCAGGTTAAGGCAGTTAGGGGTGACCAGGCCTGCAGGGGAAGGTACTAAGGGGCAAACAGGCAGCATGGAGCAGATAGGCATCGATCTGACTGGCAGGAGAGTGGTTAGGGGGTGATCAGGCTGGCAGGAAGAAGTGGTTAGGGGCAATCAGGAAGGCAGGCAGGCAAACACTTTGGAGCCAGCAGTTCTGGATTGTGCGGGGGATGTCCGACTGCCTGTTTAGGCTTGATCCAGATTGTATTGGGCCTAAACAGGCAGTTGGACATCCCTCAAGGGGTTTTGAAAGGGAGTAGGCTGGGCTGAAGGACACCTCCCCTGCCCCCCCATGCAAGAATTTTGTGCACTAGGACTCTAGTCTCTCTCTCTCTCTCTCTCTCTCTCTATATATATATATATATATATACACACACACATATATACATATATATACATACACACACACACACACACACACATATAGTGGTACCTCGAGATACGAGTGCCCTAACATATGAGATTTTTGAGATACGAGCCGTCAAGCGAGCGATTTTTGCTTTGAAATATGAGCAACATTTGAGATAGGAGTAATCACGCGGATTGGACGGCTGCACACGACCCACCAGTTTACCACGACTCGAGCGTCTCATAGTTTCCCACGCCTCAAGGCCTCAAGGTTATGGAAAGAATTAAACTCGTATCTCGAGGTACAAAGGCTAAGTGACCGTCTGATTGACTGGCCAGTACATATGATTCACACTGGCAATTTAAAAATAAATGTTGTTTTGCGTGTACATGATATATATAAAGCTCTCACTGGTGACAACTGCACACATGTATTTGGATCTATCATTGTTGATGGCGAATTTGCTCATTCATTGTAAACCAGATCCCAACCAGAATGCCACTAAAATGAAACTAATCAGTATCCTGTTTCCTACATTAGATGCAATGACATGTCCATAAAGGCTGGGGAATGGATATTGCATTAAGACTCAGAGACGATAGTATAATTGACAATAATACTAGATAAAATGTAAGGACACAAGTCACACAGTATTATGGATTTCATCTCTCTGTCCTGGATACGTTCAATCCTATTTTAAATGCAGGAAAACTAACTCAGCAGTCTATTGTCAATTCATATAAAAAAATGAACCAAATGAATAAATTTCATTAAAGCAAACCAATATAAGTTGAGAGTTAAATCTATAGTGGTTTGATGGATTATTTCCCATCTAGATATGAAAATGGCAATGTGCTGACTGGTAAAATGACAATACCTCTGTCATCTCTTAAGTAAAACTGAGGATGTTCATAAATTAAATGGGGAAATTTTAGATATACTTGATGGAAATTTTCACACCTTTTTGAGAGATGATTCCATTGATTCAACAGATAATGTCATAAAGCAGTGGTTCTCAAACTTTCTAATGCCTCAACCCTTTAATACAGTTCCTCATGTTGTGGTGACCCCCAACCATAAAATTATTTTTGTTGCTACTTCATAACTGTAATTTTGCTACTATTATGAATCGTTATGCAAATATCTGTGTTTTCCAATTATCTTAGGCAATTCAGCAGTGGTTCTCAACCTATGGGTCAAAATTTCAGCTGGTTCACCTGCATGTAATTCTGCAGAGGGAGGGTCCTTAGTGGCTGCTGGCACTGGCCAATGCCTCCTTTTCCCCAGTCTCTTGCCACCACCAGCCAGAGTGGAATCTATCAAGGGGAGGGGTCCTCTGCTCAAACACCCAGTGGAACTCCTGGTTGAGAGGACAATATGCATAGACCTGGTGCATAAAATTTGTGCACGGAGGAGAGGTGTTCTTCAGCCCAGCCTGTTCTCTCTCAAATCTGGGACCCATTGCGGGATGTCTGACTGCCAGTTTAGGCCCTACCTAGATCAAGGCTAAACGGACAGTTGGACATCCCTCTCACAATCCAGGACTGCTGGCTCCCAACTGCTTACCTGCCTGCCTTCCTGATTGCCCTAGCCACTTTTGCCTGCAAGCCTGATCACTCCCTAACCACTCCCCTGCTAGCCTGATAGATGCCTAACTGCTCCCCTGCCAGCCTGTTTGCCCATAACTGCTCTCCCCTGTGGGCCTGGTCACCCCTAACTGCCCTTCCCTGCAGGCCCAATCACCCCCAACTTCCCTCCTCTGCTGGCCTGCTCACCCCTAACTGCCCTCTCCTGCAGACTTCATCACCCCCAACTGCCTCCCTTGCAGGCCTGGGCCCTCCTAACTGCCCTTCCCTGCTGGCCTGATCACCCACAGCTGCCCTCCCTTGCAGGCCTGGTCCCTGCCAACTGCCCTCCCCTGCTGGCCATCCTGTGTCCACATGGGGACAGCCATCTTGTGTGTTGGAATGATGGTCAATCTACATATTACTCTTTTATTATATAGAATAGAGGGCTGGTACATGGTGGGGGCAGCTGGTTTTCCCTGAAGGGTGTTCTGGATCAGGGTGGGGGTTTCCTTGGGATATGGGGTGGCCTGGGTGAGGGGTCTGTGGTGGTTTGCAGGCCGGCCATGCCCCCAGCAAACCCAAGTGGGAGGCCCTGGTATCTGGGATTTATTTATGTTCTATAATTGAAACTTTGTAGCCTGGAGCAGAGCCAAGCCTTCCACTCACATAGCCATTGAAATGTTGTTACCTTAAGTAGAAGCTTGGACTGGCCAGAGTGTGTGGAAAACTTGGCTTTCTCCATCATCATGGACAACCAAGCCTTTCTCCTGCTTTCTCTGTGGCCATAGCCATCCTGGTTGGGTTAATTTGCATACTCATTTGATTGGCTGGTAGTCGTGGCTGGTGGGCATGGCTCAGTGTAGCAGAGATATGGTAAATTTTCATATTCTTCTTCTCCTAAATAGGATGATGTTTGTTTACTCCTTTTTATTCTATTTGTTTGTAAGATTTCTCTTAGGACAAAAAGAAGGCCAAGAGATACATGAAAACATGCTCAAATTCACTAACCATCCAAGAGATGCAAATCAAAATGATAATGCGGTACCACCTCATACTTGTCAAAATAGCTATCAACAGCAAATCAACAAACATCAAGTGCTGGCAACCATGTGAAGAGAAAGGAACCTTCTTGCACTGCTGTTGGGAATGCAGACTGGTGCAGCCACGGTAGAAACAGTATGGCATTTCCTCAAGAAGTTAAAAATGGAACTTCCGCCGAGACCGGTTTGGCTCAGTGCCGAGACCGGTTTGGCTCAGTGGATGGAGCATCAGCTTGCGGACTGAAAGGTCCCAGGTTCTATTCCGGTCGGGGGCATATACCTTGCTTGCGGGCACGTCTCCACTGTGGGGCATGCAGTAGGCGGCTGATCAATGTCTCTCTCTCATTGATGTTTCTGACTTTCTATCTCTCTCCCTTCCTCTCTGTAAAAAATCAATAAAATAAAAAATGAAAAAAATGGAACTTCCATTTGACCTCATTATCCCACTTCTAGGAATATATCTCAATAAAACAGAAACACCAATTAGAATGGATGTATGTACCCCTTTGTTAATAGCAGTACAATTCACCATAGCTAAGATTTGGAAACAGCTTAAGTGCCCATCAGCAGATGAGTGGATTAAAAAATGGTGGTACGTCTACACAATGGAATACTATACTGTGGTAAAAAAAATTCTTATCATTTGCAATAGCATGGATGGATCTGGAGATCATTATGCTAAGCAAAATAAGTCAGTCAGAGAAAGATATAATCACATGATCTCACTCATTAATGGAATATAATGAACAACATAAACTGATGAACAAAAATAAAACCAGAGACATAGAAGCATCAAACAGACTGTTCAACTTATGAGGAAAGGCAGGGGATAGGGGTAAGAGATCAACCAAAGCACTTGTATGCATGCATTTGAGCATAAACAATGAACACAGAGAGGGTAGGGTATGGGGTGAGAGCATGTGCTGGGGAGGTGGAGCTACAGGGAAGAGATCAATAGTAGAAAAAGGAGACTTATGTAATACTTTAAACAATAAAGAATTTTTTTTTTAAGTAGTATTATCCAAATAACACATGTTGGCAAATGCTATAAATAAATAAATAAATAAATAAATAAATAAATAGAATCCTCTTGGTGTTTGGTTTTTATAAGGGTTACTAAAATGTGCACAGAGGTAGTTCTCTAACTTTTTCTTCTTTTGTTCTGTGTTTCAGCTTTTAAATAATTTTATTGATGTGTCTTTAGTGTACCAATTCTCTCCTGATTCTTATCTGCTTTAAAGTAAGATATTTGGTTTTTGCTTTCAATATGTTCCATTTTTATTTTGTTTATTTTGATTACATTAATTGGCAATCTAGCTCTAGAGAAATTATATAATATATCTTAGCATTTTTTGTGCTTGGATCATCTGTGGATTTGTTTTCCTTAACTGGTCTTTTTTTTTCTGGTTTTTAGTACAGAAGGTAGTTTTCCACCCATGAAATATATTGTTTGATGAATTATATGTGGGGATAATTTTTACCTTCCTTTGAAGAGAATTTTTTGCATCCTTTGATAGCATGTGGGCTCAGGATATGTCACCCTAATATCATCAGGTTCTAACCTGATTCAGGACTAACTACAGTTTGGGAAGGCTCTGGTTAATCTGTAGTTTCAAAAAGTACAACACACCAGCAGCCCCTAATGAGAGTCTGAAGTGATTATTGAGCTCTCATTTGGCATTAAAAGAAGGCTCTGAACTCAATTTCAGTGTATTTTGCACCAGAAAACTATAAAAACATATAATCTGATTTTAGTTGTCTTTCTCTTTATCTTTTTGGTCTCATACTCAGCACACTTTAGGAATATGACAAATTCCTTGCACAAAAGTCTGCCACACACAGAACTCATTTCTATGCATGTCACTTTTTATAAGGATTTTAGTGTCTCCGAGCCAAGCTGTCCTGGCAACCATAAACTCAAAATTTGTCTTCCTGAATCCTTCAGAGGGTCTAAAATATTGCTGGTATTCTGCTTCTTCATAGTGTTTAGGTAATCTTTAACTTTTGTCTTGTAGTCCCTATATTTCCACCAAGGATCAGTAAGTGTCTGTAGAGGAATGTGGTTTTAAGAATGAAGGCTTACATTCCTATTCTCTTTCTAATACACCAATCAAAACAGATTTCTGGACCTTATTATGTCTCTCTTGACTTTTATTCCCATCATTGGGCAAGTGAAGTCAGAGTTCCTTATTGAAAGTTTTAAAAATAGTGCTGCAATACTTGAGCTTTTGAATATTGTAGCTCCTCAAGTTCTAATTTCCATAGATCTCTATGATGCTCTTAAATTTTTTTTATGTTTTTTAAAATATATTTTTGTTTTGTTTTTTAAGTAAATCTTTATTGTTCAGATTATTACAATAATCTTTTTTCTCCCCATAGCTCCCCTCCACCCAGCTCCCACCCCACACTCTGCCCTAATTCCCCCCACATTGTCCTCATCTATAGGTGTATGATTTTTGTCCAGTCTCTTCCCGCACTCTCTTCCCCCCTTTCCCCCTGAGAATTGTCAGTCCACTCCCTTTCTATTCCCCTGATTCTATTATATTTACCAGTTTATCTGTTGATCAGATTTTTAATTCACTTGATTTTTAGATTCACTTGTTGATAGATATGTATTTGTTGTTTACAATTTTTATCTTTACCTTTTTCTTCTTCCTCTTCTTAAAGAGTACCTTCCAGCATTTTGTATAATACTGGTTTGGTGTTGATGAATTTCTTTAGCTTTTTCTTATCTGTGAAGCTCTTTATCTGCCCTACAATTCTGAATGATAGCTTTTGCTGGGTAGAGTAATCTTGGTTGTAGATTCTTGCTAGTCATCACTTTGAATATTTCTTGCCACTCATGACTGGTCTGCATCGTTTCTGTTGAGAATCAGCTGAAAATCGTATGGGTGTTCCCTTATAGGTAATTAGCTGTTTTTCTCTTGCTGCTTTAATATTCTCTCTTTGTCTTTGCTCTTGGTATTTTAATTATGATGTTTCTTAGTGTGGTCCTCTTTGGATTCCTTTTATTTGGGGTTCTGAGTGCTTCCTGGACTTGTAAGTCTATTTCTTTCACCAGGTGGGGAGAGTTTTCAGTCATTATTTCTTCAAATACGTTTTCAGTATTTTGCTCTCTCTCTTTTTCTGGTACCACCATAATTCTGATGTTAGTACACTTGAAGTTGTCCCAGAGGCTCATTACACTATCTTCACATTTTTGGATTCTTTTTTTCTTTTTTGCTTTTTCAGTTTGAGTATTTTCTGCTTCTTTGTATTTCAAATCTTTGACTTGATTCTTGCATTCCTCTAGTCTGCCATTAGGTCTCTGTATATTTTTTTATTTCAGTGTATGTTTAATTTCTAGTTGGTCCTTTTTCATCTCTAGTTGGTTCTTTTTCATCTCTTCTTGGGTCTTGCTAAATTTATCCATCTTTTCTAGGAAATTCTTGAAAAATCTTATAACTGTGGTTTTGAACTCTATGTCCAGTTGTTTGTTTTCCTCCATTTCTTTTGTTTGTGATCTGTTCCTTTGTCTCTGCATTTTCACTGCTTCCCTGAGTTGGTAGGATAGCTTTGTGTGTTAGGTGTCCTATATGGCCCAATAGCCCTGACTCCTCAGTTACCTGAGGTAAACTCTTTTGGTGCACCCCTTTGTGGACTGTGTATACAGCCTTGTTGTAGTTAAGTCTTGATTGTTGTTGTATCACTGGCTGGAATTGACCTCCAAGACAATTGGTAGTGAGGATCAGCTGTGTCAATGCCTGGAGAACTTCTGTGCTGGACTCCGCCTTAAGACTTCCAAGATTGCAAAAGCCTCTGTGCTAGGCTTGGATAGGGCAGAAGCTCAGGGCCAAGCAGAAAGCCTTGGCTTCCCATCAGCTCCTGGGTCTCAGTGCAGCCCTCTCTGTGCAGTCATTCTCGCACACCTCCAAATCTCTGCCTTTTCCCTCCCCTGCATTTCCATGCGCTCCGGGGACCCATATGAACCTGGGTCCCCAGGATCTCACCCCAAACTGGGGTTCAGTGCTGTCCAACCTGGATTTAGTGCAGTTGGGAAAGTCTGTCTTCCTCCTGCTTGAAAAAGCCAGTGGCGCAATCAGCAGTCAGCCCTCTGTCTTTTGCAGCTCCCCTAAGTTTCCCTGCACTCCTCCCTTTTCACAATAGTCCAGACACCCCGTATGAGATTCACACTGAACTGGGGTTCAGTGCAGTCAGAAGTGGGGTTCAGTGCAGTTGGGAGTTTCTGTCTCCCTCCAGCTAGAGGAAACCAGCCAGGCCCTCCACCCACCGCCCCCCCCACCCCCCGCTGCCCCATTTTTTCCAAAAGCTTGTATCTGTACCTCAGCTTTTTGCAGCTCATCTGAGACTCAGTGAGCCCCTCTTTTTGCTTCTAGTTGTAGAATTTCCACTCAGCCAGCTTTCCTGTGGTTCTGGATGATGTCCGTTCTGTCTTTTAGTTGTAGTTTTGAAACTATTGTGTGAGGCAGCAGTTTACATGTTCACCAATGCCGCCATCTTGGTTTCTTTCTGTTTTTTTTTTTTAATACATTTTATATTTATATATATTTTTTTATCTTATGGGGAATGCTCATCTTTCGTAAGATATTATACCATTGTCAAAAGATGAAGTCCAGTTTTGAAACTATGAATATGGGTTCTTAACTTTCTGGGACAATGATATGCAATTAAATCAAGTGAGACACATCAAGTCCAATAAAGATAAGTGTGATCAGGATATTGAAAAATTTAAAAAAGTTTATACTTGGCAGCTGCCTAAAAAAGATGGTTCATTAATTACTGCTACTCAAATCAGAGCCAACTGGTTCCTCTGAATTCTGAGGTTTATGCCTGTGTTGACAATATAATATAAGCTTATCCCTAAAGTATTATTATATCTATATGATTGTGTCACCCTGAGTGAGTTTCTACTGCTGAAATCCAAGGGTCCTACCAGGTCACTTGTATATAGACATTTCTATGGATATATCATATGTCTCTGCAAAATTGTGAGGTTATAAAGATGAAAAGTCTTTTATTTCTTTGTCTAAAACAAATTTCTAAAGATTGAATATTGTTTTTACTAAATTGAATTTAATATTTTATACAAATTTCCAAATTAAAACAGATAATATAAACAAAATATATCATCTAATCTAAATCAAAACAGAAATTCAAATAATCCTAGAATTTAAATGATGAAAACAAAACAAATCAAACACATTGACTTAAAGGGCTCATGTATTAACATGACTATGATTCATTCTAAAAAGACCTTTCTAATACTAGTCAAATATAATCTATATTAATAAAAGGGTAATGTGCTAATTTGAACAGATAGACTGGACGTCTTCCAGATGTCCTTCTAGACAAAACCATGGTGGCAGGGGCCAAGGCAGAGATGGTTAGGAGTGATCAGCCTGGCAGGGGAGAGAAGGTAGGGGTGATCAGGGTCAGCAGGGGAGCAGTTAGGAGTGATCAGCCAGAAAGGCAGAGAGATTAGAAGCTATCAGGAAGGCAGGCAGGTGAGCAGTTAGGAGTCAGTGGTCCCAGATTATGAGGAGGTAGAGGCCAGGTCCAAGGGCCCCCGGCCCCCATGCATGAATTTGGTGCACTGGGCTTTTAGTCATACTATAAAGAACATACTAAATAGGATGGTGTTCCCCAGTGGTTGAGCTTTGACCTATGAACCAGGAGGTCACAATTCTATTTCTGATTAGGGCAAATGTCTGGGTTGCAGGACCAGTGCCCAGTAGGGCATGCAGGAGGCAGCCGATCAATAATTCTCTCTCATCATTGATGTTTCTATCTCTCTCTCCCTCTCCCTTCCTCTCTCTGAAATCAATAAAAACATATTTTTTAAAATGTCAATGTGTTAAAATCTAAATTTTTCAAAAAAGTATGACTATAAAAGTAGAATGACCACTTTTACTTTAAGAATTAGTAAGAACTTGGAGTTTAAAAATTGTTCTTAATGCTGTGAATATTTCATGCACATAAAACTAGAATAGACTGCTAAAATAAAAGTAGAGATTTTTATAAACATAATAGGCTGTATTAAGCCAGCCATTATGTTGGATACAATTTCCATTTAATGTCAGAAATTGGCTTTTGAAGATGGCACTTTAAAAATCAAAGCTTTCAATTTTTGCAGTTTCTAAATTGATTAAAGTAGAGACAGAAGTGTTAAAGAAAAATTTTGAGAATATAAGTCATTCAAATCTCATCTTTTTTGAGGTGTGGGGGGCAGGTAGTGCTTTGTTTTTATTAGATAAGTAAAGAAAAAGGAATGATTGAGACTAGTAATAATGAGATAACTATGTCAGAGAGGGGAAAATATTCACATCAGAGCTCTCTAGACCTTCACTATTAGAATATAAATGCTGCATCCTAAAATAAACCAGAGAATGAAGGAATATATCTTTCTCTTTAAAGCGCCAGATCATAAGAACTGATCTTTTCTCGGAGAAGCAGGAGAGCTGCCTTCTGAAGTTTCTGTGATCAAAAATGGGGGAAGCACTGATGCGCAAAAACTGGTATTTGAATCTCACAAAACTGGTTTCCAACATCACTCATATCAATAGAGAGGAAAACAGAAGCTCCAGTACTGCCTAACCCCTTCACACAATATATCTCTGCATGTAGTGGGGGCATCTAATTCTAAACTTACACTGGATCTCTACTCAGTAATATTTCTAAGTATACAGACATGCTTTATTCATGTAAAATTTTGTTTTATTAAAGCAATAAGGAAGCATTGCAATATGTAGAATCTTGAGAGTGGGGACAGTTATACTTTGTGCTCCCAGATCAGTTCTGCTTATTTATGGGGGATTTCTCTTCTGTTGGCATTATCACTCTCTTATGGAGAACATCTCAGTACTGTAAAGTCTGCTTTATTCCAACGGAGGCACTGAAGAAAAGAAGCTAGGAAAAACAGAACTTGAGCATAAAATTACCTAAGTCCTTACCTCCTCTAGTTGAAGTTTTACATATCTTTTGCATTTTGCATAAGTGATTTCATCTGAACTGTGATTGCCCAATTACTTACAGAACTTTATTGAAATGGCTTTAGTCTCTGCACCATACTTTTCATTTAAGAAATACTTAGTGACCGATAGTTAGCATAAATTTCATGCTCAATAAAATTTATTAAATTAACTAATCATCCTAGTCTAGTTTGTCTAAATACCAATAAACTGGAATGAAGTAGGACTGAATCACAATTGTACAGATCAATGAGGAACATCATTTACTGATATGTGACCTTTACAGTACACATTTACTTAGCCTCTCTTATTTTCAGTTTTATCTTCTATAAAACCTTACATTATTGACTGGCATATTATAGCATGGCATCTATAAAGGGCCTTCTACAGAGCCTAAAATATCACAGAAGCTATTATTATTTTAATTATTATTAACATTTGCAACTGACAAATGACTGTTCCTTTCTTAGATCTGTAAAACTTCTTTTCCTTTTCATTCAATATTTTAATAAATTAGCATTTATAGGAAGCCAAATTTCAAAGTCTCAAATCATCATGGATCAATTACAAATAGCACTTTGTTTCTTTGGTCATTCACCCCCTTTACCTCAGGATGCATATATAACATCATAATTCCATTATGGCAGTTTTTTAGGAATTCCCATAATTTCTATTAGGGATGCTATTCTTTCTCTTGTCATCTGTCACAAAAATCTGAGAGCAGGGGCCTGATTTTTAAACTGCTTTCTTATTCACCAGGGCTTTTATTCATTCCCCTTAAAAGGGTTGCTCAAGTGCTCAAAAAGACTGAATGTTATAGTGGAGATGGTTGATTTCCTCCTTCCAGTAGTTGACAAGACTGAATGTTTTAAAAATGTGCCATTCAATAGCACATTTATTTCTTTTGTTTATACCGTGTTGCTGTGGCCAACAAATAAAATAAAATAAAATAAAATAAAATAAACAGGAAATTAAAACCCACTGAACACTGAAAAAGAAGAAGGCATTCACTTTTGAGTATGAGAATTAGGACAGGGCTGCACTGTTTTGGGTGATAATCTATTTATTCAATGGAACATACTACTACCAGAAGATAAACCTGTTCCAACGGGAAAAGCATTGCTAACATTTGGCCCATATGAAGCCATGGTTGGTTTAACCCAGGAATCAGAATAAACAAGTAGTTGCTCTAACCTGCCTTTTACAGATAACTTTCAAAGGCCCACTGTTCACAAGTGAGGAAAGCAATACTCATGAACTAAAAAGAGGTAAGAATGGGATAAAGTGACAATACTGCTTCCAATTAACAGCTGTCACTGGCCTTTTACTACTTTCACCGTTATGATTACTTAAATGAGGTTATATTTATCGAAGATTAATGTTAAAATGAGAACACCATTAAGGCTTTCCTCTCTCTTATTCCCCATTTTTAATGTATATTCTGTCATCTGCCGTATACTATTATCTCTACTTAATAAAGCCTTCATCTTTATAACACTAGTAGTGGATCATGTCTAGCCTTTTACCTTGCCTTTGTTTCTGGTTTTGATCCATTCCAACCCATTTCTAACTATCTAGGAATTTTCCTAAATTAAAATCCTTTTTACTTTCACCTACTCATTAAAAGCTTTTCACCTTTCTTATTTTCTTTTGAAATGATATACAAAATTTCTTAACACAGCCTCTCACAATTTCCCAATATGGTCATGCAACAAGTTTTCTCTCTTTTAGAGAACAAATGAAATGAATAGACTGCAGCTGTTACATTGAAAGCAAGATAAGTCATAGAGTTTGCATATCAGTAACAGAAGGATTTTTCAGTGAAAGCCTGAATAGCCTGTAATAAAAGTTTCTCAAGTAATAGTGTACCTGAAATATTCTTTGCCAATGTCTTTACTCATTTAAAAATTATGCTTGCTTTTTTTAAAAGTGATAATGTGTATTATGCCTGTGTGTTTTCTTCATATTTCATATTTTACTCACACTGAGGCCTTGGTGTTCTGTTCAATTTCACAGAACAACATCAGACAAGGCTACAGAGTGACCATGATAAAATGAGACCAACTCAACATCCTTTATATTTTTGTTTAATCAGACATAAGCAAGGTCACTGTGCACATCACAAAATACTAAATATACCCTTCCTTCTGCCTAATATCAGAAACTGCTGCTTCTTCAACAATTATGGTTTCAACATCACTCTAATATGTCTTTTTTGTAGGTAGATTGATTAATATACCCAGTAATACAATTAATCCATTTCCTGATATCACCAATGCAGAGAAAATCTCTGCTTCTTTGAATCTTTAGCGAAGTCACCTAAGCAAAGCCCAAATTCTTTCAGAAGTTCTTTCTCACACCTTCTTATGAGATGCCCTACATTTTCTCACATTGCATAGTCTTCCTTTTTATGTGACTGGTCGGCCTCTCTTGTCCTCAACCCTTAAAAAAAGGCATGATGCTTGAGAAGGACACCCTTCTTCCAGACTGCTAGTTAGGCAGTCCCTTCAGATCAACTGAGGGAGTAACACTGGAAGTTCATGTACTTATCAGATGGTATCACCATGACTGCATGTGATGATGCTCATAGAAGAACTCTAGGTGTTCATCATTAACCAGATTACCCAAATAAAGAATCAGATCCAAACATCAGTACAATTAACCTAATTGCAGGCAGACATCTTAATATTGGATTCCCTGGCCAATAATTAAACTCCTCTGCAGATTTTCATAGTCTTAGAGCATTGTCAGTGATCTGACCATCTAATCCAGACAAGGGGAGCAACAACAATTCCTGTTTAAAGTTGTCCCATTTTAGGAGTGGGCTGGAAGAGGTCAATGGGGGGAAAAAGGGGGTTTGATATAATACTTTCAACAAGAAAGATTTTAAAAAATAAATAAACTTGACCTCTTTGGGGAAAATAACTGAGAAACTCATGCCACACAGATACCCAAAATATAAGTAAATGTACCTATCTCTACATGTATTAAAGCCATAATGCAAGGCCTCATAAAAACATTTCTTATCCCCTTTGGAGTTCCAGACATTATTGATAGTGACTTAGGCACTCATTTAAGTTCTCAAAATATACAAACCTAACCTTCACAACAACCTTTAACTTCCCTATTGGCTTCGTGTTACAGATCAAAAAGGGCAGTGGTTCTCAACCTGTGGGTCGCGACCCCTTTGGGGGTTGAACAATACTTTCACAGGGGTCACCTAAGACCATTGGAAAACACAGATACGATTCAAAACAGTTGCAAAATTACAGTTATGAAGTAGCAACAAAAATAATTTTATTGTTGGGGGTCACCACGACATGAAGAACTATATTAAAGGGTCGCGGCATTAGAAAGGTTGAGAACCACTGATATAGGGCATTATCATGGCTTTCTTAAGTTCAAAATCAATAAAATATAAAAGGCATGCTTTAGTCATTAAACATCAGGAGTGAATTGTAATAGTTGGACTGCAGTTTTTGGTGCACGCTGACAGCTTTTGAGCCCCACTTCTCCCTCTTCCTGGTCTGCTTCATATCTGGATAAGATAATAAGAAATCCCAGGTGCCCTGTCCTTTGCTCTGGAGAAAGGTCAAATCACCCAAGCCATAGACCCCTGTCTTACCACCATAAAAAGCCATGCTACTATTCTTTCCCTTTTTCTCAAGCCTATTTGGCCTAGCTGTAGTAATAAATATTCTTGTATTCTCTTGGTTCGTATGTGGCTTCATCAATCTTGACATATAAACCAAATTTTAAGTGGAAGTCCATCTTGTTTCTCCAGAGTGTCAACAATATAGTTTATGATCCATTTTAGTTAATCTTTGTGAAAGGATTAAAGTTGTATCTAGATTAATATAAGTTTGTATATGGATGTCTCACCATCATATCTTGAAAAGACTGTCATTTTCCATTAAATTGTCATTTCCCCCTTGCCAAAGATCAGATAGCTATCTTTGTGTGGGTCTGTTTCTAGTGTGGGTTTGTTTCTAGGCTCTCTATTCTGTTATTTTGTCATATTGCATTATCTTGTTCACTGTAGCTTTAGAGTAAAGCTTGAACTCACATAATGTCAGCCTTCTGATTGGATCTTTAATAGGTCTTCAATAGAGCTTTTCTAAGCTTTACCTTTCTTTTTTATTTTATACTAGAGGCCTGGTGCACAAAATTCATGCATGGAGGGGGGGTTTCCTCAGCCCAGCCTGCACCCTCTCCAACTGGGGACCCTTTGGGGGATATCTGACTGCAGATCCTTGTGGAATTGGGCCTAAATGGGATCAGGCCTAAATTGGCAGTTGGACATCCCTCTCACAATCTGGGACCTGTGGCTCCTAACTGCTCACTTGCCTACCTGCCTGCCTGATTGTCCCTAACTACCTCTGGCTATCAGCATGATCACCCACAACTGCCCTCCCCTACCGGCTTAATCTCACCTCATGGCCTAATCTCACCTCCAATTGGCCTTCCCTGATGGACTGATCTTGCCCCCAACTGCCCTCCTCTTCTGGCCCATTTGGTTCTGATTGGTCAGTTTCTATGCCAGCCTCAAAAGCTCTGCCTCCTAGGCAGCCATTGGTTCTTCATAGCATCCACATTTGGTTTTGATGGGTCAGTTCCATTCTAGTCAGCATCTCTGGACCTATCTCTAGGCTTGACCAGAGAAGTGGGCTGAACAGAAGTCCCCCTCTGAGGCTGGGAGAGAAAGAAGAGCCTGGCTGCTGGAGAAGCTCAGAAAGAAAAAGGGAGAGATATAGAGAGGCAAGTAGTGATCAATAGCTGCCACTGATACTGCAAATCAGACCCTGCCTCTCTCTCTAGATCTCAGCATGTTGGGCAGTCAGTGCTGGGTCACCAAGCTACAGCAAGGCAGTCAATGCTGGGTCACCACAGCAACCCAGCACTGACTGAAGGACTTCCGGGTTGGTCAGCCTTTAGTTGTGATTGGTTGTTACAACCGTGACCTTTTATATATTAAGATTTTCTATTACCATTTATTCCCTATATGCCCTCTTCCACCTCTTCTCACCTCCACATCCCCTACAATCATCACACTGTTGTCCATGTCCATGAGTTCTCTCTTTTTTTTCTCTCTCAATCCTTCCCCCCATCTCAACACACTCAACCCTCATCGAGCACACACACTAGAGCCATTTGTCTTCTCTGTATATATGAGTCTGTCTCTATTTTGCTTGGTAGTTCAGAGAATAGGGTTCTGTAGAATATGCCTATCAATATCTACAAATTTGCTCCCTACAATTGTGAATGGTATTGGACAGACTCTATAAAGCAGTTAGGGAGAATTGACATCTTTGCAATACTGAATCTTCCAATCCATGAAAAGAGAATATCCCTTCATTTATTTAGATATATTTTTATTACTTTCATTAGTTTTGAACTTTTTCACCTATAGTTTCTGCACATAAGTTTTTATACCTGAGCATTTCATTTTATTTGTGCTAATGTAAATGACATTTTGTTTTTCTTTTATATTTGCAGTTATATGTGTTGTTATATAGGCAATCAATGGATTTATTTTTGTATATTAACTTGATATCCTGTAACTTTGCCATATTTGCTATTAGTTGCAGGATATTTTTTCCCTGATATTTTTGGGTATTTCCTATATAGCCAATCAGTTCATTTGCTTAAAAAAATTAATTATGTCTTTTTTCCCCAGTTATTGCATTATTGCCTTTTATTGTCTTACTAGACAACTGGTGCATGAGATTTGTGCACTCAGGGGGTCCCCTCAGCCCGGCCTGTGCCCTCTCTCAGTCCCCAGTCTGGGAGCACTCCAGGGATGTTCCATTGAAAGCCACTCCCCTCAGGGAATAGGCCTGAGCTGGTGGTCAGACATCATCAGCACTGTCACCGCTGTGCTCACCAGCCATAAACCCAGCTCAAGGCTTCTAGCTGAGTTGTACTCCCCCAATGAGAATGCACTGACCACCAGGGGCAGCTCCTGTAATGAGTGTCTGCCCCTTGGTGGTCAGTGTGCTTCATAGTGTGCTTCAGTCTATTTCCATATTAGTTTTTTATTATATAGGACTGCACTGACTAAGACTTCCATTATGATGTTGAATAGGGCATTCATTTTTTAGTTGACTTTCTAGGCTTAAGAGTATTCAATTTCTTACCATTATGTATATTAGTTGTAGGTTTTTAGAATGATGGTCTTTGCCCTAGCTGGTTTGTCAGTGGATAGAGCATCAGCCTATGGACTGAAGGGTCCCAGGTTTGATTCTAGACAAGGACATGAACCTCAGTTTCAGTCTAGATCCCAGGCCCTGGTCAGGGCCTGCATGTGTCTTATAATGATGTTTCTCTCTCTCTGTCTCTATCCCTCCATTCCATTCTCTCTAAAAATCAATAGAACTATATCCTTGTATGAGGATTAAGAAAAAAAGGAAAGAAAGGAAGAAAAAAGGAAGAAAGATAATATTTATCATAAAGTAGGGACCTTGTGCACAAGGGAGGGGTCCCTCAGCCAAGCCTGCCCCCTCTCACATACTGGGAGCCCTCAGGGAATCTCCTACTGATGGCTTAGGCCTGTTTCTTGTTGGAGCAGTCTGGCCTTCCTTTGTAGGAAGCAACCAGGCTGACTTGGGAAGGTGCCAGCCCCATCACCCTGCTACTGCAGTACTGCCAGTCACCTCAACCACCAATGTATTTTCATCAACATGGACTCCAGTCCCTCACCATGAAAAAATGGCAACTTCCTCTAGGCATTTTCAAGATGTGCCTTTCATAAGATATGATATTTCTTTCTTTATTTTTCTTTTTAGCCTCACCTGAGGATATGTTTCCATTGATTTTTTTTCCCCTTCCCTCCAATTCAGGCTCTGCCACTTCCCAAGCCTACAGCCTCCACAACAGTCTGTAGGCTTGTGAAGCCGTTACCCCATCCCCAAGCCTAAAGCCAGGATGGCCAGCTGGGAGTGACCTGGGTGCCAAGGAGTTTCCCAGGACCCAGGTACATATGCCAATTAACCACCATCTTTATTGGTTTAATTTGCATACTCACTCTGATTGGCTCTGGGCATAACGGAGGTACAGTCAATTTACATGTTTCTCTATTATTAGGAAAGATGGTTGCTTACTTTTTCCAAAATTACTTTAATAACTTTATTATGAATCAATTGATATTATCATATGACTAGTGGCCTGGTGCATGAAATTTGTTCCTGGGAGTGGGTGTCCCTCAGCCTGGCCTGCACCCTCTCCTATCTAGGACCTCCTGGGGGATATCCAACTGCCTAAAGCAGCAGTTGTACATCCTTCTCGCAATCCGGGACTGTTATCTCCTAACCGCTCACTTGCCTGCCTGCCTGATTGCCCCTAACCACTCTGCCTGCCAGTCTGCTCACCCCAACTGTCTCCCTTCTCCCTACCAGCCTGATCACCCCCAACTGTCCCCTGACAGCTGCTCTCCCCCAATTTCCCCCCTGCTGGCCTGCTCACCCCTAACTGACCCCCCCACCAGCCTGATCACCCACAACTGTCATCCCATCCTGGCCTGATCACCTACAACTGCCCTTCCCTCTTGACCCATAACTGCCTCTACCTCGGTCCTGCCACCAAGGCTTTGTCCAGAAGAACATCTGAAAGGTCTCCTGGAAGGTCTCCCAGTCTAATTAGAATATTAGCTTTTTATTAGTATAGATAGAGGCCTGGTACACTGGTGGGAGCCAGCTGGTTTGCATTGAAGGTTGTCCCAGATCAGGGTGGGGATTCCCTGGGGGGAAGGGGGTCTGGGTGAGGGGCCTTTGGTGGTATGCAGGCCATCCATGCCCCTGTTGGGGTAGGAGTCCCCACTGGGGATGGAGCTAGCCTGGGCAAGGGGCTGGGGTAGTTTGCAGGCCAGTCACATCCTCATTGGGTGAGGTTTCCTGCTGGGGGTGTGTGGACAGCCTGGGAAAGGGGCTGAGGGCTTTTTTCAGGTTGACCACACCTCCTTCAGGATGGGTATCCCTGCTGGGGTGCCTGGATAGCCTGGGTGAGGGGCTGAGGTATGTTTTCAGGCTGACCATACTGACTTCAGGGTGGGGGTTCCCCTGAGGGGCCTGGGAAAGGGGCTGATGGCTTTTTGCAGGCTAGCCACACACTCCAGAGGGGACCCTCACCCCAATGGTGACATGGCCAGCCTGTGTGAGGGGCTGAGAACCTTTTGCTGGCCCCTCCTTTGGTGGCAAGCCTGGGAAACTCAAGCCTCCCACAGGCTCAGGCCACTGCCCATAGGCCCCTCTTTGGTGGCCAGCCCAGGCAGGTGGGTAAGCTTGGCTTCCTCCATTGCTGGGGGTGACCCAAGCCTCCTGCCCACTCTGGCTGGCTCCATAGCCACCACAATCTTTGTCCCACTAATTTGCATATTTTCTCCTGATTGGCTGTGGGCATTGCGGAGTGATGGTCACAGAAGTTTCCTTTTATTTATGAAAATATAATTTATATATTAAAAATAAACTTGAGCCGAGACCGGTTTGGCTCAGTGGATAGAGCGTCGGCTTGCAGACTGAAAGGTCCCAGGTTCAATTCTGGTCAGGGGCATGTACCTTGCTTGCGGGCACTTCTCCACTGTGGGGCGTGCAGGAGGTAGCTGATCGATGTCTCTCTCTCATTGATGTTTCTGACTTTCTATCTCTCTCCCTTCCTCTCTGTAAAAAATCAATAAAATATATTTAAAAAAAATAAACTTGAATAAGACTTTCAATGTTTGGAAAAACTCATTCTAAAATTTAAGGGATTTGATGAGAACATTCTTAAACTTTCATCATATTTAAAAAAATATCTTTCATCTATTTAGAGTCCTGTGGAATACTTACGATTTGTCTTTCCATTTTGATAATATAATTATAAGGTTTGAACTTCTACTTTGAGATGAGAAATTAAAATCATGAATTTATATTCCTATTTCAGGGTACTGCCTGAAGAGGCAGAGTATGAAACAATTTTAAAACTATGGGATTTAACTTTAGTGCAATGCTTGAATGTTGAGGCTTCAACTGCCTACTCATTACTTAAACTGCTATTTTGGGGACAAATAAATGATCATATTTCATGTCTATATTTATGAGTCATGATCAGTTGAATCATCCTGCAATAATAAAGAATTCCAAAATCTGTAAACCTTAAAAATAAGGTTAGTTAATTACTTATATAAGCAAGTTTTGTTATGGACTGATCACTTATCAGGACAAATGACCTTCAAATGGTGGGTCAGTATTACTTCTCCATGCACCTATAGGCATTCAAGATAGCCAGGGCAAGAGAAGAAGACAGTTAGAAATTTGTGTATCAACCATGAAATGCTTCTGCTCCAAAGTGACAGACATTATTTTCATTTATATTTTCAACAAAATCCCATTGCTATGCCTAATGACAAGGTCAGTAAGGAAATGTGGAAGTACAAACCTAAAGAATCCTAAAAAGAAGTAAAAAAGAGGTAAATGGTTGCAATATCTGACATGCTATATAATTTTTATTTGCCCAAACCCAGAAGTGTTCATCATGAGTAAATAAAAATACACTGCTTTGATTCATTATTTGCATTCCATAGAGGTAAGACATATAGGTTCCTTCTATGTGCCCCTGTGTGTTAACATATCTAACTGATATGGAGACAAACAGAAACAATACACAAGCATGTCTTATACAATCCTCCTAATTGTGAATATTACCTAGACTTTCTTTGTCATAAAAAACAAACAAAAAACAAAACAAAACAAACAAACAAACAAAAAAAAACACATACCTAGAAAGACTTTGAAAAATAATAACTATTCTCTTTGGTTTCCTTGTACAAATGAAAAGAATATTGATTTTGGGAGAGAAACAATCCTGAGTTTTAATTCTAGCTTTTTGGATTGATAAGTAGCTTTCCTACTGAATATTTGAAAAACTGGGGAAACTGAGCACCATAAAAAGGATTCAATCTGTTTGAGAGACACAATGATAGCATTTAGACCACATAGTGGCCTCTGTATTCAGTTTTAATTGAGATTCATTATTTAAAAAAATATTTTAATTCAAAGCAACATTAATTCTTTGATATGAAATAATTCATGAAGGGAGAATCCAAGATGGCGACATAGGTAAACACCTATACTGCTGCCTCAACAACAATTTCAAAACTACAACTAAAAGACAGAACAGACATCATCCAGAATCACAAGAAAGCTGGTGGAGTGGAAATTCTACAACTAGAGGGAAAGAGAGGGGCTCACAGAGACCCAGAGGAGCTGCAAAAAGCTGAGGTACAGAGACCCGCACGTGCAGAGAGCGGGTGCCATAGAACCTGGCTGGCTTTCTCTGGCAGGAGGGAAACAGAGACTCTCAAAGGTATTGAACCCCTTATCCTATGATACTAAACTCCAGATCCAGCCAAAACTTATACAGGGGGTATTTGGACTGTGAAAAGGGAGAGGTGCACGCAAAAGTAGCAAAGGATCAGAGACCTAGTGGTGCACACAGCACTGCGCGCAGAGGACAGACTGCTGATTGTGCCGCTGGCTTTTGCGAGTGGTCGGGAGACAGACCCTCCCAACTGTGCCACTTCTGACTCCACTAAGCCCCAGTTTCGGGTGAAACCCTGGGGACCCAGACTCATAAGGTTCCGGAGTGCAGGAGAGCCAGAAAGGTAGCAGTCTAGAGGCACTATGAAAAAAAGAGCATGCGCACGTGCACAGGGACCATTTCAGTGATTACCCAGTCACATGAGATTCAGGGGCCGTGGAGGGCAGGGCCGACTGGAAGGCAAAGTGGTCCCTTAAGCCCTGAGACACTACCCATCCCAAGCTCAACAGAGAGGCTTCTGCAGCTTTGCAAGTCTGGTATCATAAGGCTGAATCCAGCACAGAAATTCTCCCGGCTTAGTGAAAATGCCTAGACAAGGGAAGGGATCACAAACAGAAGAAATGGAGGAAAAGAAACGACTGGATACAGAGTTCAAAACCACGCTTATAAGGTTTTTCAAGAATATTCTAGAAAAGTTGGATAAAGTTAGTGAGATCCAAGAGGAGATGACAAAGAACCAACTAGAGATGAAAAAGGACCAACTAGAGATGGAAAAGGTCCAACTAGAGATGAAAAAGGACCAACTAGAAATTAAACATACACTGACTGAAATAAAAAATATTATACAGAGACCTAACAGCAGACTAGATAAAGGCAAGAATCAAGTAAAAATTTTGAAATATAAAGAATCAGAAAACACTCAACTAGAAAAGCAAGAAGAGGAAAGAATCCAAAAATGTGAAGATAATTTAAGGAGCCTCTGGGACAGCTTCAAGCATGCCAACATCAGAATTGTGGAGATGCCAGAGGAAGAGAGAGGGCAAGATACTGAAAACCTATTTAAAGAAATAATGACTGAAAACTTCCCACATCTGGTAAAAGAAATAGACTTACAAGTCCAGGAAGCACACAGAACCCCATATAAAAGAAATCCAAAGAGGACTACACCAAGACACATCATAATTAAAATACCAAGATAAAAAGACAAAGAGAGAATATTAAAAGCAACAAGAATTCATTACCTACAAGGGAGCACCCATACTACTGTCAGCTGATTTCTCTAAAGAAATGATGCAGGCCAGACGGGAGTGGCAAGAAATATTCAAAGTGATGAATAGCAAGAACCTACAACCAAGAATAATCTATCCAGCAAAGCAATCATTCAGAATTGAAGGGCAGATAAAGAGCTTCACAGAGCCGAGACCGGTTTGGCTCAGTGGATAGAGCGTTGGCCTGTGGACTGAAAGGTCCCAGGTTCGATTCCAGTCAGGGGCATGTACCTTGCTTGCGGGCACAACTCCAGTAGGGGTGTGCAGGAAGAGGCTGATCGATGTCTTTCTCTCATCGATGTTTCTGACTTTCTATCTCTCTCCCTTCCTCTCTGTAAAAAATCAATAAAAAAAAAAGAGCTTCACAGAGAAGAAAAAGCTAAAGGAGTTCATCAACTCCAAACCAGTATTGTATGAAATGCTGAAAGGTAGTCTTTTAGAAGAGGAAGAAGAAAAACGTAAAAGACAAAAAATTATGAATAACAAATACATATCTATCAACAAGTGAATCTAAAAATTAAGTGAATTAAAAATTTGATCAACAGAAAAACTGGTGAATATAATATAATCAGGAGCACAGAAAGGGAGTGGACTGATAATTCTCAGGAGGAAGGGATGAGGGGTATACAGGGAGAGACTGGACACAAATCATACACCTATGGATGAGGTCAATGGGAGGGAGGTAAGGGCAGAGGGAAGGGCCAGCGTTGGGTGGAGGGGAGGTATGGAGGGGGGGAAAAAGAAACATGTAATAATCTGAATAATAAAGATTTAATTAAAAATAATAATAATTCATGAAAATAATATATATTAACTAAATGCCCAATGCATGAAGATTTGTGCAAGAATGGGTCTTTCTTCCCATGGCTGCAGTCACTGCCTTCACTTTGTCCAGAGCTGCTTTTCTGCCTTCCCCTGCTGCCCAGATTCCTGGAGTGGCTGGGGTGGTGCAGAATGCCTGCATCCTTCCCCCCTTCCCGGCCACTAGGTGCCTATGTATGCAAATTAACCCCCTATCTTTGTTGGGTTAATTTGCATACTCACTCCTGATTGGTTGGTGTCTTCACCTGCAAGGGTCAAGGTATGGTCAATTTGCATCTTACGCTTTTATTAGTGAACATAACATTTACTATAAAATGCACTGTAAAAGAAGAAAACAGTTAACTTTTTTTAGAAAAAAATATTTTCTGGAATAAGTGCATGAAAATGTATTAGAGCAAAGCTTTTTTCTCAGAAAAAGTTATCCTATATAATAAAGAGGTAACATGCAAATTGATCATCACTCCAACACACAAGATGGCTGCCTCCATGTAGACACAAAATGGCTACCACAAGATGGCAGGAAGGGGAGAGCAGTTGGGGTGTCCAGGCCTCCATGGGAGGTCAGTTAGGGGTGACCAGGCTGGCAAGGAAAGACAGTTAGGGGTGACCGGGCCAGCAGGGGAGGACAGTTGGGGGCAATCGGGCCAGTGGGAAGGGCAGTTAGGAGCAATTGGGCTGGCGGAGGAGCAGTTAGGTATTTATCAGGCTGACAGAGGAGTGGTTAAGGGGGTGATCAGGCTGGCAGACAGAAGCAGTTAGGGGAAATCAGGCAGCCAAGCGAGCAGTTGAGAGCCAGCAGTCCTGGATTGTGAGAGGGATGTTCCAGATTGGAGAGGGTGAAGGCTGGACTGAGGGAAACACACACATACCCTCCTCCCCAACCCCCCCATGCATGAATTTCATGCACCAGGCCTATATATATATATATAGCAAATTCTACCATGAAAGTATTAAGACAACTTTTATCTCATTATAAAATTACATACTGAAATTATAAAGTATACTTGGCACAAATGAATATGTTTCCATCATCTATTGAATCATTAAAGTCCTTACTTTCACAAAGCATTATTCACCTCTAATTCAGAACAAAACAATTTTTCCACTGCCTACTTTTCTTCACAAGTGGTTAAATATTTTCTTTTGTGATGACATAGAGTCAAAAGCTGCACTTCCACCCAAAAGAGTTATAGATTAGAACAAAACATCATTTCCAATTGTGATAATGGTCTTAGACCTGGAACTTTTTTAATTTATCTCGAGCTGTATTTTGAAATTATATGTATTTACCTGCATTTATTTCCCACAATTGTGATGAGATTGTTTTCTCTATTATGGGCTTTTATTTTTCACTTTGGGTCATGGCCACCTTGTGTTCATGTGTTCTCAAATCATAGTCTCAGGCTAAAATTGTTTTTGTAAATGAATAACAGCTAGATTTCAAAGATTTCCTCCTCAATACCATGGTCAAATGGCTTACAAAACAGATGAAAAGTTTCAAATTTTCCTCTTATGATAGAAATATCAAAAAAGAAATAATAAGAATACATTTTTAAATACTCTCTAGGAATTGTTTGCCTTTGGATCTACTTAAGATGAGATTTAAAAAAGTGTCTCATATGTATTGAGCTCTCAGTTTTTATTCTGTTCTAAATAGTGCTGGCATTTTGTAATCATTTCCTAATATGATACTTACAAACATTCAGACATATACACAACTATATTCATAAGTAGAATTAAAATTCAGAGTTGTTTCTCTTCAAAATCCATGTTCTTTCCTATGCATTCAGTAGTGGAAGGGAATAGCTCAGTAGCAATAATGGTAATACAATTATGGCTACCACCATTTCAACTACAACAGCTAAGTAAACTAGGATTAAGACTACTGAGCTCTTACTGTATCTCAGCCAATAATCTTCCACATGCATTATTTCTTTAATCCTCATAAGTCTATGAGATAAGTATCACTATCATTTTACCCACTTTATAGATGAAAAAGTCATAAGTTAGATAGTTTTAGTTATTTGCCGAAAGTTACACAGCAAGTAACCAATTTAATGGTGGATCAGGAATTAAAAAAAAAATAACTAAGTCCATTTTGACATCAAAGCTACAATTCTAAACCACTGCTTAGCAAAATTCAAAATTATGACTGACAACTAGTCTTTGTTTCTTCATTTTAATGCTCACATGTGACTAAAAAACATATTTCTCCAATTGAACTGAAGCAACTCTTGTGAACACTTCCATGAATAGAGAGAAAGTGCAATCCTAAATTTTGACTATCTGAATGATAACCAGAAATTCTCAATCAATGAAAATGATTATTTAAGATGGAAAAGGAGCCTATAGACTCATTTGCAGCCTTTGTCAGTATCTTTTATGCCTCACTAGCTTTTCTCATTCCTTTTATTTTTGTTTGACTGTTCTGTGAACATTTGTTCAAAATTAATCAAGCTGTCCATGGCAAGATGATGGAGTGTGACACAAACCTTCCACTCTACTGTTAAAAAGCAACCGCCTGCTTTTGTACTGCTGACAAGTGGGTTAGGAGAATATCTGCTATACAGAAAGGCTGACATTTTGCATTTTGGTATTCTGTACAGGGGCTTTCTCTTCTGGAACAGAGACGTGGTGGCCCAATTCCATCCTCTCATTACTTTTCATATCTGGTTGCTTGCTATGCTAATAACAACTATAAGCTATTGCATACTATAGCAGGTGTTGCCTGTGCCCCACCCATGTCACTCAGGCTCTATGAAAATAGTATAATCTGGCCTGGCTGGTGCGATTCAATGGTTGAGCATCGACCTATGAACTGGGAGGTCACAGTTCACAGTTCGATTCTCAAGGCACATATCCAGATCATGGGCTCAATCCCCAGTGTGAGGCATGCAGGAGGCAGCCGATCAATGATTCTCATCATTGATGTTTCTATCTCTCTGTCCCTCTCTTTTACTCTCTGAAATCAATAAAAATATATTTAGAAAAAAGGAGAGTATCATCTGGCTGATGTCAAACTGCAGAATTGGCACCTCATACCTGGATTTTTTGTTTTTGTATTTTTATTACCATAGGTCCTCTGCCCACATGTCCTGCAGGCCATAGGTGCCATGGAACTCATGACCTTCAAGTAACTCTTAATCAGCAACTGATGGATATTGCTATATAAAATTTAAGCTCACACATCTCTGTATTGGTATAATCCCAGGGAAACATTTCACGCTGTTTCCTAAAGTTGCCCTGTGGGATTGAATTCTCATTGCCTGCTGTGGAAGTTGGCTATACAAAACACCCTTTATTTGCTGCCTTCTTGTTTCTGTATGCATTTCCCACTTCCATAGTATTTCTTATGTCTTTCGAATAAAGAAATTGCATTTGAATTTCTACTTCAGGGTCTGCAATGAGGGGATGCAACAATACTTAAAATAAACTCTCCTATTTCAGAGGATTCCACAGTTGGGAGGAGAGGCCTAGGTCCAAAATGGAGAAAGTTGCATTTGAAGAACAACAGTGTGTTTGGTGAATTTGTTTTAAATTTTTTTTTAATATTTTACTGATTTTTTACAGAGAGGAAGGGAGAGGGGTTAGAAAGTCAGAAACATCGATGAGAGGGAGACATCGATCAGCCACCTCCTGCACGCCTCACAGTGGAGATGTGCCCGCAAGCAAGGTACATGCCCCCGACCGGAATCGAACCTGGGACCTTTCAGTCCGCAAGCCGATGCTCTATCCACTGAGCCAAACCGGTCTCAGCTGGTGAATTTGTTTTAGACAGAGAGGACAGCATGAACAAAGGCATGGTTGTTTATCAGAGCTGGCTGCATCAAGCACCTATTTCACCCATTCTCATATTTAATGCCAATTCATGTCTCACACCTTTGAGGAATTAATTTTCTTAAGGAACAGCTGGTCAAAGGAGAAATTGTGACAAAAGAGGCTTGAATGATAAGAGGGGGGACCTCTTATTAAAGTATATCATTGACATTCACCAGAGATTTAAATCAAGATCTTCCAGGACCTTCAAATTCATATATTTCACTACAGTAAGTATTGCTCTCAGCTACTCAATGGGTATAATAATGTTTATTTTCCAGGGTTGTAACAAGAGCAAAATGAGACTTTAAAGCTTTGTTGAGATGAAAACACTATGAGATTGGTTCTTTTACCAGAGCCTCCCCATCTGTGATTAAAGTAAGTGCCTTGCAAAAATCACAATTTACTATAGGCCACCGACCTTGGGGATTGCTCTTGAAAATTGTCAGCACAACTAGTACATTTAAACATTTAAGATCTGCTTGCTCTTACTATGGGCAATCTTTGGCATGTTAATTCATTTCTCATTATCAGTTTCTCCAGATGTAGAAGAGATTATTAGTCAGTCTCAGATAACGGTATAGATTTTTTTGCTAAACACTGGTAACCTTCCAATGACCCAACAGTGCCAAGTAAACTAAATATAAATGCTTTGGTCTGGTATTCTAGGCCAGTGGTCGCCAAACTGTGGCTTGTGTTTGCCGCTCTGTTAGCTAATGAGTTTGCTGACCATTGTCATATACTACCCTGTACCTCTTTGCACACAATATGCCACTATTGCTTAATCCTCACAGCTTCAAACTACATGGTAACATTTAGTCTAGACCACTGGCCAGCAAACTCATTAACCAATAGAGTGGCAAAGCATGGCAGCTTGAGCCGTGGTTTGCTGACCACTGTTCTAGGCCATCCATCATTTACCTTCAACCTGATAGTGCAATCTTGCCACCATCATTTTCTGAAAGACAACCAAAATCCAACCAATGTTACTAACTTGCTATTTCCTAAGAACACAGTGTGCTTTCCTCTCAAGCATTTTCTCTCATTATTGACTTCATGTAAAATGGCTCTACTCTCTCCCTCTCTCTCTCCCACTGTTATACTTGGCTGAGTCATCCTTAGCTCTACAGGTCCCTTTTCTTCAGGCACTCAAGTCAGAGAGCTCCACTTATTTTTCCTATGCCCCTTGCACTTTTTTATTCTGTATTATAGATATTTAGGTTAATATTGAGTCTCGGCTCCTAGAATGTAAATCCCTGAAAGAAGACAGTATCTTATATACTTCTATATCCTCTAAAGTGCCATCACATCCTATAAAATAAAGAAGTCATATATAAATTGACCATCACTCCAACATACAAATGGCTGCCTCATGTGGTTAAAGATGGATGCCCCATGTGGACACAAGATGGCCACCACAAGATGAACAGAAGGGGAGGGCAGTTAGGGGTGACCAGGCTGACAGAGAAAGGCAGGTGTGAGTGACCAGGTCTGCAGGGGAGAGCAGTTGGGGGGAATTAGGCCTGCCGGGGAGGGAAGTTGGGAAGGGATCAGGCCTGCAAGGGAGGGCAGTTAGGGGTGACTATGCCAGCAGGGGAGGGCAGTCGGGGCAATCAGGCCAGCAGGGGAGCCATTAGGTGTTGATCGGGCTTGCAGGGAAGTGGTTAGGAGGTGATCAGGCTGGCAGGCAGAAGCAGTTAGAGACAAACAGGCAGGCAGGCAGGCGATTGGTTGGGAGCTAATAGTCCTGGATTGTGAAAGAGATGTTCAACTGCCCATTTAGGTCCAATCTCACTGGGCCATCACAAAGGATCAGGTCTAAATGGGCAGTCAGACATCTCTCAAGGTGTCCCAGATTGGAGAGGGTGCAGGCTCGGCTGAGGGACAATCATCCTAACCCCCTGTGCATAAATTTCATGCACCAGGCCTCTATTAGCACTATGTAGAGTAAGTGCTGTTTTCAGACTACTTTTATCTGCTTCCCTAGAAATCCAAATAAATAGTGATAATTTGGGGGACCTTTTAGTTCAGTCTTCACAAGTGCCTCTCAGAAATATAAGTAAATCTTTTGGTTTCCAAGGGAAAAAAGCAAATCTCAGATTTATTACCAGATAATAGCAGAACATTCATGTTATGCTTTATCACTTTCAACAAACCATCATATAATAAAAGCAGCCAGCACAAAGCTTGTCACAGTAAATATGTTCTAAACATGTAAATAGTATAATTATCCTCATGTCTGCTTCCAATTGATTATTGAACAATATTTGATATTTACATTAAAAATTTTTGTTTTAGTAATGACGCCTGAAATTCCATCATAATAAGTACATTATAGAAAGTGGATGCTGGAATTCTAGTGACAGGAAATCACGAATGAAGCTTTAGGTTTTTCAGACTATTTAAAGATTCACATAAAAAAGCTCTTCTAACTTCTGGTTTCTAGTACAGCGAGTCAGGAACTTGGAAGTTGCTATTCTATCCTAATGAATAAAAATCTGAACAAACTGAAAATCAACAACTCTTCTTATATCTGTCAGAGAATAAGGTCACAAGGCTAACTGCTGCCACAAGATTGGAGATGCAAGTCCACACAGAACCAAAATTACTGGAGTAGAAACCCACAAGAAAAAATTATGTGGGAACCAGTGCTGGGTAGTGAAACTGAACTGTAAGTGATGAAGTACTCCAGACTCAATATGAACAAGTCTGTAAGTTGAAAATTCCAGGTAGACCCAGTCGAAGGATTTACCTCTAAGAGCTCTACTAGGTTTTCCCAGTAAATATTATAGAAAAATCCCCTTACGGTTCTGGAAGAGGAAAGTAGAGGGAATCATTTTCTAAGGAGACAACTGTAAAAAAATTAATATAAATACAGAACTTACACCATTATACAAATTAACTCAAAATAGATCATAAACACAAATTTAAAATAGAAAACGATATAACTCCTAAGTAGATTATGTAAGAGAAAATGTAGATGACATTGGCTATTATGTCTTTTTAGATACAACACCAAAGATATGATCCATAAAAGAAATAATGGGTATGCTTTACTTTATTAAAATTAAAACTTTGGCTGTATGAAAGAATAAAAGTTAAGAGAATAAAAAAAATCAAGCTTCAGGCTGGGAGAAAACATTTTCAGAAGACACATCTGATAAAGGACTGGTACCCAAATTATACAAAGACCTCTTAAAACACAACAATAACAATCCAAATTAAAAATGCACAAAATAACTGAACTTTAGCAAGGAAATATGCAAATGAAAAATAAGCACATGAAAAGATATTCAACACCATATGTCATTAGGAAAGTGCAAATCAACACTTCAGTAAGGCATTACTACATACCTATTAGAACTGCCAAAATCCAAAACACTGACAACATCAAAATGATGTTGGAGAATGGGAACTCTCATTCATTGTTGGTGGAAATGTAAAATGGTGCAGCCACTTTGGAAGAGTTTGGCAATTTCTTATAAAACTAAACTTACTCTTACCATATGATCCAGAAATACTCCTAGGTATTTACCCAAATGAATTAAAAACTAAAGCAGCAAAAATGTTGGAACACAGATGTTTTAGTAGATTTATTCATCATTGCCAAAACTGGAAGCAATCAAGATGTCCCTTAGTAGATGGATCTATAAACTTCATACATCCAGACAATAAAATATTATTCAACACTAAAAAGAATAAACTACCAACTCACAAAACACATGGGGAAAACTCAAATGCATATGGCTAAGTGAAAGGAACCCATATAAAATGCTATATACTGCATGGTTCCACTATTTGTTGTTATGAAAAAGACAAAACTGTGGGGACACTGCAAAGATTAGTGTTGCCAATAGGTCAGAGGGAAAGAGAGATGAATAAACAGAACGCAGGAGATTTTTAGGACAGTATAAATATTTTGTATAATACAACAATGGTGCATATATGTCATTATACATTTGTCAAAATATATCGAAAAGATAGAACCAAGAATAAATCCTAATACGAACTATGGATTTTGGGTGAGTTTGATGTGTCAATGTAGGCTAATTAATTGATTTTAACAAATGTACCACTGTGGTGTGGGATGTTGATAGTGGGGAAGCTTGTGCATCTGTGGGAGACAGGACATATTATGGGAACTCTGTACTTTCCAATCAATATTACAATGACCTTAAAAATGCACTAAGAGAAAGTATTTTAACTTTTTATAATTCTCACTCAAGGATATTTTTCCATGATTTTTAGAGAGAGTAGAGGGAGGGGAAGGGGCAGAGAGAGAGAAACACGGACGTGAGAAAGATTGGTTGCCTCCCACACAAGTCCTGTTCAGGCCCAGGGATTGAGCCTGCAACCGATGTACATGCCCTTGACCAGAATTGAACCCAATTCTCTTCTGTCCCATGGTCGATATTCTATCCACTGATGCTAACTGGCTAGGGCTAAAGTATATTAATTTTTAAAATCTTGTTCTAACCACAAAATCCTTGAAATTTAGTGATGGAACTAATTCCTTTGGTCCAAACCATTGTATCTTCAAAATCACTTAATAAAATAAAAATTCATTATTTGAGATACAAACTACTTATCATAAAATTTATGATCTTCAACAAAGAAACAGAGATTGATTTTTTATCTTACAATTTAATTGATGTCTATGTAGATTTAAGGGACTAACATAATAACCCACAGTGAAATGGGTAGCAGTTTCTCAAAAAGAAGAGATAGTGATTATAAGATTACAACACAAGGCCTTCCAAATTTAAATTTAAAGTTCTTTAACAAGTTTACAAGAATCCATAAATTCTTTTACATTTAGAATTCTTTGTATATATCACTTAGAGAATAGGTGCTTTTAGACTTATTGTACAGACTTAAGTGACATAGTAGAGATTTAATATTATGTTTTATAGTATAAATCATGAATTACAGGTGTTAGATAGTTTAAAATCTAGTTATTATTTCAATAATTCTAATTGGGCTATTTTTACATCAAAGAGGAAGAATTAATTAAAATAATCAACATGTAGTTTATTTTCTAGAAATAAGCAGAAGTAGACAATTGAAAAATGCACCCAAAATGTTAAAATAAATGCTTTTGCTTTGTATTTTAACTCTGAAGATTAATATAAAGGGTATATTTCAGGAGGTGGTAGACTCACATCTTATTTAAAGTATGTTTTTTCAGATAACCCTACTTATATGTATACTAGAGGCCTGGTGCACAAAATTCGTGCACGGGATGGGGGGGTGGTATTCTTCAGCCCAACCTGCTGCCTCCCTTGAGGGATGTCCAGCTGCCCATTTAGGCCCTATCCCTGTGGATCGGGCCTAAATGGGCAGCTTGGACATCCCTCTCACAATCCAGAACTGCTGGCTCCCAACTGTTCACCTGCCTGCCTTCCTGGTTGCCCCTAGCTGCTTTTGCCTGCAAGCCTGATCACTCCCTAACCACTCCCCTGCTAGCCTGATTGATGCCTAACTGTTCCCCTGGCAGCCTATTTGCCCATAACTGCTCTCCCCTGTGGGCCTGGTCACCCATAACTGCCCTTCCCTGCAGGCCCAATCACCCCCAACTGCCTCCCTTGCAGGCCTAGGCCTTCCCAACTGCCCTTCCCTGCTGGCCTGATCACCCACAGCTGCCCTCCCTTGCAGGCCATCCTGTGTCCACATGGGGGCAGCCATCATGTATGCTGGAATGATGGTCAATCTACATATATTCTTTTATTATATAGAATAGAGGGCTGGTACATGGTGGGGGCAGCTGGTTTTCCCTGAAGGGTGTTCTGTATCAGGGTGGGGGTTTCTTGGGACATGGGGTGGCCTGGGCGAGGGGCCTGTGGTGGTTTGCAGGCTGGTCACGTCCCCCAGTGACCCAAGTGGAAGCACTGGGATCTGTGATTTATTTATCTTCTACAATTGAAACTTTGTAGCCTGGAGTAGAGCCAAGCCTTCTGTTCTCACAGCCATTGAAACTTTGTTGCCTTAAGCAGAGGCCTGGGCAGGCTAGGGTGCATGGAATGCTTGGCTTCCTCCATCGCCAGGGGCAACCCAAGCCTCCTTCCTGCTCTCTCTGTGGTCATAGCCATCTTGGTTGGGTTAATTTGCATATTATTTCTGAGTGGCTGTTGGGCATGGCTTGTGGGTGTAGCAGAGGTATGGTCAATTTGCATATTACTCTTTTATTAGATAGAATACCAAAATGAATATGAATTATAATTGTATATGTGTACATAAAACAATATTTTTTAAATGTTTTCAAATATTCAGTAAATAGACAAGTTTGGGCTGCTTTTACTAGTGTATGATATTTTTCATTGTTCACAAACTGCTAAGAATAATTCATAGGTGTGGGTTTATAAGACTGAAAATTATGTCAGCAAGAAAATATATAACTTTCTAAAGTAATATTTAAAAGATTAATGCATGAGCAATTATATGATATTTACGTGGTTTAATACTAAAACTTAAAAATCTATTTATTTTTCATCTAGGAAAAAAATTAAGCATACTATTATCCAAAAAAAGCAAAATGTTTTTAAGATAATTTATCACATAAAAATCTCCTCTTTACTGATAATATGTTAGTGGTTGAAAAGGTGAAGCTGGTCCTTTAATTAGTGGGGGAAAGAGAAGTGCTAGATTAAAGTCCAGAGTGTTGAAATCCCAAGAGAACATATGCTTGAGAGAAAAATCAAAGTTTGAGAAATCTGGATATAAAGGAGTTGAGAACTGGAAAAAAACAGAACTTGATAAAAATAGTAAAAATGGCAAAAAAAGAAAAGAAATTTAAGATGCTGCAAAGATTCTGACCACAATTTTCTCTGAGATTACTGAATTGTATCATTTCTGTACCTCTGGATGACATACTCACTAAGGTGTTAAGGGATTAGCTAATGAAGTTACTGTAGCACTGGCAATTATTTTTGAGAAGTCTGCTAAAATTAGGAAGGTTATATGTTGGATTACAACAACAACAAAAAATAGAAGCTATTTTATTTCCTGTATGCACAAAACATAAGAGCAGTAATCCATAGCTCAATTTCCAGTTAGTTGAACTTTAATCTTATATATGTAAAAGAAGCAAAGAAAACCCTCTCACTGCATACATTATATATATTTTTTATAAATGAAAGAGAACAGTTTTTGACAGTCATCAAGAAATAGCTATTAGGGAATTTTTGTTTCCAAAGAAATAGTAAGGTGTTAGGGTGAGCCAAGAGAGAGATACTGGGAAGACATTTTATTATAACTTAAGAATGGTATGTTGTCTTAAAATTATTGAGGTACTTAAGAGCTCATATTTGTTTAATTATAATCATTGTTTCATGAGTCTGGAATTGACACAGCACTTAGAACAACATAATGAAAACTGAGGTGACATCATTTCTAATGAGGAGAAAACCAAAAGGACTATAATTGCTGGTGGGAGGTCTGTTTGAATGTGACATCTTTTCAAATAATCCAAGCATGAGTAGAAGACAAATACTAATAACATCTGCAGATGATAAGTGAGAAGGAAATGTTATGAACACCAATCAGAACCAATGTAAAATAATAAAAATTTGTTTAAGGCCCACAAAGAATTAAAAAATAGGCAGGACATAAATAAATTCTAACTTGGAAAATCTGACCTATATATCAGAAGAAAAATATTCTGAAGTAGATAATGACACAAGGAAGTTGAAGTCACCGCTGAAGAAGGGTATTTCCTCTAAATAATATATTTTTTTAGAACTACATGCTTTGAAAGATGGATTTTAGTTAGCCCACTGGGAAAATACCACTTTGTGTACAGCCTTTTGTATTCCAAATTTGGTATTATTTTCACAGTTCTCTTCATAAAAAGGTTCAGAGGAGAGTTTATTGTAATACAGATGAAGATAGCATGCACAAAAACTTGAGTTGGCTGTTTTAGGGCTTGACATCCTTTTTTGTTACTTTCCCTATATTGTTAAGATCAAACAACTACTAGGTGTACTGGTTAATAACGCGGATTTTTTCAATAGATGGAGTTATACATATGTTGATATATATGAGATTTTATATATATGCTATTTTGTTGTATTAACAGCAATCTTCAAAACTTCTTATGTCAAATTTGCTGAAGGTGTTAACATCATAGATATTTTTACACTTAAAAGTGTCAAATTTTTGCCAAAAAAGAGCATTTACAGGAGCTTTAATTCATTATTTTATTTTGAAGAAAAAGTTATTGTATACTTTGGGAAGCTTATGGTGAACATGCTCGATCTCAAGATACTTGTGAATGCTGGTTTAAAAGTTTTAAAAGTGATGATTTCAATGTGAAAGAAAAAAAAATCTTCGGAAAGAAGATAATGCTTTGTGTTTGGTGAGATCAGGGAGGCGTGATGTATTATGAGCTTCTAAAACCTGTTGAAACCGTTAATACTGATTGCTATGGACAAGAAATAATTAATTTGAACCATGCTTTGATTCTGAAATGCCAAGAATGTTCCAGAAGACATGGCAAAGTAATTTTACTTCATGATAACACACCATCACACACTTCAAAACCAGTTAAAGACATGTTAAAAAATCTTGCCTGGGAAGTATTAACTTACTGGCTGTATCCACTAGATCTTGCTCCTTCAGATTACTACTTGTTCTGATGGATGGCACATGCACTTACTGAGCAGCACTTCAAAATGTACAAAAAAGTGGAAAATTTGGTCTCTGAATAATTTGCCTCAAAACAAGAAAAGTTCTATTGGGATGGTATCTACAAATTACCTGAAAGATGGAGAAATGTGTAGTGATGGACATTACTTTGAATAAAGCACTTTTTAAAACAATATATTTTATTGATTTTTATAGAGAGGAAGGGAGAGGGGTAGAGAGCCAGAAATATTGATGAGAGAGAAACATTGATCAGCTGCCTCCTGCACATCCTTCTACTAGAGATGTGCCTGCAACCAAGGTACATGACCGGAATCAAACCTGGGACCCTTCAGTCCACAGAACAATGCTCTATCCACTGAGCCAAACTAGTTAGTGTGGAATAAAGCACTTTTGATGTTTCTCTTGAAATTATTGTGTTTTCTTTGATTATAAAATCTGCTTTATTAACTGGTACACCTATTAAGTGCATATTATGTCACATGCATTATTGAGTTGCTAAGGATAGTAAATGATTATAGCAGAATCTCTAATCTCAGGAAGCTAAAAAATCTACTAGTATATATTGGGAATGGGGCTGGAGTAGCAGGTAGATATAAGAGAAAGACATCAACCTACAGGCTGTCTTTGCCAATTGGTGCATGACACTTCAACTATAATCCATGCATATAAATAATCCCTACTTTATAGATACATGGGTTAATTTAGGCAATTTGTGAACATGAAATAATCAAATACAAAAACAATATTTAAACTACAGAGGAAAGTTCCGTGAAATATAATGGGTTAGGGTGAATATCTGCCAATCCAGGGTAAAAAAAAACCAACCCTGTGGTATTTCTACTGAGAGTTTCTAAATATGACCAAGATTACCTCAGAAAGAAACATATTTACTTTTCTTATTATGGGTTAAGTGAAGAGGAAGTAGTCAACCTTCCTATTCCTCAATAAATTGTTGGGTGGGTGCAAAGATGGGTACATTGTAAGAGTTTTATATTTGAAGTTTAGAAGTCCTCTTGGCATAAGGGGAATCACTTGTATTCACTTTGATAGGGTCATCATTCTTTCTCTGCAAATGAACTGGGGAATTTCCTGGAGGCAAAACCACCAATTCTGGAAATCTGGCATAATTCAGACTATAGACAGCAAAAAAGTCATCCTCCATTTTATTTGCAAACTCCCCTTCCTTCCCAGGTACATTGAAACATTTACTTAGCTGGTAAATTTCTGCTGATTTAAAATGTACTCTGGAGAATTTGGAAGTCAGGATCAGATACCTCTAGGGGCAATCAGACATTTCCTAGTGGCCAGTTTCATGTTATGTGCTCAATCAAGTGTGGAATGGATTTTGTATGTACAAATGTTTCTTAATATTAACAAAAGACATTGTGGAGAAATAGGTGTGAAGGGAATTAGGTCCAGATGTGTATAGCTAGTATAATGTACTGTGTATGAAGTCAGAATAGTTAATGCATTGAACTTGCATTTCAACATTAGAAGTGTAATCACATGATATTTGTCTTTCTCTGACTGACTTATTTCATTGGCATAAATATCCTCCAGGTCCATTCATACTGTTGCAACTGATAAGATTTCATTATTTTTTATGGCCAGGTAATATTTTGTTATATATATGTACCACAATATTTTTTGTTCACTCATCTATTAATAGGCACTTGGGTTACTTCCAGATTTTGGCTATTATAAATAACAGTACAAGGGACATAGGGATGTATATATTAGTTTGAATTTGTATTTTGTGTTTCTTCAAATATATACTCAGAAGTGAAATAACTGAGTCATAAAGCAGTTCACTTTTTAATTTTTTTGAGGACCTTCTATACACAAACAGCCTAATTCTAAACCTCATCATGTAGTGAATACAATAGCCATTACAAATAACAGCAATAACAACAAAATAACTGTTATCTTAAGTTGCATAACAAATTTTAGCAAAGTGTTAGAAGTAAGCAGAGGAAGTGGGAATACTCCAACTGTGGATCCTGGAAGTGGGAAAAATCTCAGGTCGTAGAAAACACTCATTAATTTAAATAAGAAAAGTTTAATATAAATAAATAGTGATTATAAAAATATTAACTAAAGCATAAAGAAAAATCTAAAGAATATAGGAATAGTAGGTATAGGGAGTAGTCACTATCTGTAGGGGTTAGGCAGATTACTTAATTCAGGATAAAATCTATAAAAACCCATCACCCTGCCTTCCTTGCTACTCTTGGACTGAAATGCAAACTTTCTTCAAGGGGATACTCTGTGGCCCAATGGGTGGTTTACTAAGGTGCCATAACAGTAGACATAATTGCAAAACCACCCTCTCAGATACCAGGATCAACCACCCATAGGAAGACGCTGTGCATTAGATGTCACCTAAAACTGAAGTGACATCTAAGTGATATCACCATTTCTATTTATGTAATACAATCATATTGAAAAACATATTGAAGTTAGAAGACTTACGTTCAAATCCTCCTTCTACCTCTTAATAGCTGGCAATTATTTACCTTCTCTTAATGCTAGCCACCCTACTCTAACATCACAGTGTTGTAAAGATTACATTGTGGAATCTCTGAAAATGTGCCATAAATTTTGAAGCTCTCCATACATCTATAATAATAAAAGTATAACATGCTAATTAGACCAGATGTCCTTCTGGACAACTTTCCTGACCAAAGCTGGGATGTGAGGGAAGCCAGTGCTGGCAGTTGGGGGAAGGAAGGCCTACTCTTACAGGAATTTCATGCATCAGGCCCCTAGTATTGGTCATACAAGGGGAACATTGTGAAACTCTACCATTCCTTACTCTGACTTTAAGTCCACTTTATGGCAAATCACAAACATCTTTGTGTTCACTCAGTAGGGGAAAGACAACCACTTCTCCTTTTACTAGGCTCTACATTTATTTAAGGAGAATCTAACTGTTCTCTGCCTTTCTGCTCACCTCACTGAGCCTCTCACAGGTCATAGACTCAAGCATGATAAATGAATAGATGCTTCGGCCTCTCTTTCCAGATCATCTCTCAATCCTTATGTAAAATTCCTAGCTCTTTAAGAGCACTGTCCCCCACCCCTTTTCACTGCTGCATTTTTAAGACTTTGGCAACTATCCCTTATTTATTAAAGAATTTAGCACCAGATCTCTGGCTTTCCTTGTACCCTAAAGCTTGTCATTATCCCAAAATATTCCAATATTATCCAACAGGCAGGGCCTTTTCCACTGATTTTCTCTTCCATTTGATTTGGCCATCCTCTCCCACAGCCATATACTGATATGAACTCACCTGAACTCAGTACAGCCAAGTTTCTCAAGAAAATTATAATTACTATTATGAAAAATTCAACATCAAACATTCAGGGGGTGCATATATTCATTTGAATTAGTATTTTGAAAAATACTAAAGTAAAATAGCTCTGACTATGGGTGTAAATTGGCATGGGCTTGAAAAACAAAACAAAACTGGGACATATGGGCTACATAACATTTTGGGGTAATAGTATATATATTATGGCCCTGTAATGTCACTTGGGCATCATCAGGACTATGAAGTTTGACAACTTCATTCTCTCACAATGCATCATTCCATCTGAAAAATCTTCATATTATTCCCTTTTGAAAAATTTGATAACTGTTTTTAAAAAAAATCTTTCAGTAGTTTCTCATTATCTTAGTAGTTAACATGGCTTATGATGCCACTCCCTAAATCTTCAGCTACATTATTATTATCACTCATAGCTTGGCACACTACACACAAGCCTTGACTAAAAAGCCTTTATTTTTTAACCTTTGTTCTTCCCTTTACCTCTTAGCTTATTTTATTCTGTTATTCCATTTACTTAGGATCATTTACTTTAATTTCTTTTTCACTTGGTCAACTCAACATCCCTCAAATTCCACCTTAAACATCACTTCTGCTGGGAACTGTCCTTGAATCCCTATTGGAACTGTTTGTTGTCTTGTTCATAGTCTCTAGCACTGCATGCCTTCTCTCAGAGCACTCAGCACTCTTTATTGTTAGTACACAACTATTTTTTACTTCATTACAAAGAAAACTTTGCAAAGTCAGAGAAATTTTGTTTTTCTAGCACTAGATAAAAGGAGGAGGCTATTGAAAGATTAACTATATGAAATATATCTTTAGTTAAATACCATGTATCAGGCTTTTAATCCTCTAATTGATTCTCTAAAATAAGTACTCTTATTATTTATTATCACTATTTAAATTAGGAAGTAAAGACAGAACACATTTTTATAAAATTACCAAGTTCACAGAGCTAGCAGGCAAAAGAGCCAAAATTCAAAACTAAGCATGTCTTTAAATATTTTAAGGTTTCTCATGTATGTATGTATTGCCTTCATTTGTGTTGAAAGATGTTTAATTAGAACTCTAAGGTATAACCAGTTCAGTATAAAACATAAGTCAAATCAGTTCAATGTAAACTAGAATCTGTAAGAAAAACTTATTTAAAAAGATAATTTGCCTTTTGAAATAGTGAGCTCCCCATTGGAAGAGTTTAAATAAAATGATGGTTAGCTTTTTCTCAGGGTTATTTAAAGGACATTCTAAAACTTGTTAGAAAGATAGCAAGATGACCTGTAAGGACTCCAAGAGTCCATGAAAATAATTGTGTGACACTTGAAGGGCAATTGAATGGCTACTCAGCTCAGAGACGAAGAAGTCTTCGAGATGACCTGCTATTTAACACTTATCCAGCAGTCTACAGTCACTGTAAATCCTCCCCAATCAACTGGCATCATGGACCTTCTTTCCAGTTAGTTTTGCCGACATCCAAACTTAATTGGACCTTAAATGTTTTCCCTGTAGAGCTCTTATCTTGTGAACCAACTGCTTAATCTCTTTTGGCAGACCCAGGATTCATAGCTCTTCAGGAAACTATAGAATACTGTTTTTTAAGAAAGGTCAGGCTACTCCAGTGGGAGAGCCTACTGACAGACTTCATTTTCTATTCTGAAATTTTCCTCTTGCATGTTTATTATATTACTAGAGGCCTGGTACATGAAATTCTTGCATTGGAGTGGGATCCCTCAGCCCAGCCTGTACCCTTTCCAATCCGGAACCTGGCAGTTGGACATCCATGTTGCAATCTGGGACTGCTGGCTTCTAACCACTCACCTGCTTGCCTGCCTAATCACCCCTAACCACTCTGCCTGCCTGCCTGATCGCCCCTGATGCTCCTAACTGCTCCACTGACAGCCTGATCGCCCATAACTGCCTCTGCCTTGGCCTCCACCACCGTGGCTTTGTCCAGAAGGAGGACCATATAACTGGAAGATGTCAGGTCGACCTGGTCTAATTAGCATGTTACCCTTTTATTAGTAAAGATTATACAATTCTTTTAATGTCATGGAGCTTTAATGTCATTTGATGATGTTAGAACACTCAGAAAATCTTTTACAATTGTCCAATTAATCCAATCAACAAAGAAATTATTAGTGGCTCTTAAAAGCTACATGATATAACATAACTATTTTTTTTCAAATGTCAGAAAATATGTTAAGTCCGCAAGTCACAGGGACTAATGATAGAATTCCAGAATGAGAAAAATATTTTTCTTAAATCTCACTTCCTGTCACATTCACTAGAAATTCTTGGCAGCATAGAGTTATACTTTTCAGAGTACCAAGACTGATTTTACTGGAAATAACTTAGATAAGAGTTATTTTTGATATTCTTAAAGTCATGATTTTTGGATTTGAAACATATCCTATTCTGCAGTTATTTAAACCTGCAGAAAGATTACCATTCAAAATCAAGTACTAGTATCTTTCCCTTTCAGAAAAAAACCCAAAAACCTATGGGTGGGAAGCATAGAAAGAAACAAGAATTTGACATAAAACAAATGTGATGGGTTTCTTTATTTTTAAGATTAGAAATTGTACATATTTTTCTTATTGTATTTATAAAAGTACTTCATTACTTAACTAAATGTATTATAAAGAAAAAATATAGAATATTTTTGAAATACTAGGTACAAACAGCAAAATTATGATATTATCTACATCAAATAGTTCTTATTAACTCTATGTTGCATAATACTTTATTGATTACTAATATTATGGGAATAATTTTAATAAACAAATATTCTCTAGATTGAGCATCAGTATTTTTGCTTTCATCAGATTGCAGATTTTGAATAAACACAGTCATGGTTAAGCATAACATAGATGTATACCAAATAACAAAACATGTAATTTTTTTAAAATTGTCACGTACAGTTTCTAAAATAATTCCTTAGTGCTTTCTATTAGCATTGCTTTTTAGGATAAATTAAGTAGGTGTTGAAGAATAAAAAATAAGTATAGGGAAAGTAGGATAAAAAGGGAAATTTGAGTGTATTCCTATTCATTTTTTATAAAAACAGAAAAAGTAATTAATCTGAACTCAGAAGACTTGTTTCTAACAGTATCTCCCCCCCTTCCCCGGGGCAAAAAAAAAAAGTGATATTTGAATTCTAAACTGTAAGTTCATGCATTCAACTTTTTTCATTCTCTCAAACCTCGTATCAACTAAAGAATCATTCTTTTGGGGTAGAACCACAGAAATAGTATTTAGGGATGGGTCATAAAATCCTGCCCTACATGCAAAATAAGGTTATCAGAAAATATTGAAAATTTCAGTGAGAATACAATATTTTAAAATCCAGAGACCACTGAGATGAAAAAGTCAACAATAATTAGGATAGAGAGCATTCCACATCTTACATTTACTTCTCTCCTGTAAATGTTGTAGACTGGCTATGCTTTTCTGGACTATTAACCAAGCCAAAGTATCACATCTAAACACTGGAAACATTTTCTTTATTGCAAGGCTATTATTAAGCAATAATAAGTTAATTTTTTTTTGCACAATCAGCCAACGACAGGAAATATTCAGTCCCCTAACTTCTGCAAGTCTCTATTATGCAATCTATATTTGTGTAATGAAAATAACTAGTATTCTGATAAAATTAAAAGGAAAGATCTTCTTTAATAAATATAAGAATAATATTTTACTTTTAGTTTTAATACAACTAATACTCATTTAAATGCCTTCATTTCTTAAAATAGTTTATGTTAATAGAAGTTTAGTTATGTACTGGAGGCCCAGTGCAATGGAGGAAGCCAAGCTTCCTGGCTGCCCTGGCCAGCCCCGGCCTACACTCAAGGCTACAAAGTTTCAGTTGTATAAGATAAATAAATCCCATATACCAGGGCCTCCACCTGGGTCACTGGGAGGCATGGCCAGCCTGCAAACCACCACAGGCCCCTCATTCAAGCCACCCCATACCCCAAGGGAACACCCACCCTGATCTGGGACACCCTTCAGGGAAAACCAGCTGACACTCACCTATATACCAGGCCTCCATCCCATCTAATAAAAGGATAATATTTAAATTGACCATCACTCCAACACACAAGATGTAATCAAAGATGGCTGCCTCCATGTGGACACAAGATGGCCATGACAAGATGGCCAACAAGGAAGGGCAGTTGGGAAGGACCAGGTCTGCAAGGAAAGGCAGTTGGAGTCAATCAGGCCAGCAGGGGAGGGCAGTTAGGAGTGAACAGGCTGACAGAGGAGGGAAGTTGGGGGTGATCAGGCCTGCAGGGAAGGGCATTTAGGGATCAATCAGGCTGTCAGGGGTTTAGTTAGGGGTTGATCAGGCTGGTAGGCAGAAGCGGTTAGGGGCAATCAGGAAGGCAAGCAGGCAGGCAATTGGGAGCCAACAGTCCCTGATTGTGAGAGGGATGTCTGATTGCCCGTTTAAGACCAATCCTACCTATATCGGGTCTAAATGGGCAGTCGGACATCCCTTGAGGGGTCCTAGATTGGAGAGGGTGCAGACTGAGCTGAGGGACACACCCTCCATACATGAATTTCATGCCCGGGGCCTCTAATTCTTAAATTACAATGACTATTACAATTATCAAAACTATAAAATATTTCACCATAAAATATTTATATATTATATCCTATACTATTATAATAAAAGCCTGATATGCAAGTTGTCCTCTTTGGGCAGTCTTTTGCCAGGGAGTTTGACCAGGAAACCAGGAGTTCAACTGCTTGCTATGGCATGCACTGACCACCAGGAGTGGCAAAGAACATGTTGGGCAGAAGTGACATAGTGCTGGCAATGGGTGGCAGTAGAGGCATTGACAGCCCTGATGGGCCCTGACGAGAGTGGGACTGCAGCAGGATGATGGAGCAGGTGAGTGGGAAGTGCCAGGCCAAGGCAGGTGTGAGCAAGTGCCAGTTCACCCCACTGATCACCCTGCAGATAGCAACCAGTGGCAGCACTGAGGGAGCCGGGCTGGGGGCCCAGCCCAAACTGATCACCTCACAGGTGGGATGGTGGAGCAGGTAGGGGGTGGCACCAGGCTAAGGCAGGGTGCCAGGCAGGATTGTGGAGTTGTAAGACTAGGGGCACAAGCTGGGGCCCATCTCTGCAGGCCAGTCTGAGTTATCCTGCCCATGCACAAATTCATGCACAGGGCCTCTAGTTGTAATATAAACATATGATATCTTATATAATAAAAGCATAATATGCAAATCAACCAAACAGCAGACTGACCACTCAGTGGGGGTGGGGCCAGTGATTAGGCAGTGCCAGGCCAGCCAAGACACATGCTAGTAGATAGAGGGAGGGGACAGAGATGGGCAGGAGGTGGTAGCAACCAGTGGTGGTAAAGGTGTGATGGGAAGGGGGCAGGGCCATGCCGACTGGTACCATCCTCTGATTGGCTGCCCAGTCGCCTCCCACAGAGGGAGGCCAAGCTGTTGCTTAGTCAGGAGTAAGCCTAAGAGGTCAATAGGACATCCCCTGTGGCCTTCTGGACTGTGAGAGGGCACAAGTGTGAGGGACCCCCGGAGTGCATGAATTTTCCTGCATTAGCCCTCTAGTACTAAATAATTATGTCAGATATACTATATGTAAATAAAAACATACAAATATATGTTGTGTTTTATATTATACTAGAGGCCCATTGTAGGAAGATTCCTGCAATAGGGCTTCCTGCTGTAGTCTCCACTGCCCCACCTGCTTCCCTCCCTTCTCCACTGCCCCACTGGTATCCATCCCTTTTTTCTCCCCTGCCCTGCCTGCTTGTCTCCCTTCTCCACCACCACACTTGCTTGCTTTTCACAGCTTCCTGCTTCCCTCCCTTCTGCAGCACTTGGCTTCCTTCATCACTGTCTTCAATCTTTGCTCTGCACCAGGATATGCAAATTAAATGCCATGTTCTCTGGGTTAATTTGCATACTTGCTCTGATTGGCTGGTGGGTCGGCTGGTGGTCATGGCTTGTGAGTATAGTAGAGGTACAGTCAATTTGTATATTACTCTTTTATTAGATAGACTATTTAATACATGTAAAAAAGGTTGTAAATATGGTATAGCCAAGTACATGAATGAAAGAAAAAGGAGGAAGAAATCAGAGTTCATAAATTTAATGGACTTAATTTTCATGTTTATTATCTGAAATGTTAAAAAAAACACACCTGGAAATCATATTCTGCTTTTAGCACAGTGGTCCTTAATTAAGATGCCTCGACTTTTGGAGTAGATTATATATGCCTGATTTGTGATAGACCTGTACATGAGCTCAGGTTACATTCTACCTGTATCCTATCCAGATATTAGGACAGTTCTGAACACATAAATATCCTTCTTCCTTTTCTTCAGTGATATTTGTAGAACTTGAGACCCATGATTCTATTTCATGTTTTTATAAATCCAACTTCTAGGGCTTTTCTCTCAGTTTAGCAAGATATAGCATGAGTTGGAGGAGTGAAATTTCCTGACACTAACACTAATTATGTCCCTCCCTAACTCACTGTGAAAGAATTCATGTAGGGTTAGTTTTTTTCCATTAGTACCAGACATAGATGATGCCAGGAGAAACTAAGATGCTTCTCTCCCACTTCCCAGCATATTTTAATGACCTCCCATTCTGACAACTCTTCTAGGTTTACTGCTCAGGGCTACATTGTACTTAGTTGGATGCTTTGAGGAACCATGAACACAAGATCCTAAGGAATTAAACAAGTTCTCTGACTTTGAGTCTATAGGGTCTCAGTAGAGCACTAAAGGAACTTAAAGACAGAAGGAGGTGAGCTTACTATCTTAGAAAGCAACTTGGGAAACATTAAGTGATAGTGCAGACATATTTTGTGTAAATATGCAAAATTCTCTATGTAAATCATGAATTTTCTACTTGTGATACTAATAAACAGCAAGAAATAAAATCACTCATTGAGTCACATAATAGTTGCCTAACCTAACTAGTTACAGTGTCCAAAGATCTAACATCATCCAATAATCTCACTAGTTTTGAAGGACAGAGAATAGGTAGTGGCATAGGTATAAACAGTAGTTATATCCTAACCTGTTGTTCTGACTCTGAGTAGTAAATTAAAATCTAGTGGTAGAGAATGATGCATTTACTTTTTCATAAATAAGGATGTTAATAAGGTAGAACTGATAGGAATGGTGCTGAATGTGTAGGATGAGAAAAAGGTCTTAAATTTAAATGCATCTTTCCTACACTGGGCAATGGGTGAATGGTGATATCATGTAGGAAAGTGAGGTGATGACTTCAAAAATATAGTAAGTTCTAGCCAGTTTGGCTCAGTAAATAGAGTTTTGGCCTGTGGACTGAAGGTACCGGTTTGATTCCAGTCAAGGGCACATGCCTGGGGTGCTGGGTTTGATCCTCAATAAGGGGTATGTAGGAGGCAGCCAATCAATGATTCTCTGTCATCAATGATGCTTCTACTTTCTCCCTGAAATCAATAAATCAAATATATATATATATATATATACACACACATATATATATACACATACATATACATACATCCTAATACCAGGGTCTGAAACATCCACAACAACCAGAAGCTAGACCAACCAGAAGTCAGTGCTGGGTTTCCATGGTGACCCAGCACTGACTGCCCAGGGGGCATGCTGCAGATCAGGCTAGGAGAGAGGCCCAGGAAGAGAGAAGCCGGATATGATCTGTAGCCTCCATGGAAACTGTTGATCAGCACTTGGCTCTGTCTTTTGCTTGGCCTGGCCACCAGCCACACCTCTCTTTCTCTGTGGCCTGTGCTGGGGCTGCTGATCAGCCCCACCTCTTTGATCAGGCCCGTTGATAATGCCTGGAGATGCTGACTAGCATAGAAACCAACCAATCAGAACCAAATCTGGGCATAACCTAAGGTAGGGGCTGAGAAGGGATTTTAAGGGAAACAGCTGTTTGGTGTAAGGTATAAGAAAGCAGTTCAATTTTTTAATGACCGACTTGGCAGTATAGTGCATATGGCTAGCTATCAGTCCAGATATAGGGATTATTTATTTTTATCTGCCAAGAGCATCTCCTTCTGATGAAAAAGCCCCCTCCCCCATTTAAGCAATCCTATCCCATATAATCTATCTATACTACTAAAAGGGTAATATGCTAATTAGAACAGGTCAACTGGACATCTTCTGGACTTCCAACTTCCTTCCGAACAAAGTCATGGTGGTGGAGGCCCAGGCAGAGGCCATTACGGGCAATCATGCTGGCAGGTGAGGGCATTTGGGGGTGAAATTAGGCCAGCAGGGGAGGGCAGTTGGAGGTGAGATCAGGCCGGCAGGGGAAGGCAGTAAGGGGTAGGTAATCAGGCAGGAAGGCAGGTGAGTAGTTAGGAGCCAGCAGTCCCAATTTGCAAGAAGAATATCCCACTGCCAGTTTAAGACCGATTCCACATTAGGACTAAACTGGCAGTCAGACATCCCCCAAGAGGTCCCTGTTTGGAGAGGATGCAGGCTGGACTGAGAGAATCCTCCCTGCCCCCCAGGCACAAATTTTGTGCACCAGATCACTAAATATAGCTAGTCAATTTTTACCTGGTTCTCCTGTTACAAAAGTTAGCCATAGCTGAGACACTAAAAAGAAACTTTAGTAAGACCTACTAAAAAGAAAATTTCCAAAATTTTAAGGGGTATCATGACTAGAAAGCAATTATTTGTAAAGACTTCTCACTTTATGTTGACTAAGCCTAGGTATAAAATGCCAGTTGGTCCTATTGATTACTACCTGAGTTGTCACTGTTCTCATCACATACAAAATCTATGTAACAAAGACTATCTTTGACTAAAACTAAACCAAAACCAGTAAGAACAACAATGAGACTATCTTCTACCATGTTAACCAAGAAATTCCACTAGTGCCTATATGGCCATGCCTTTATTATATATTGATAAAAATTAAATTTAGAAACTAAAATCTGATAGGCTTAACCTGCAATTATATTCAGTGAAATATTTCCAGTGGTTGCTCAGAATTTTCCAAATATTTTGTAAGAATATTAATCATGCCCTAGCTGGTTTGACTCAGTGGATAGAGCATGGACCCACTGACTAAAGGGTCCTGGGTTTGATTCTGGGTCAAGGCTCCATCCCTTACCCTGGTTGGGGCACATGTGGGAGGCAACCTATCAATGAATCTCTCTCACATTGATGTTTCTCTCTCTCTCTCTCTCTCTCTCTCTCTCTCTCTCTCTCTCTCTCCCCCTTCCCTTCCACTCTCTCTAAAAAGCAATGGAAAAATATCCTCAGGTGAGGATTAACAACAACAACAAAAGAATATTAATCATAACATTCCCACAATGCCTGCAAAGTTGAAATTCTGTTTATATTTCTTTGCCACAGGACTATAGTTTCAGTTTTTCAATTTATTGCAGGCACTTTTATAAACCTCCAAAAATTCTTTGTAGAGAAGAGAAAGTCTAAAAATAAGTCAATATAAATTAGCTCTCAGTCTTGTCCTTAAGACCAAATTTAAAGCTAGAAACACAACAATTATCTTTATAAAAATTTTAAATTCATGTAAATTTGAGTCTTCATGTAAAAACAGTATGCCTAAAAAACCACCTTATTCTAAAAAAATCTGGAGACACTAGTTCTACTGGAAGATTTGGTATTTGAAAGCTTCTCTATCCTAACCTACTACTGTAGGTGATTCCACCTTAAAATTGACATTGGTTTAAAAGATTAGATTGTCTAAAATCATAAAGCAGGTTTAGAAGGTATTTCCAGTCAAGATTAGGCTGCTATACATAAATTTCAGTACAAGCTGTCTAAAGGAAAATTTGTATTTGCATTATAAAAGATGAAAATTGTATTGTTATGCCATACCATACAAAACATACCAGGAAATATCCAAATAAAACATTGGCTAGATGCTATCATAAATATTTGGTATATATTCTTAAATAAATACACACACAGGAGTATAACATTAGCCAGGCAATATAGCATAATTTTCTGAAGTTACCCAATTTTCAATAAAAATACTTGAAAAACAAAATATTCCAGAATAACTCTAAACAAAAGGACTATGTTAGATGGTTTCTTCTAAAATGTCTAAATGCTCTTCATTAAACCATTTCATTCAACAGTTCCACTCCTGTGCCAGTTATGCAAAATAAGATAATAGCCATTTTTATAATAACAAATCTCTGTTTACCTGAATAAGTTTAAGAAATTTGTACAAAGAAGCACCTAATGTAAGCTCTCATCACAAATAGCCAATTTGAAATGAAGAGTAACAAGGATAAACATTACTTAATTTTTAAAAGGAAAAAGCATTAAACACTACCCATCTTTCTTGCCTAACCATAGGCATCAGGGTCCTGTCCTGCATCTTTTACACTGAAATCCAAGTGAGCAAGACTCCCAGGAGTTTTGTATTTCAGCGCCTGCACAGCCATACAGGGCTGTTCTAAAACATGTCATGTAAATTATTTATCAAATGGTTCAACCCTTTGAGGAAGCTAAAGAGTGCTTATATTTAAACTTCTTAAAAAAAGTATTTTGCACCATTCAGAATTGCTTGTCCCTTATTCTCTCACATCAGTCACAAAGCAGTTACTGTCATTTCATACATTTGATTGTCCTGTAAGTCATCCCCTCTTTGAGGTGCTCTCTACTTTGGGAGTGCCTATGCAGAATGATTTGAAATGAGAGGTGCTATAATCTTTCCATTATTTTCTAAATAACTCTATTTTCACATGTTTACAGTATATGTATATGTGATTATAAAAACATTTTTAAAAATCATATATATTATACATCATAGGTATCAGTTAAAACTATAAAACCAAACTATTATGGGTTTTGAATGTCTGGGGATAAGGGCTCAAATGGAACAGCAAGGTATTGTTCAACTGATCTGCATTATAGAGAAAAATATGAAATTATAAAAATGTTAAGAGAACTTTAATCACATCTCCATTAGGCTAACAGTTGGCTTCTTCATGTTAATTATCCTCAGTGTATAATTTTCTGGAAATCTAACTCATGTCACTGTCTTTAGATAATTTCAAGTGGCAGGCACCCTAAGCTCAAAGACCCTAAATTGAGAAATGTTGAAAATCAAAACATTTAAGCAGTCTTCTTCATAGATTGACTAGGGGGCCCCAAGGAAGAAAATTCACAGTATTCTATTTTGCTAGAGGTTAAGTCTACTTGAATTAAGGGTGAATTTTCATGACTGCTAGGTCTTCAGAAAGTATTAAGATAGAAAAATGCATTATTGTCTTCCTATAAAATCAACAAGTTTTCAACCCTGACTGGTGTTACTAAGTGGTTAGACAGAGCATCAGCCAGCACACAGAAAGGTCATGGGTTTGACTTCCCATTAAGGGCACATACCTGGGTTACATATTAGACTCCCTGCCCTGTTCTCTCAATAAATAAATAAATAAATAAATAAATAAATAAATAAATAAATAGAAAAATATTCTCAGGTGAGGATTAACAAACAACAATAATAAAATCAACATGGTTTTATCATGTATAATAGAAAAAAAAACCCTGTTCTCACATTTCTAACTAATGTGAATGTGAGAATTACAAACAAGAAGACTTTTGCCCTATCTGGTTTGGCCCAGTGGATAGAATATCTACCTGTGGACTGAAAGGTTCCAGGTTCGATTCTCATCAGGGACATGTACTTGGTTGTGGGCACATCCCCAGTGGGAAGTGTGCAGTTGGCAGCTGAATTGATATTTCTCTCTCATCGATGTTTCTAGTTCTCTGTTCCTCTTCCTTCCTCCCTGTAAAAAATAAATAAAATATATTTTTTAAAAAACATACACACAAAATGAAGACTTTTTATTCGTGCCTGACTCTGCCATTTCCTGGTTATATGACTTAAACTAAACTTAATGAATTGTCCAGAATAGTCTTTTGCAAATCAGGCTGATGACTAGAGGTATTTAAGAAACTTGTTGAAATTAGAGTGTCATTGGCCTTATCCTTGGATATTCCTATTCATAGAATGAGGAATCTGTATTATAAGACATTTCTCAAGAGACTTCTGAAAATTAAATTTTAGAAAATCACTGAACCATATAATTTCTAGAAAATCTCCCACTAATAATGTAAAATATATTGTATGCATACAGATGTTTACAGCAGCTTTATTCATAACTGCTAAAACTCGCAAATAAACCAAGGTGTGTTTTAGTAAGTGAAGGGATAAACTGTGGAACATCCAGAAATGAAATATTATTTGGTACTCAGGATAAATAAACGTGATATCAAGTCATAAAAAGACTTAAATGCATATAACTAAGTGTAAGAAGCCAATCTGAAAAGGTTACATACTGTATTACTCCAACAATATGACATGCTGGAAAAGGCAAAACCATGGAGACAATAATGAGATCAGTGGTTTTTAGGGGTTGGAGGGAAAGAAGGGATGAATAAATTAAATGCAGAACCTAGGATTTTTAGTACAGTAAAACTATTGTGTATGATGGGATATATTGCATACTTGCCATTATTTATTTGTTCAAACCCACATCATCTACATCAATAATGAATATTAACATTAACTACAGACTTTGGGTGATAATGATGTGTCAGTGTATGCTTATCATGTGTAAGAAATGCACAACTCTGGTGGGGGATGCTAATAATGGGTGGGGTATCAATGCACATATGGGGAATAGGTGAATAAGAAAAGTTTTTTATGGTCAATTTTTTATAAACCTGAAACTGCTCTAAAAATTATGTCTATTAAACATGCTTTGTATAGTAAAATAGGAGTCAATAAATAACCATTAATTTTTCATGTTTTTTTTTAAAGAAAAAGATACAAAAAGGCTATAGAGAAAAACCTTAGTTTTTATTTTTTGTATCATCAGTATCAAAGTTAGGTCTCTTTCCTTAACTTAGAGATAATAAACTTTGAGTTAAGGCAGTTGATCTTCAGCAAAATCATACTACTCCTCACGATTCTGAAATAATCAGTGTATGCTTGAAGGAAAACTTTCAGCAGCTTAAGTAATAAGAGTATGAAAGAGAGGAAGAACAGTGCTTATATTTCTTCACTCAGCTGTTTGTCACCATAAAATGTAGTTGAAGGATCCTCCTGGAGTACTCTTAACAGTCTCAAAATAAAGCGCATACATTATTCTGAATAAATATTCAGAGAAAAAACATATCTCCCAAACTATGTTATTTAAATTGTTCTTTTCTTAAAATTATGTTTTTTTTCAGTCACCTTGAAAATATGTGCAAATGCAAATCTAAATCCCATATGCAGTAATGATTAAGTTTAAACAAATACTATTCCCTCAAGCTATGTTGGTTTCAGGGAGGGAAATGACTTCTAATGGGGAGATTGCAATGGCTCTGTCCCTAAGGGAAAAATAAAAAAAGCCATACAGATAAAATGTAACAAGATAAGTAGCAAGACACAGTATCTTTATGATGATTTATCTTGCTGATGACAGTACAGAAGAGTTTATTTTCATAATTACAACAGATGGAAAACAATAAAATTATACTTCAGGCTAATGACCTCTTACCCTTATTATTCATTTTTTTTTTGTATCTGTGTCTCCCCTGCAGCTATTTTATAACAATACAAAAATTGCAGAAATATGACACTGCAAAAACCTGACCAGATTTCCTAATTATCTGTCATGACTCAAGACTGCAGTGGGAAATTAATTCTCCTGGGGAAAAAAAAAATGATGGAACTTAAAATAATAGAAATAATCTTAAGATGTTTCTCTCCAATACATTGAAAAAAAAAATCTATATATTTTTAGTAGGATTACCCTAACTAACTCTCTCTTTTTTGTATGTATTTTTATCTCAGCTACAAAGAGGTGTGTTAATCACATCCATCAAGACATGACATGTTGTCATGGAAAGATTCACTCTTGTTTCATTAATCAAATTCTATATATAGTATCCTCAATACCACTCCATTTCTATTTTCTTACCACAAGCATTAATTAATATATGTAATAAATAAAATGTAGGTACTTGGGAGATTATATCTATATCTACTTCTATCTATATTTATCAACACACTAATTTCCTTTACACACATATTTCCCAGACATTCTTGTACTTAGAGGTGCCCATGTGAGTAAATTTCAGCCAATGAAATACGGGGAAAAGAATATGGATTTGTCCCCAAAGTCTTTCCATGTGTTGCTTTTTCTCTCTTTTGTTATTCTTTAGATAGATAGTAACATACGTGATGACTGTAGAAGGAACACATTGAAAATCACAACCTCATCAGACTGGGTCCTGAATTACTTTGTGAATCTAATACTCATCTTTCAATACATCCAGTGATTATATTTTTATATGAATAAGAAAAAATGCATTTAGTTTATTAAGCTATTGACATCTTAAAGTTTATTTGTAATCTAACTCATTATTTTATTATCAGGAACCATCTTATGAGGTTCCCATAGTCTTTATATTGTCAAATATTTCCATCAGTTTTTGCCTTTTATAATTTAAGTTATTGAAAACCTAATCTATAGAGGACACACGAATAAACCAACTGACTTCATCTGCCCCCCATTTATCTGGCTCATGATAGTTTTGAACCTTGGACATTATGAGCAACTGGGATATCCCATTGCCTACTCAACCATCAGTTAAATTCTACATTTAGAATATTAAATCTAACTTAAGGCAAACTACCTTCACAAAAATAAATTGTGTTGGTGTGATGATATTATATGTCTTCAGTACTTTGACAGTAAATAGGTAAAAACATTTGGCAAACATCTTTTCAGGATATTAAATGATGCCTTGTTGCTTGCAAAGACAAAAAGAAAAAAACACACACACAAGCACAAACAATAATCATCTCTAATAAAAATATGCCCTCTGTCAGACTAAATCACTAATGTTTTTGTCAAAGAATTTATATCTACCCTGAATTTATTTATTGTGCATGAGGACCCTCAGATACATATATAATTTAGAAATACACAGAAATATTAGACATGATAGTATTAGAGTTCTTCATGAATTGGAGCTGATAGTATATTTATTTGTTTGTTTAATTTTTAACAAAATTTTAAAAAATTGATTGAAAAGGAGAAGAAGAAAGAGATAGGAACATCTATAAGAAAGAAACATTGATTGTCTGCCCCCTACACACCCTCTACTGGGGATGAAGCTAGCAACCTGGTCATGTGTCCCAACAATGAATCAAACTGGGGACCTTTTGATACAGGAGACAATACTCAACCCACTGAGCCACATTGGTTAGAGCAGCATATTTATTTTTTAATAGACTTTAATTTTTAGGTTTACAGAAAAATTAAGCAGAAAACAAGAGTTCCATATTATATACCCCTTCTCCTCCATACCTCTTATTAGCCTATTATTAATATTCTGTGGTACATTTGTTACAATTGATGAACTAATATTATAATATTAATAGAGGCCTGGTGCAAGAAATTCATGCACTCTGTATATGGCGCAGTGGCGGGGGGGGTGGATTCCCTCAGCCGGGCCTGTGCCCTTTTGCAGACCAGGACCCCTCAGGAGAGATGTAGCAGTGTGCCAAGCAGCAGGCAGTCAGAGAGAAGCCCAAATAGGGATTGGGCACAGCTCTCGCTCATCTCACCCTGCTGCAACTACTGCCATGGAGTTGGGAGAGGCTCCCACTGTGGCAGCTGCACTCGCCAGCCATAAGCCCAGCTTCTGGCTGAGTGGCACTCCCACTGTGGGAGCGCACTGCCTACCAGGGGCAGCTCCTGTGTTGAGTGTCTGCCCCTGGTGGTCATTGTGCATCATAGCAACCAATCATTCTGGTCATTCTGCCATAACAGTTGCTTAGGCTTTTATTATATAGGCTAGAGGCCCCATATACCAGTGGGGTCCTCAGCCTGGCCTGTGGGATCAGGCTGAAACTGGCTCTCCAACATCTCCCAAAGGGTCCTGGATTGCAAGTGGGAACAGATCAGGCCAAGGGACCCCACTGGTGGATGGTTTGGTCTGGGGAGGTATGCAGGAGGTTGGCAGCTGGGGAGGGACCATGGGAGGACTTCAGAGCATGTCTGACCCATCCTGCTCAGTCCCAACTGGCTGGACCTCAGCAGTAAACTAACCTACTGGTCAGAGCATCTGCCCTTTGGTAGTCAGTGCACATCATAGCGAGCAGTTGAGCAGCCTTAGCATATTATTAGCATATTATGCTTTGATTGGTTGAACAGACACTTAGCATATTAGGTTGTATTATATAAGATTAACTAAAGACCATCATTTACATTTGGATTCACTGTATGATACGGGTCTGTGGAATTTGGCAAATGCATAATATCATGTATCATCATTACAGTATCCAATAGAATAGTTTTTTTTCCTCTAAAAATCCTGTGTCTACCTATTCACCTTCTCATGATAAACTCCTGGCAAATAGAATCTCTTTGCTATTGCTATACTTTTGCCTTTCCAAAATGTAGTATAGTTGAAATCAAACTGACTGGCTTCTCTCACTTGATAACAAACATTTAAGATTCTTCCATGTCTTTTTGTGACTTGACAAACCATTTTTTTTATCACTGAATAAAATTGCATTATGAATACTCTATAATTTGTTTACTCATTCACCTATTGAAGGCTCTCTAGATTGTTTTCAAGTTTGGCAATTAGAAATTAGACTTCTGTGTCTATTCATGTGCAGGTTTTTCAATGGGCATACATTTTCTAATCATTTGGGTAAATACCTAGGAGCACAATTGCTGGATGGTGTCGTAATTCTCTATTAGCTCTGTAAGAAACTGCCATACAGTTTTCCAAAGTGGCTTGACCATTTGCTTTCTCACCAGCAGTGAAGAATAGTTCTTGTTGCTCGACATTCACACCAGCATTTGATACTACATTATCAGAGATTTGGACTTTTGCCATTCTAATAAGTATGTGGTGGTATTACTGGTATCACACTCTCATTTTAATTTTCAATCTCTAATGACATATGACGTTGAGCACCTTTACATATGCTTATGTAGCATCTGTCTATATTTATGAGTTTAGATATTTTACCCACTTTAGTTGGCTTGTTTACTTATTGTTGAGTTTTAGGAGCTCTTTGCATATTTTAAAGGTAAGTTATTTTTCAGATATGTGTTCTTCAAATATCTTTTTCCAGTCTGTGGCTTTTATTTTTATTCTCTTAACAGTATCTTGCATAGAGAAGACATATTTGATTTTGATGAAGTCCAACTTATTAACCTTTCATGGATTGTTGTTTTGGTGTCGTATCAAAAAGTCATTGACAAAATCAAAATCACCTAAGTTTTCTTCTATGTTAGCTTTTGGTATTTATTTTTAATGTTAGAAAATTATAATCTTTGGAGGGATATAGCTAAGAATTTGTGATTTACATACTTGCTGGCATATAATTTTTATTAGTTCATCACATTTCTAATATATACCAATATTTCCCTGCTCTTAGAAATCACAATGTTTTCCTCTTGCTAGCCTACACTTGTAATTTTTTTCTGAGTCCTAAAGGAACCTCTTGAGAGTAGGCAAGTGCATTTTTATTCTTAGAAGTGAGGGAAGTCTATCTGCTATAGAACCACTAAATTGGTAACATGGTCATTATATCTGGTTTATTGAAGGTTTCCTTTTATAAGAGGGAGTTATTCTATTTGAATCAATGATTGATGCTAGTAATGAATAAACTGATAACATCTTCCCCCAGGAATGCTGAAAGATCTTTGGTCAAAGCTGGAGAAAGGCAGGGTATACCTCATTTCCCATATTGACTCTGGAGAAAAAAGAGATCAAGTTAAAGAGACTGCTCATTCCTCTAGTGACAAAGAGGATTTTTAAAGAGAAAGAGGCAGACATTAGCAATTGAAAAACTCCTACTCATGACAAGTTTATGTTTATCTTTGAAAGTTGTGCTTATGTAATAAGGCATAATAAGCTTATTTTTTTTTGATGTGGTATTCTAAAAAACTACTTATTCATTTCAAAGATGTTACCCTTCCTCAAGATACTCTCAGAAGTATTCCTTGGAATTATGCTTTTCAGCGCATTTATAAGGTAAAAAAAATCATTTAAATCATGCCTCAAAATAATGATTATTAGAAAACAAATAAATTAATAAAGTTAGTATTAAAAGCTAAAATAATAAATAATTAACTTGACTTTCCTCAGATTCAAAATAGAATAGAAAGAATTAATGAACAGTAAAACACTAAGAGTAAATTGAAATATAAACTGTGGATTCTGGGAGATTATAATGTGTCAATGTAGAATCATTGATTGTAATAAATGTATCACTCTGGTGGAAATGTTGATAATGGGGAAGGCTATACATGTGTTGTGGCAGGGATATATGGAGAATTTCTGTATCCTCTGGTCAATTTTCTGTGAACTTTAAACTGGCATAAAAATAAAATCTTAATTAAATTTTTTTTAATATATTTTATTGATTTTTTTACAGAGAGGAAGGTAGAGAGATAGAAAGTCAGAAACATTGATGAGAGAGAGACATTGATCAGCCGCCTCCTGCACGCCCCACAGTGGAGATGTGTCCGCAAGCAAGGTACATGCCCCCGACCGGAATTGAACCTGGGACCTTTCAGTCCACAAGCCGACGCTCTATCCACTGAGCCAAACCGGTCTCGGTGCTTAATTAAAAATTTTTTTAAAAATCTCTGAACAACCATATGCTATGATTAAAATTTAGGTGATTAAATAATTCCTTAGATATATATAACTAGAAGCTGGGTACATGAAATGTGTCCATGGGTATGGTCCTTAGGCCTGGCTGGCAATCAGGGCAGATCTGTGGGATAACTGGCAGGGCAATTCGGGGACCCTGCTGGCACCCACTTTGGCTGGCGGATTGGGAGCAGCTCCTGCATTGAGCATCTGCCCCCAGTGGTCAGTGTGTGTCATAGTGACCAATGGTTCTGCCAGGCAGTCAATTTGCATATTAAGCTTTTATTATATAACATAATAGAGTTATTTAACCTTATTTCCAACCAAGTGAAATGATACATGCATTTTTCCTCTTGATTTATCACATCTTATAATTTTATTCACTTAAATTTTCTTTTCTACTAAAATTTACTAATACTTTTTTACCTCATCATTAAGTACCTTTTTAGGATGAAATTCCAGGGCTTTTTTCATTCCTTTAATAACCTCAAAGAATTCAACATTCTGTTAAATTACCTACTTCCATTAAAACACTAAACTATTCTCCTATCGGAGCCAGTTCTATTTGAACTAATTTCCCTGAGGTCTATTTCTTGTTGTTTTTTTCTTTGTTTGTTTTTTCTTTTTAACTTTTTCAGCAGACTTTTAGTCCCCCTCTCTAATTTGAATGATAAACTCAGGGGAAGGAACTTTGTCATATCCTACACCAACTAGGTGTTCAATAAACATTATTAATTATTATTAAAATTTATTATGATGTCAACTTCGGCCTAATCACTTTGAATTCAGTTTAATCTAATTCAATTAAGTTTTATGTAATAGGTGGTCCTCTTATTTTTATTTTTTATCATATTTCCAATTTAGCTCTGCAATAGACTCCTCACTTAATTATTAAATTTTTGTAATTAATTTCATCTATAGGCAATACATTTTCTTTGTGCTATTATTGCTAAGGTGCTTTGTACTATTGCTAAGGTGCTTTATCTAACAAGTGCTTTTAAAATATTATGACTTCCTTACCCATCCTAAAATATTACCTGTAGCTTTTCAAGTTAAAACTAATTTTTCTCCCAATGAAATAAAGGAAGCAAACATAAACAAACTCACTTCTGAGTCACATTGAATGTTAGAAAGGAGGAAATAAAAGAGGAGGTTCACCTAACTGTTTCTGTGCTTAAATGAATGCTCTCCTGTACCAGTGTGGAAGACAGAGTGACCTGAGCAAGAATGGAGACAACAAGATGCATTAGGGGATGACTGAATTTATCTATGTTAGTGATGACAAGGCAATGTCCAAACCTCTGGAAGTAAAGATGTATTTATCTGGGTGTAGACATGAAGCAAAGTGGAGAAAAGAGTAATTGTTGGTAGACAGGAAATGGATCTGAAGGTGAGAAAGAGGTCAAGGATGACCAAGTGGTGCATTGCTAAACTAAATAATATAGGAGGAGCCAAAGGTCTGTTGTGGGTGTGACAGTGTAAAAAGTGGGTATGATCAATTTAAGAAACAAAAAAATGAAGAGTTAGAAGTCAACTTTCCTCAGGAAAAAATGATATCCCCAAAATGGAGAGGGTAAGTAAAATACAAATGAAGAGGTTGGAGGTTGAAAATAAAGAAAAGAACAATATGTGAAGAGACAAATAAATATAAATCAAAGAAGTATACTTAGTAACAATGAAAAGAAAAATAAGACAATAAGGAAAACATCCTATATAATAAAAGGCTAATATGCAAATTTTCCCCTTGGGAGTTTGACTGACATAGAGTTCAACCACTCACTATGACGTGTGCTGACTACCAGGGGGCAGCATGGAATGAAGGAAGGCATTGTGTCTTTCATTGTTCACTCCTTCATTTATTTCAGCATTATCTTCTTTCTCTTTAGGAAATATATAGTAATGACTCAACTGATGAAGTGTTGAAATAAACATCTGCTCATACATCCTGTTGAAATGCAGACTAAAGCCTCAAGCATTTTTAGCTGACAAGTTATCTGTACATATGCAGCATTTTACACTTAGCAAGAAAAACTCTATGCTAAAATCACACAAAAATGTAATCTTCAGCACTGTAACCTCTGAAGATTTTCTTTTGGATTCTATAATTTCCATGATGCTATAACTAACTATAGACATGGTATTTTAGTCTGAGTTACAAAGATTTTGATCTTCACAGGAAGACCAAATGAAAGTAATTTTGAATGAAACAAACAAATAAAAATCTGTGATTTCCAGATGGGATAAATCTTTAATTGGAGATGGAGTAGATGAGAGAATTTTTTTTTCCAAAATAAGAATAACACTAGGCTTATCTTCAACAGCAGTGATGAATAGTATCACACAGTAATGAACAGAGCACTAGATTGATATCAAGAGTCCTCATGCTTTACTCCTGACTCAGGTGTAAAAAGTTGAATCAATTCCCTTGATTCCATTATCAATATCTCTATAAAAAGTGGATATTAGATGGAAGAACTCTAAAGGGAAACAAACTAGAGCTACATGGAACATAAAAGCTAGTCAACAAATTCTAGTTGTCCTCCTGTAATTATAACCTTAATATGCTATGGTTTTAGAGCTATTAGTCACATACAAATGTATTTCGATTGACTCTACCAAAATGCAGTTTAATAGTAACTTTAGAGTCAATTTAACAGTCAACTTCTTGCATAATCTTTCATAGTAACAATTTTAAATGTGATGTTTTGGCTGTTAAGGAAATATTCATATTATCTAAAGTAAGGATATGATACAGATAAACTTCCATCCCATGATATTGTTTTAAATAATACTGTAGATTGTCAATAGTTTGCATAATAATACAGCCCCCAAATACTTCAACATATCTAATTAATATACTTTATAAAGCAAATATATTCATTTTTATTTATGTGATGAAGACATATTACAGTGTATGTTGAGCTTTTGAGGAAGATATGATCTAGACATTGAGTTTAAAAACAGTCTTCAAACAGTGGCTGGCATTGGGTTGTGTATAGAATGAACATCTATTGCACTGAACTGGTTGAAATGATTAAATAACAGTACCAAGTTCCAGCCCAACAGGCAGCAGAATATTTGGGTTGATTAACACATTATACCTTTAAAGTGCAAAAAGAGATTGTGAGTGACTACATCAAGGTTGCTGGGTGAAGAAAACCTTCAAGGTAGTCATCAAAGAAAAAAAGAAAGGAAACTTAAGAAATTAAAAACAGCCCTGACCAGTTTGGTTCAATGGATAGAGCGTCAGCCTGCGGATGGAAAGGTCCCAGGTTTAATTCCAGTCAAGGGCATTTATATTGTTTGTGGGCACATTCCCAGTAGGGGGTGTGCAGTAGGCAGCTGATTGATGTCTTTCATCTATGTTTCTAACTCTCTATCCCTCTTCCTTCCCCTCTGTAAAAAATAAATAAAATATTAAAATATATTTAAAATAAAAAAGAAAAAAAAATCAAAAGTAATGCCTTGACCCGAGATTACAGAGCCTGGCAAACTCAGGAATGATGTTTTTCACTTCATCCATAACACATGCTGTTTTTCTCTGGTCCTGAAAATAGCATGTGACCTATGAAACATCCTGTTAGCAGTCTCAGGAAAGTACATTTTCTTCTGAAAATAAATCAGTTCAAGAATCAAAGAAACAAGTACAAACACAAAGCCAAACATACTGGGGTCTGCACTGGGCACTCACTCAAAATGTCATGTCATTTGAACTTGCCTCCTGTTTTTAATGGTGCTTCACTTGGGTCTAATCACATTCAAATCCTGCTGGGTTGCATGCTATTATATGCTTTAAAAAAGTTTATGCCAGACACAACTGAAATAAAAAGCTCACACTAGCTAGCAGCTGAAGCACAGAAAGAAGAGGCCTTGGGGAATCAGTTCTATCTGGCATTACTGACTTACAAGGTCATCTCTGACTTGTTGCCCACCTGTGCCCACCGGTGTCTTTGTTTCCTCATTGTTAAAATCACAGTGATCATTAGACATGATTGATCACCTAAGACTGTCATATTTATTTTCCTTAAGTTACAATCAGAAGCCTGTTTTAGGAAACGGGAAAAACAGTTCTATCGACATGAAAGGATGATAAAAAACTTTCTTCCCAAATATTTCAAATGATGAGTTTTCTTGTTCTGATCATTTTAGCTTCGTGAAAGGTCATTATAAATTGTATGTGCACATCAAACAGTGATGTATATCTTTTGGTGAGTACATAGGAATAACTGGTGCTTTGATTATTTTCACCTGATGTTTGAACATTTGCTCACGAAGCCTTTGCTATGTCTTTTATTGTTGACATTCAAATGGAATTGAACCAAGAGTTTTCTGGTCAGAAGAAGAAAAAGGACAAAACTCATGTAAGCCAAAGGAGCCTGTGATAGTGTCTGACAATTTCCCAATGTGATTGCTTCCTCATCCCAGCTGTCATGTAATCAGAAACAAAGTGCTTTTTATGATAAATGCCTTGTGGTAAATGTACTCACAAAAGATATTACAGTTTTATTTTCTTTTACATCCTCAAGAAAAATCTTTACCTTGAAACGCCTTATTATTAGCTGGTTCTCAAAAGGAAAATATGTACACACATACACTCATCAACTTTGGCTGATAAAGCTAAGCAGTGACCACACTATATTTTGTTTTGCTAATCCCAGAACAACTAAACATTACTATGTCTGCTTCCTCTTAGTAGCTGGATTTGATGTGAAATAGGTTGCTGAATGTCCTCTAATGTTTACTTAGCCCAATCCCTCCAGCCCAGAGCTTTCTTACTCTAGGGGGCTGCTGAGCTGCTCCTCCCCTTCCCATCTACCCCAGCTGTATCCTTCTTAATCTATAATTAGTACAAATCTTCTTACTTACCCAACACCACCATGGCATTAGCAGTGTAAAATCTCAAAGCTGACCTCAGATCAGCGGTTCTTAGTCTAAGCAAGCATCAGAATCACCTTGAAACCTTGTTAAAACTGGAGTGTGGGCCCATTCACATGGTCTGGTCTATAGGTCTCAGGCAGGGCCAGGAAATGTGCATTTCTATAATTCCCAGATGATGTTGAAGCCACTAATTTATGATTATCTCTTATACTATAATAGTCTCCCATTATATATAATATCTCCATTATCCTATACTGGGAAGCCCAGTGCACAAAATTTGTGCACTCGGGGAGAGGGAGGAGCCTCAGTCTGGCCTAAACTCTCTTCTCTCTTGCAGTCTAGGAGCCCTCAGGGGATGTCTGATTGACAGCTCCTGTGTTGAGTGTCTACACCCTGGTGGTCAGTGTGCATCATAGCAACCAGTTGTTCTGCTGTTCGGTCAATTGGCATATTAGCCTTTTATTAGATTAGCAACTAATTGGTCCCTACAATGTGTACTGACTATCAGGAGGCAGACACTCAATGCAGGAGCTGCCCCCCTGATGGTCAGTGTGCTCCCACAAGAAGAGTGCCATTCAGCCTCTCCTGCCTCTGCATCAGTCAGACATCCCCCGAAGGCTCCTGGACTGTGAAAGTGTACAGGCCGGGCAGAAGGACACCCCTCCCCATTCTGAGTTCACAAATTTTGTGCACCGGGCCTCTACTAGAATATAAAAAATCAAATACCAGAGCTCAAAAAGTTATAGAAGATATCTCATTCTAATTCCTCCTTTTAGAGGATACTAAGTTTCAGGAAGATTATAGAGAATCATGAACACTATAATACATAAAAGCTATTTCCAGTTCAGAGATCCTTTCATGGTATCATCCTGCCTCATAGATGCTTCCATTTAATGTTTTCAATAAGCTTTCTTCCTGAAAAGTTCAACTGAATTTATATTATTTGCTGGAGAAAACATTAGGAGAGGCTTTTAGAAAAGGAAGGTGACTCTTCTGCATTAAGCATCAAATGAAGAGTCATACTCTCCAGTTTATAATGATCACCTTCAGATTTTTAATTTTAAAGGTATTTTCTTAATTTGTATATAATTGGACTATCCTTGGGTATTTAGTAGAGAACAATACATTTGAATTTGTTGAGTTTGCTAGAATAAGGTTTACTTTTTTTGACAGCAGCCTATTTGTTTAATTTCACTGTGGGGGGGAAAAAGCTATTGCCTTTATGAATAAAACTCTGAGACAACACATTTTTTCACTTGTGTTGAATTTCAAATATATTCATGGTGTATGTGAGAGTGTGTGTGTGTGTGTGTGTGTGTGTGTGTGTGTGTGTTGAAGAAGATATGAGGAGGAGATGGTTTTTAGAGGAGCCAGAGGGATGCAGCAATATCTCCTTTTTGGCTTCATTTTCCTTTTGTATTTAACTATTCTTGACAGATACCACTTCAAAGCAATTTTCAATATTTCCATTTCATAGCTAGATATTTGGTCATATTTGTAAACAAAATTTGAGCTAGACTTATGCAATAATGGACAATGAATTACATAAAATACAAACTCAAATCTACCTGCAAGCTAACTTAGAGATCCAATCCAGGTTATTGAGGTAGATTTTCATGTAGAAAAGATATGGGTTTTGAAGGGAAATTTTAAAACCAAGAAGTATTCCTTGTTTTTGTTGTGGTAGTTTTTATTAGTTTCAGTGCCAAATCTAATGGCTCTGTCTGCATTTGAACAAAGGCATGAGCTAGTACACAGACACTTTCTACTTTAAGTGAATACTTGGTACAGAAGAAGTGAGAATATCAGGCAAAAGGAATTCTTTAGAAAACATGCTTCTCCTGGAATAGTGGAAGGTGTTTTATCCAGTATCTTAAGTACTTCCATAGAGTTGCCAGTTATTTTCAGCCCATCCAAACTATTGTAATCTTTAGTTACCTGGAAATTGTGAATAATATTTATTTGAGGTATCACAGTTGCAGTAATTCAGAGGCTAATTCTTAAAGCTACCACTACCTCTCTTATAATGAACACTAGAGGTCTAGTGCACAAATTAATACATGGGTGGGGTCCCTCAGGGTGGCCTGCAAGGATCAGGCTGAAACCTGCAGTCCAATGCCACCTGTGGCACTTGCCTGCCACTCCCTCTCATCCCAGTCCTCTATGCCTGCCACAGGCTCACACCCAGTCAATTCTGATTGAGAGAGCCCTGTGTCGCCAAAGTGGTGCTCGCTAGCCATGAGCCCAATGTCTGGCAACCTTCCTGAGGGTGTGTGTGTGGCGGGGGGTGGAGGGTGAGGGGAAGGATGAGATTGGCTCTCTGGCTGGTCAGGGGGATGTACTTGCTGGCCCGGGATCTGGGTTTGTCAACACTGACATTCACACCAGTTGTTAGGAGCCACCTGGCAGCTGCTTTTATATTGTTTCTTTCTTGCAGAGCATCTAGGGAGGGGAAGTAGCCACTGTACCCGAGGCCGACCTCCAAGGAAGCCTGCAGCATTGTCAGCATCATGCTGGCAGCACCAGTCTGTCCTTGCCTGGCCTGTTCTCTAGAGATTGGGCCTGCAGGACTACTGAGGGAGGGAGTGGCTGCTGCTAGGCTGGTGGGCCACCAGGACAGGTCAGTCAGCTGAGCACCCTCCCCCTGTGGGAATGCACTGATCACCAGGGGGCAGCTCCTGCATTGAGCATCTGCCCCTGGTGGTCAGTGCACGTTATAGCAACCGGTTGACTGGTCATTTCATCACATAGGCTTTTACATATATAGAGTAGTTTGATCCACTCCCATTTATTTATTTTGCATTTACTTCCCTTGCCTATGGGGTCAAATTCATAAAATCCTCTTTAAAACCAAGGTCCATATGTTAAATATCTCTGTTTTCTTCTATGTAATTTGTTGTTTCAAGTCCCATATGTAGGACTTTGATCCCATTTTGAGTTAATTTTTATAGAGAGGGACAAATAGTCTAGTTTCATTTGTTTGCATACAGCTTTCCAGTTTTCTCAGCACTGTTTATTGAAGAGGCTTTCTTTTCTCCATTGTATATTTTGAGCTCTTTTGTTAAAAATTACTTGCCAATATGGATAAAGATGTGATGCATATATACAATGGAATACTACTTAGATATAAGAAAGACAAAATGCTTTCATTTGCAACAACATGGATGGATCTTGAGAATATCATGCAAAGCAGAATAAATCATACAGAAAAATCAAGAACCATATGATTTCACTCATATGTGGTATATAAAACTGAAAAAACAAATCAAAAATCAAGAAGAAACAAACAAAAACTCATAAACACAGACTTATAATGAACACCAGATGGAAGGGGGGTGGGGTGATAAAGAATAAAAGGTGCGATTGAAGGAGATTTGACTTTGGGTGGTGGGCATATAATGCAATACACAGATGATGTATCATAGAATTGCATACTTGAAACCTATATAATTTGATTAGCCAATGTCATTCCAATAAATTTAATTAAAAAAATTAAAAATAAAAAGCATAAGGACTTCAATGGTTTGTTACGTTATAAATTTTTAAATTGGGGCTTCTAAGAGACAGGGGCTATGAATAATCTTCTTATTCACCATGGAACCTCAGGTAATCTAGTATACTATTCAGATTGAATCTATAGTCAGATTACATATCTCTGAAATTCTCTGTGGGAATGCAGCACTGTGATGATGGAAAGACTATGAAATGCCACCTGGTTACAGATACCTTTGTTTAGGGAAATGAATTCTTAAATAATTTTGACCAGTTTCTTGATGAAAGATTACAAAAAAAAAATGGTTTTGAGTTAGTTCTCTTTAAGCAAAGATATATTTTAGAGATGCAGTAGGCCTTGACCTAGGAAGCTTTATAATTCAGTAGGAAAAAAATCCATGTAACTGTTAATTTAAAGTACAGGGAATAATTAAATCAGTGTTTCAATATAGATAAAATCAAAGTGCTATGGAAGAACAGAGGTAGGAGTGATTAAATTGACCCAGGGTATTTGGAGGAAGGTGTCAGGTAGAAAAAGGTGGCATCTGAGTTGGACCAGCTTTGGTACATAAAGGGAATTATAGGGAAGCCACTATGAGTTAGGAATCTGCATGGAATTGTCTGGGAAAACGTTGAATGTAATCAGAGTGGAAAATTAAGAAGGGTGAGGAAATGAGACAACATATTGGAAGTTCCAGTTTGAGTAAGACTTTTGATGCCATGGTAAATAATTTGAAATTTATTATTCAGGCAATTACAAACTACTGAAGGTTTGAGCAAAGGTACAACACTATTATGCTTCAGGGAGATTAGGGTGGTGCTAACTATTTCCTTGCATTCATTTACTACTTATTCTCATTGCACTGCACACCCATGTGCCTCCCTGCTTTTCTATAAACACTCCCAGCATGTTTTTATGTAGGGGACTGTAAACTTGCTGCTCCTCCTTCCTGGAAACCTCTTTTCCCAGGGCTTCCTCCTTATTCCTTCTCATCTTTCATTTCCCTATGCAAATGTCACTTGGTTAGGCAAAGAATAACCCTCTCTGAATTCTCACCTCCCTTTATTGCTATATTTTTTCCATAGTATATGCCTCCATTAGCATACATTATATAGCACTCCCTACAATTTACTCTCCATAAGGGCCATGTTTTTGTTGTTGTTTTGTGTGTGTGTGTTTGTTTCTTTGCTTGTTTGTTTTCCTGCTGTGTTCCTTGCTTAGAACAGGGCTGGGAATTTACTTGAGGCTCAACAAATATTTGTTAACTTAACGAAAATATTTGTTAACTTAACAAAGAAGAAACACATCTTAGCCATCTCAGGTTGCAATAACAAAATGCCAAAACTGAGCAGATAAAAAAACAGAAATGTATTTTCTCACAGTTCTGGAAGCTAGACATCTGCATTCAGGGTGGCAGTTTGGTTATGTTCTGGTGAAAGCTCTCTTCCTGGCTTGCTGATGGCTGCTTTCCTGAAGTATCTTCACATGACAGGGAGCGAGGTCTCCACTCTTATGGCTTCACCTAAATAAAACTAGTTACTGCCAAAGACCCTTCCTCCAAATACTATCAAATGGAGATTAGAGCTTCAACGTATGAATTTTGCAGGGACACAAACATTCAATCCATAACAGAGCAATTAGAGAAGAAAATGGGGAATGAATGGGGTAGTGTCTGTTTTTAAGAGAGGAAGTAATTCTGGCAGCAGTTAGCCAGCACCGTGTCAGCATCTGATCTCTCCCTCCATCACCGATAGTCTCAGAAAAAGACTGAAAATAAAGAAGAATGACTACAACATGTCAGAAATTTAAAATGCTTTCTAGGTGGAGTAAAGATGTGAATGTAATGAAAGAGGCATAAAGGTCCAATCAGAAATCAATATAGGTAACATAGACAAAATTCATTCACTCCTCAAACACCATTACTTTGGAAGAATAAAGAACAATAAGCTAATAAGCTAAGGTAAGTGAAAAAAAAAATCTCTTCATGAATGCACTGCTAGAAGGCCTGGCTGGCAAAGGTTCCTTCACTGCTGTGCAGTGAACCTGGACATTGGAATGATTTCTGGAGTGGATGGTGACAATGCAGTCAGGAAATTTGTCCTTTGGGATCAGATGAGAATGCTAGGCACAGAAGTCAGAAGTTAGAGTTCAGAGTAGACAAAATTCCTTTTCTAATAAGGGTCTCTGTAAAACAAAACTAGCCCAGCTGTGCTTCCCACTAGATGGAAAAATGATAAAATCCATTGCATATATAATAAGTCAAGTGGATAAAAAGAAGGGGCCATTTTGTTAAACAAGAGGAATTCAGCTCTCCAAAAGAGACATATTGGATGTAGCAGAGAATATGGATCAATTCAGAGATGAGTTCTAAAAAGCTTGAGAAAATATATCAATTCAACTACTTCATCATTTTAAAGGAAAAATATATTTAAAATTTGGAAGAGAGATAAATATGACTGCCAAATTAAAAATTGGGAAAGATACCTCTACAGACAAAAGATGATAGAGGAAATGATTACTGATATAGGTGATAAACTTTAAAATATCACTAAAAAAACCTACAAGAAAGGAGAAAGAGAACATGTGAGAGGTATACAAAATAAAACAGAGATTTAATCCCTGTGTAAAAAGAAAATTGCAGCCAAAACCGGTTTGGCTCAGTGGATAGAGCATCGGCCTGAGGACTGAAGGGTCTCAGGTTCGATTCCGGTCAAGGGCATGTACCTTGGTTGCGGGCGCATCCCCAGTAGGGGGCATGCAGGAGGCAGCTGATCGATGTTTCTCATGGATGTTTCTAACTCTCTATAGTTAAAATCACTAAAAAATGTATGCACATAAATAGTAGTGATAGTGATTATATGTGGATTATCATAAACTATTACACACAGAAAACATCCACATCTTTCTGAATAATAGAGAAATATATAAATTGACCATACCTCCACTACACCCACAGCCAATCAGAGTGAGCATGCAAATTAACCCAATAAAGATGGTGTTAATTTGCATACATACCTGGGTCCCAGAAACCTCCTAGGCACCCAGGTCACTCCCAGGCAGCCATTCCACAGAGGCTTTAGGCTTGGGTGCAGGGGTGCCTATTTCTCAAGCCTACAGTGTTTTGTGGAGGCTGTAGGCTTGGGAAGAGGCCGAGCCTAGGATCAGAGTGGTGGGGAGACAACCCGTGGCATTGGCTGTAGGGTTGAGAAGTGGTCGAGCCTGGGATCAGAGGGAATGGGAAAAAAATCAATGGAAACATATCCTCAGGTGGGGATAAAAATAAAAAGAAAGAAAGAAATATCGTATCTTATGAAAGGCACATCTTGAAAATGCCTAAAGGAAGTTGTCATTTTTTCATGGTGAGGGATTGGAGTCCATGTTGATGAAAATACCTTGGTGGCTGCGGTGACCAGCAGTGGCAGCAGTAGCATGGTGATGGGGCTGGCGCCTTCCCTGATCAGCCCAGTTGCCTCCTGCAAAGGGAGGCCAGACTGCTTCAACAGGCAGTTGGCCTAAGCCATCAGTAGGAGATTCCCTGAGGGCTCCCAGTATGTGAGAAGGGACAGGCTGGGTTGAGGGACCTCTCCCCGTGCAAGGATTTTGTGCACTGGGCCCCTAGTTTATAATAAAACTAGAGTACCAGTGCACAAAATTCACACACAGGGGGAAAGGGGTGTCCCTCAGCTCAGCCTGGCCCCTCTCCAATCTGTGACCCTTTGAGGGATGTATGACTGCCCATTTAGGTCTGATCTCTGTAGGGATTGGGCCTAAATGGGCAGTCAGACATCCCTCTCACAATCCAGGACTGCTCGCTCCCAACTGCTTGCTTGCTTGCCTTCCTGATTGCTCCTAACTGCTTCTGCCTGTCAGCCTGATTGATGCCTAACTGCTCCCCTGCCAGCCTGTTTGCCTTTACTGCCCTCCTCTGCAGGCATGGTCATCCCTAATTGATTCCCCCCCTGCAGGCCTGGGTCCCCATCAACTATCCTTCTCTGCAGGCCTGGTTTCCCCCAACTTCCCTCCTCTGCCAGCCTCGTCATCCCTAACAGCCCTCCTCTACAGACTTGATCACTCCCAACTGCCCTCCCTTGCAGGCCTGGTCCCTGCCTACTGCCCTTCCCTGCTGGCCATCTTATGGCAGCAATCTTCTGTCCACATAGATGCATAATCTTTGACCAGTTGGGGGCAGCCATTTGTGTGTTGGAGTGATGTTAATTTGCATAGTACTCTTTTATTAGATAGGATAGAGGCCTGCTACACAGGTGGAGGCCAGCTGGTTTGCCTTGAAGGGTGTCCTGGATCAGGGTTGGGGTTCCCTTGGGGCATGGGGCAGCCTGGATGAGGGGTCTGTGGTGGTTTGCAGGCTGGTCATGCCCCCCAGCAACCCAATAGAAACCCTGGTATCTGGGACTTATTTATCTTCTACAATTGAAACTTTGTAACCTTCAGAGAGGCCTGGGCTGGCTAGGGTGTGTGGAAAGCTTGATTTCCTCCATTGCTGGAGAAATCTAAGCCTCCTGCTCGCTCCATGGCCACAGTCATCTTGATTGGTTTAATTTGCATACTGGCTCCTGATTGGTTAGTGGGTATGGCTGGTGGGTGTAGGGGAGTGGTGGTTAATTTGCATATTGCTCTTTCATTAGATAGGACTAGAGGCCCATTGCAGAAAGATTCCTATAGGAATAGGACTTCCTCCAGCAGTCTCTGCTGCCCTGCCTGCTTCCCTCCCTTCTCCCCAGTTCTTCCTGATTTCCTCCCTTCTCAGCTCCCGCACTTACTTGCTTCTCCACAACTTCCCTCCCTTCTGCAGCGCTTGGCTTACTTCTACACTGTCTTCAGCCTTTGCACTGCACCAGGGTTTGCAAATTAACCACCATCTTGCTTTGATTAATTTTCATACTCTCTCCTGATTGGCTGGTAGGTGTGGCTTGTGAGCATGGCTTGTGGGCACAGCAGAGGTACAGTCATTTTGCATGTTTCTCTTTTATTAGGTAGGATGATGCAGAGCAACATCATTCCCTTAGCAATCCCCCTGTAACTGCTCAGCCCAGCACAACACAGCTCAGCCCAGAGCAGCTGTCATCTAACTCAAAAGCAACATTTCAATCTAACTTGAGTATAGGCAGTCTTCTGTAACATGCAAAGGGATTCCCCTGGGCACCCAATCACTTGTTTGTTGAGAGAGATTCTTGTTGAAGCAAAACAATTCTTTTTTTTTTTCTCTAGCATTCAATGAAACATATTTATGGCACTCTAGTATAATATTCTTTGATTTTTTAAAATATATTGTTATTTATTTCAGAAAGAAATGGAGAAGGAGAGATAGAAGCATCAATGATGAGAGAGAATCATTGATCAGGTACCTCCTGCATGCCCCATACTGAGGATCAATCCCACAATCCTGGCATGTCCCTTTGACTGGAATCAAACCCAGGACCCTTCCATCCACAGGCATGAAGAGACTTAGATATAGAGGAGAAAAGATAATTGCACTGGGCCACAGGAATATCCACTTTGCAAAACCAGCTAGGGCTATTCTTTTATATAGTTTTTAATGTTCCTATTTCCTCTTTTTATTCTGCACAAAAGAGGAGAGAATATGGTAGGCTTTTCTTAAAATCCTCAAGCTCTAGCTGTCAAAAGAGAAGTCAAATGGAAGTCTGCAGTCAGCAAATGGTTAAGTCTAGACAAAGTCTGTTATGTAGTAAGTGCATACAGGATTTTGGAACCAGGGAAATATTAGAAAAATAACTTAAGAATCTAACCTCCCCTAAAAGAAGATAAAGATGAAGACAAAATTATAAATAAGAGAATAAAGTAAACTAAACATAACAAAACAAAACTTATTCCAAGTTTCACCTGGGATACTATATCCTTTGACTTCTGATTTCTTAGAAAATACAGGTGAAATCTAACAGCTGCTTTGAATGAATCTTTTTAACATTTTCTAAACTTTGTTCTTTGCTACAGTATACCTTCACACTGATTTTGTGGGAGGAAAAATGTTGCATGATTCTGTAAATTTTGTAAATTCTTTTGTAAAAATTATTTTTCAGTTACAGTTTACTTTCAATATTGTTTTGTGTTAGTTTCAGTAGTACAACTTAATGGTTAGATAATCATACTTTACATACTGTTTTTCTCGCTATTTTTAGTAACATTATGGATGGATCTAGAGAGTATGATGCTAAGTGAAATAAGCCAGAGAAAGACATATGATTTCAATCATATGCTGAATCTAAATAACAAACAAAATCAAAAGAGACTCATAGACACAGAGAGTAGATTGGTATTTTCCAGAGGGGAGAGGAATTTGGGAGACTGAAAGAAAAAAGTGAAGTGATTAAGAATTACAAATTGGCAATTATTGAATAGTCACAGAGAAATTCTTTATGCTGTATTCTCGCTTAGAGAAAGTACATAGTAAGTTTCGAGAAATCCTACAGAAATATGTTTTTGTTTGTTTAACAGTTACTCACATGTAGTTTACATGGAACCTGCCTCCCTTTATGATAGGAGCCTGCCTGGCCTGGCTTACATTAATAAGTACAAATCTAATTTAAAATGGCAACTTAATAAATTTCTTTAAACTGTGGTCTATGGTTTCAATATGTATTAAAATTGCCCCTTGAATAACAATAAAACAAACACACATGACCAACTCCCTTAAACTAGGAATGCTCTTTCTCTGCTTATTAATGTCTAACTCAGTGTTGGAGCACTGACTTCACAATGGTGTAAACTTTTTTGAGCTGCAGTGCTGACAAAGTTTAAAGATAAGCCTGTTCTCTACCTAATAGCATCTCTAGTGGTATTTTTATTTGCCCTGTGCTTCCCTGGTTCCCAGAATATGACCTCTGTCTATTTCTGCCTTTTGATAATTATGGGTATGAAGAGACTTAGATATAGAGGGGGAAAGATAATTGCTCTGGGCCACAGGAATATGCAGTGAGTAACTACACAGAGAAGATTATACACCTTGAAATCCAGTTCCCCCCGGCACAGTCATTACTGCTGCCCTACCACCCCATGAGTAAAGGAGCTCACTTCTTTCAGAAACTAGTTAATAACATAAGAAAGCCCTAGAAAAGAAAATTAAAAATAACAAACAAAACCAAACTCCTTCTGCCTTATTCTATTCCTGGCTAAATGCATTTGGCACTATGAATTTGCATTCATTATATTTGATTTATATACCTTTGCCCAGTCATCCAACTGTAGCCTACTTAAGAATTTTGCCTATGGCAAAACAGTAAGAAATCATGCCCATAGAATAACTATAGCCAGAGGTGACTTGGGTTCTGATAATGTCAACAGATTTAAAATTGCATTAACTGTATTATAGGCAAGGGCAAATACAACACAGGCCAAATACCAGCATAAAAAAATAATTTGAGAATGATTGATAGTTTTTACTTATTTGTTTGTTCACTTGTATTAATTTTTATTTTTGATTACATATGTTGGTGAAAGTCTATACTTTTCAGAGATTAGCATTTCAAGAAACATGATTTTGTTTCTAATCGTCTTTGCTTAATTATCTAGAGCACAGATTTTTAATTTTTTACTAGAGTAAGCAATCTGGCAAATGCCCCTATGAAGTGCTGCCCCAGCTAAAATTGGAGACAATTATCTCAATATTATGGACTAGAGATCCGGTGTATTGTATGAATATCATGCATAAGAGTGGTCCCCTCAGCCAAGCCTGCACCCTCTCCAATCCTGGACCACTGGCTCCTAAATGCTCACCTGCCTGCCTTCCTAGTCATCCCTAACTGACCCCCCTGCTGGCCTGATCATCCCTCAGTGCCTCTGTGTGCTGGCCTGGTTGCCTCCAACTTCTCCCCCTGTCAGCCTGATTGCCCCTCACGGTTCCCCTGCTGACCTGGTCGTCACACACAGCCTGCTGTTCAGTCATTTGGTCATCCCTCACTAAACCCCCTGCCGGTCTGGTCATAGGCAGCCATCTTGTGAGGATGTGATGGTCAATTTGCATATTACCTCTATTATATAGGAGGAGGAAAGGAAGAAGATAGGCTTCCCAATATAGGTGATGACATCAAGGCCATAGAATTCTTTTCCTCTGAAACAAAGCAACATACATTTCAAGAAGCTGGCATCTAATAACCATTTGCCTCATGGCTTCTCAATCTCTCCTGTTACTCTGATCTACTTTGGAAAGTATGTCCTCTTCAGAGGAAGTTCATAATTCTGTGTTTCCTACATTCCTGTCCCTCTGCAATGCAGGAGTGGTGCTCAAGTTGTTTACAAATGGTCATTTCCTTGCAGAGGCATGTGACACGGAATCCATGCCTCCCTGGCAGTTTTTGTTTTTGTGTTGGCTTTTGCCCCGGTGTGGCTGTATCTTCAGAAGTTCTTTACTGATTTTTCTGACTTTCCTTGAATACTGCCAATTGTTTTTAGATCTAGCAAGACCATATCACATTTGAAAGATGGACACAAACACCTTTTCAGCTGTGCCAGCACAAAGCCCACAATCCACCTATAACTTTAAAAATTCAATCCAATTCCCAACTCTAAGAAAGAAAAAAGAAAATCACTTAACCCAAATACTTGATTTTACTGGCAGAGTGTCTGTCATTCAGTAAACAGTTGTGAGCAAAAGGAAAGAGTCACAGACCCAATTTTAGAGCTGCTCTGAATCTTTCCAAATGGCTTCTTTAAGAAAAATGATGTGGCACTCACACTAATACATGCACACACCCTTTACAACAATTGGGTCTATTTGATTCTCCAAAATGAATTAAAATGTCCTTCTAGACTATTTCCAATAAAACAAATATCATTTATTTTGATGGGTTATTTTTTAATACCTCTCCCGTTTTTACATAAACAACCGTATTCAGTTGTAAACTATATGATATTAATTAACTACTCCTTAGGTAGACATTCTGCTTGCTTATTTAGAGATATCCCAAATAGTGATCCATGTCTTAAATAGTTTACTCTGTGGGTGAATTCCAGCATTTCTACCATGACCATACAACTTATTTATACATATGTTTTTATAACATTTTAGGGAAATGATAATAAGAAAATACTTAAAACATGAATTTTTAAATTATATAATTTCTTGAGAATAAAGAAATCAGCTAGTAGTTTCCCAATCAGTGATATGAGAGTAATCTCAAGAATGGCTGAATAACATCCTGGACATGTTTCCAAGGCCTTTTAGCTGGAATCTTTAAGTGGCAAGAAGTATTTGAAAAGCAGTTGATTAGCATGGAGGGACCTGGAGAGCATTATGCTAAGAGAAATGAGCCAGTCAGAAAAAGATAAGTTTCACATGATCTCATTCATATGTGGAATATAATGAACAACATAAATTTATGAACAAAATAGATCCAGAAGCATATAAGCATGGAACAGACTTTTGAACCTCAGAGGGAAGGTGAGGGTGGGTGGGTGGGAGGGAAGAGATCAGCCAAGGAACTTGTAAGCATATATGCATAACCTGTGGACACAGACAATAGGGGAGTAAGGCATGGGGTAGGGGCGGAGGCAGACCAAAAGAGGTCAATGGGTCAATGGGGGGGGGGGAAGAAGAGGACATATGTAATACTTTCAAAAATAAAGATGAAAAAAACCCACAACTGATTAGAAAAAGGACACAAGGGCTCAACCCCACACATGACTGGATCAGTAAGTATGTAGGATCAACAAACTAAGGTAAATATTCACTCAGGACTTTTGTACTTACTCATGTTTGAATCCTCAGTGCCTGAAACTTGGAAATGAACTGCAAACACTAATGAAATGCCGCAATCCACCTGAAAGTCGTGGCTGTTCTGGAGCTGCCCATGAACTCTTCTAGGCTGATAAAGCTCTTTGAAAAGAGCATTACTATGTAATGGAGTTTACTCAATTCTCCACAGCAGGGTAAAGAACACAATATTAGTGCCATATCATTTGTCCAAATTGTCTATGAAATATTTGGAGTGGAAATGGTTTCTTTCAACACCAGAGACCATGTGGGAAATGACCTGTGCAGAGGATAAGTTGACAAGCACGGTGGGGAATTTCATTATACCTTAGCATTTGACTGGCTGAACAGCTCACTCTGGCTCTCCCTAACCTCTGGCAAGAGCTTGGAAATGAATCTGTAAATGTTAATCAATATTTCAGGCCTATTAAATAAAGAAAGGCACCACAAGAATCAAAGTACTAATGGCCAGTCTGGCTCTATGAAGTTCTGTTCAACTGTCAAAAGCATGAAATCCTGCAAGAGAATATATTTCAATAAAATGTTTTCAAATGTATATAAACAGTGTATTTTTTCTACCATAGTATATGTAATATCAGTGCCTCAGAATATCCAAACATGTTAAACATGAATACATTTTTTTATTTCTGAAAACATTGACAACTAATATCCTTTAAGCATACTGAGGGAAAAATATCATTTAGAGATCATCTTTCAATAATAAAATTTTAGCAAAAAAGCCATATAATATTATTTATATACCTACTCCCCCCAAAATCAACAAAGTCCAGGCATGTGCGAGAACAAAAGACAAAAGTATAAAGGCATTAAAAGAAACTATATCCCTGGAATTAGGAAAATCCAAAATTGAATTTGTGAAAAAAATATCTAAACAAGTAATAATCAGAAATTTATTTATGAAGAATTAAACCATTTTGATAAAACTAAACTCATGCATTATGATGGGAGAATATATTTGCAAACTATATATGAACCACAGGAATTATACCCAAAGATGTATAACAGTTCCAAAAAAGTAAATGAAATAAAAAATAGCTTAAAAAAATAAAAGATTAATGTAATATATAGAAAGGAATTAGAAAATATAAGAGATATTTTTTCATAAGTAATAAAATATTTATTTTAATAATGAAATTATTATATTTATTAAATAACAAACATTAAAATTATTTTAAATATCCATTACTGGCAAGAATATGAAGAAATGGTCATGGTCATAACTATCAGTGTAAATGTAGTTGACATTACACTGCTGAACCATCAGACTTTAAAACAAATATACCTTTTCTATTAATATTTTCACTCCTAGAAATCTATTTTATAGAATAATACACATACATGAACAAATTCATACACTGAATAACAACTATACAGTATACTATGAGTGTTTCTAGAGTGTATGGATCCAGAAGTGATAAAGCAGAAATAAAACAGACAAACATCTAACCCTGTCTGGGTGGAACAGGCAATAAACTAGATGAGTAAGACACATACATATATCAATTATAGTATATAAGGTAGTAAGTGCTAAGGAGAAAAATAATGGTTCAGGGAATAAGGTCACAAATTATTATGAAATATGTTGCAACTTTAGATCAGACAGCTAAATAAGGCCTCATCATGATACTATTTGAGAAAAATGTCTAGAAAACAAAACAATAATAATGATAGTAACATTTAGACGTTGGATGACTGAGCATTCCATGCAATATGGGTAAAGATGCCAAGACTGGAGCATGTGGTACTCACTGAACATAAAAAACACCAATACAGCTGAGTGAGGAGAAGTAAAGGAGATGAGGGAGGGAGGGAATGTAAGTCCAGGCAATGGAAGGGCTGCCTGCCATCATAGGAATGGCATGGGGAGTTATGCTCAGATAAGGTTGCAGAGTCAACCCGACTACTGCATGAAGGAAGCCTGAGGAGCAAGAAATACCTCAGTAAGACCAATCAGGAAGAAAGTTCAGCATCTTTTGCAACATTATAATAGAGAAAGAAAAAAAATCTCATCAATATTGTCTTACAGTTTTAGGTAAATTAGGATACTCTAGACTATATGTGGCTATAAAAATAATAAAGTAGACTCATGTACTACATTCTTAAGATGCATTATTAAGCTAAAAATATATTCACATCAATTTAATTTATGTAAAAAAATACAAAAAGCAAATGTGTTTATCTACACATTAGTCATGAAGAACTTTACATTGATAACCAAGAAGGGAGAGGTGGCCTTTTACATTCTGCTCTACACACATTCATAATTCTTGGGCTTTACACAGCATCCATTTATTATCATTGTGTACTGTCAAATATCATACCTGTTGAAGAGGAGAATAAAGAAAACTATGAATGAAACATGTATTTCTTACATGCTCAAAGTCACTAATTATCTGAGAGATGCAAATCAAAATGACAATGAAATACCATCTGACACCTGTCAGAATGAATGGCTATCATCAATAAGTGACAAGTGCTAGCAAGGATGTGGAGAAAAAGGAACACTTGTGCACTGCTGGTGAGGAATGCAGATTGGTGCAGCCACTGTGGAGAACAGTATAGAGATTCCTCAAAAAATTAAAAATGGAACTCCCATTTGACCTAGTGATCCCACTTCTAGAAATATATCCCAAGAAACTAGAAACACCAATTAGAAAGGACATATGCACTCCTATATTCATAGCAACACAATTTACAATAGCTAAGATTTGGAAACAAACTAAGTGTCCATCAGCAGATAAATAGATTAGAAAACTGTGGTATACCTACACACTGGAATACTACTTTGTGGTAAAAAAAAAAAAAGGAGTTCTTACCATTTGCAATAGCATGGATGGAACTGGAGAGCATTGTGCTAAGTGAAATAAGCCAGGCAGAGAAAGATAAATATCACATGATTCGACTAATTTATGGAATATAATGAATAACATAAACTGATGAACAAAAATAGATCCAGACATAGAGAAATATCGATAGGACAATTAACCCTCAGAGGGAAGGTAGGGGATGGTGGGAGTAAGAGGAAAAGATCAACCAAAGGACTATATGCATGCATATAAGCCTAACTAATGGACACAGACAACAGGAGAGTGAGGGCATGAGGAAGTGTATAGGGAGGTAATGGGGCAATAAGAACACATATGTAACACCATAATCAATAAAGAAATAAAAAAGGAAACATGTATTTCTAAGTATGAGTGCTAAAAATATATCTTTTGCATTGTACCTTTGTAATTAAAACATTTTTAGTTATCCCATGATGAGCAAATTTTTATTATTTAGCTATAAAATGAATATTCTAAAGAATAAAAGTAATTCATAAAAGTACCAAGAGTCAAAATATAGTTTTAAGAGTCAAAATATAGTCTTATATACATTCAGAATTACTAATGGATAACCAGAATAGAAAGACAATTTTCCATATAGTACATTTCTTTAAATAGAAAGGTAACTACAATCTAGGTCAACTTTCTAGGTTTGTGTGGTATTTTTTTTAAGGTAAATTTAGTAAGTCAATTGGGCTAAGGAAAAAAAATACATATTTTGTGAAGAAATGAACAGCTTTTGAATTCAGTCAAGTTGTCTTAATGGGATCTTCCAAAAGCATAGGTATTTTGACTTGAACACAGAAAATTCCAAAGTGACAAAATAGGTTCAGCATTTGACATTACCCTTTAGACATTTCAAATAGATGTTTAAAAATATACAGTATTTAAAAACTGGTGAAGTATCCAGGAGGAAAAAAATAAGCAAGTTTCTTTCACACACTTAGGAAAAATAAACACAAGATTAATTCAAAATATAAAAATAAAGTATTAACATTATTAAGATATTTGTGAATATTCATATAATTTTTATGTGGGAAATGTGTTTTTCTTTTTTTTAAATATATCTTATTGATTTTTTTACGAGAGGAAGGGAGAGAGATAGAAAGTGAGAAACATCGATGATAGAGAGACATCGATCAGCCGCCTCCTGCACTCCCCATAGTGGAGATGTGCCCGCAAGCAAGGTACATGCCTCCAACCGGAATCGAACCTGGGACTTTTCAGTCTGCAAGCTGACGCTCTATCCACGGAGCCAAACCAGTCTCGGCGGGAAATGTGTTTTTAGATTGGCACCATAGTCAGAGACCAAAAAGAGAGGATGGATAGTTTTGATTAAATGCCATTTTTAAGGACTTGTACAATACAAATAATCAAGGATAAATGAAAAAGAAAAAAATGTAACACAAATAAACAATTAGCTTTAATATATGTGTTCTCACAAAACAATAAGAAACAATGGATCTTTAATAAAAAATAATACACTAAGGATATTAATAGGCAATTTACATACACAAAAATGTAATGCAAACAGTTAATGAGGGGTTTGTTAAAAGATTCAATTAAATCAATAATAAAATGCAATTCAAACAAGATACTATCATTTACATCAGGAAAATTAATGTGTCTGACTGTGTGTGAATGTGTACACAATGTAGATGTGTGTGTGTATGAGAGGGAAATAGACAGAGACAGAGAGAGAGATCTGCCAGAAAGTATCACATTTCAGAGATCCTTTGTCCTTAACTCTCCCTTGGAATCAAATCATCCCATTGGTTTTCCAGTATGCTTATTTCCCTGTTATCAATCAATCTCCCTTGTTCCTAGTTTCCTCTACTGCTACTACCCTATTCTACTTTTTCCCATAATTTGATGCCCTTCTTGAAAAGTCTTTATCTTACTGGACATGTTTATTCCCTGAATTTTGTGGCACTACACACTCCTGGTTTTTTCCCATAACTCTAGCAGTTTTTTTCTGTCTCCTTTGTTGGCTCATCACCTTTACTTGGCTGATGAATGTGGACATTCCTTTAGCCTCAGTCCTAGACCTTTTATTTCTTCTTCCTTTACATTATCTTTCTAGACCAACTCAGTCTTGTAACAATCAAATCTCAGCTGACACCTAATTGTACATAAGTCTCTGAACATTGAGAACTCTGGACTGGTAGATCAAAACTACATGCTTAATATCTTCATTTAGACATTCCAAAGGCATTTCAACTTCACTTGATCAAAACTAAATTAAATGATCTTTGATTATCCAATATTGTCTACTTCAGTGCATAACACCTTCAACCATTCAGTTATGAGAGCTAGAAATCTAGGCATCATTTTTGCTCTCTCTCTTTCTTTACCAGACATATCCAATTCATCACAAAATATATCTGATATGTACATGTCTATGTTCATCAACATTATCATAATTTAAGCTATCAGTCCTTACCTAGAGTGATACAATAGCCTACTGATTCCCAGAGCATTCATTCATGTGTCATACCAGTATGGAATGATATAGTCAAAACACATTGTATCATGCCAACCCAACATTTAGAATATTTTAGTTCTGTCTTTTTTTTTTTTAAGAACAATAGCGAACCCATTTCCTAACATGTATTCTAAAGTTCATTCTAAAGTCTAGCTCCTACTAAGCCTCATGCCATACCACATTTCCTCTAGGTCAATTGTTTCCTAAGTATGATTTTTAGACCAAGAGCATAAATATTTCCTAGGAAATTATTAGAAACACAAATTTTTCAAGCCCCACCCAAATCTACTAAATCAGAAACTCAGCTGGAATTTGAGGACCAACAGTGTCTATTTTATCCAACCCTCTAAGAAATTCTGATGCATGAAAGCTTGACAACCAGATCCCTGGGCTCCATCTACAGTAGCCTTTTCTTTTCCTGGAAGTAGCCATGCTGGATCCTACTTTTTTGTATATGCTGTTTCCTCTGCCTAACATTCTATTTCTCTTTTAAAATAGTTATTTCCTATTCTTTTAGATAACAATCCATTTATTGGACCTCAACTGGCCAAAGGTCCTTTTGTTTTCTCTCATAGCATTTCTCTATCTTTTTTTTTTAATACTCATCACAATTTAATGTTAGGTATATTTTTAGGTGACTGTGTAAGTATTTTCTGCCCTCCACATCCAGTAGAATGTAGGCTAGTGATGGCCAGACTGCGTCTCTTATTGCTCTTCATTGTATCTGAAACATTTGACACATGGCTTGGCAGAAACTCAAATATCAATAAATATTTTAAATGAATGAATACTGGTATATAGATTAACATGTCCATGAAACTAAATGATTTTAATACTGTTCTGAGGGTAACTGGATTATTTTCCTTGTATTTCCATTATCTTAAGTGACCATGAATATGCATTATAAATAAGTAACAAATATATTCTAGGGGAAAACAACTACCTGTCAAACATTTATAAAATTTAGACCCAAAATCAATATGTACTTATAAAGAGAATAGTCACGTTTAACAGAAAGTTTTACTCACTGTGACGTTTAACTATATATGTCTACTTCACTAGGACATGGGATGCCCAGGTGTCCAGTTAAACATTATTTGTGGGTGTGTCTGTGAGAGTGTTTCCAGAAAAGATTAGCATTTGAGTTAAGAAACTGAAGAAATCAGATGACCTTCTCTAATGTGCCTGTGCATCAACCAATTCCATGAGGACTTGAACAGAACAAAAAGGCTGAGGAGAGTTGAATACTATGTCCTGCCTAGCTGAATGGAGTAATCATCTTCTCCTGTTCTTGGCACTCTGTTTTTAAGACTCTTAAACTTGGACTGGAATCTATACTACCAGGTCTCAGGACTTCTAACTGCACCACCTGCTTTCTGGGCCTCCACTAGCAGACAGCATATTGTGGGAATTCTCATCCTCCATAATCATGTGAGCCAATTCCTTATAACCTTATTTTGTATATATCCTATTGATGCTATTTTTCTGATATGTTCATCAATGCTACTGAATTTAATTTTTATGAAATAAATATCAACTATATGCTTTTGGCTGAAGTTAAATAATTAAAAGTTAAATAATTTAAAATATTTTGTAAAACTTTATTTACATATTTATATATACATATGGAAATACTTTAGAATATATAATTAGTTATATTAATTAGGTGTGTAAAATATATATATAGATGTGTATATATACATATTTATACAACATATATATGCAAAATTAAGAACATAAATTATTATAATGGCACCCAGATAAAGGAACACATTGCTACCAGCACCCCAGAAGAACCCTTCCTGCTATTTCCAGCCAGTGTCCATGGAGAATAACCATTATCCCTTACTTTTTAAATATATATTTTTATTGATTTTTTTACAGAGAGGAAGGGAGAAGGATAGAGCGTTAGAAACATCTATTAGAGAGAAACATTGATCAGATGCTTCCTGCACAACTTCTACTGGAGATGTGCCTGCAACCAAGGTATGTGCCCTTGACAGGAATCAAACCTGGGATCTTTCAGTCCAGAGGCGGACACTCTATCTAATGAGCCAAACTGGTTTTGGGAATCCCTTACTTTTTAGAAGTACAGATTGTTTGGTCCTGTTTTTAATAGTTTATGTAAATTGAACCAAACATCTACTCTTTAGTGTCAAGCTTCAACAGTGTTTGTTAGATTCACTCTTCTTCTTTTCTATTTTTTTTCTTTTTTATTGTTTAAACTGTTTCATATGTCTCCTCTCCTCAATCCCATCGACCTCCTCCCGGCCACGCCCACTCCCCAACCCCCAGGACAAGCCCCTACTACCCCAGGTCTGTGTCCATTGATTATGCTAATATGTATGCATGCAAATCCTTTGGTTGATCTATAATCCCCCCCTCCTCCTCCCACTCCCCTGCCTTCCCTCTGAGGTTTGATGGTGTGTTTGGTATTTCTCTGTCTCTAAATCTATTTTATTCATCAGTTTATGGTGTTCATTATATTCCACATATAAGTGAGATCATGTGATATTTATCTTTATTGAACTGGCTTATTTAGCTTAGCATAATGCTCTCCAGATCCATCCATGATGTTGCAAATGGTAAAAGTTTTTGAAAAAGGACATACTGAAGGCGAAGAGATATGAAAACATGATCAAAGTCACTAATCATCCGAGTGATGCAAATCAAAACAACAGTGAGGTACCATCTCACTCCTGTCAGAATGGCTACCATTAACAAATCAACAAACGACATGTGCTAGCAATGATGTGGAGAGAAAGGAACCTTCTTGCATTGCTGCTAGGAATGCAGACTAGTGCAGCCACTGTGGAAGACAGTATGGCGTTTCCTTAAAAAGTTAAAAATGGATCTCCCATTTGACCCAGTGATTCCACTTTCTAGGAATATATCCCAAGAAAACAGAAGCACCAATCAGAAAGGATATATGCACCCCTATGTTTATAGCAGCACAATTTACAATAGCTAAGATTTGGAAACAATCTAAATGCCCATTAGGAGATGAGTCCATTAAAAAACTGGGATATCTACACAATAGATTTACTCTTCTTATTGCATGTAATTGCAGGCCATTAATTCTTTTTTTTCCATTTTTTTAATTAATGTATTACATGTATACATATCTTCCCATTGCCCGCCCCCCTCCCAGGCATGCCTTCACCCCCCAATGTCTTATGTTCATTGGTTATGCTTATATGCATGCATACAAGTCCTTTGGTTGATCTCTTATTTACCCCACCTCTCCCTAACCTTCCTGCTGTAATTTGACAGTCTCTTTGATGCTTTACTGACTCTGTATCTATCTTTTTGTTCATCAGTTTATAATGTTCTTTATTATCCACAAATGAGTGAGATCATGTGGTGTTTCTCCTTCATTGACGGCTTATTTCACTTAGCATAATGCTCTCCATCCAGGTTGCTGCAAGTGGTAAGAATTCCTTCTTTTTAATGGCAGCATAGAATTCCATTATGTAGATGTACCATAGTTTTCCGATCCATTCATCTGCTGATGGGTACTTAGGCTAATGGCAAATGATATTCTATTGTGTGAATGAGCAGGATTTATTTATTCTATTATTATATTTGGCATTTTGGTAGCATCAAGCATTTTGGTAAGTTAGAACTTATTGGAATAGTATGTCTTCGAACATTCTACATGTGTTTTGAAGAATATTTGCACTTAATACTGCTATGTATATATCCAGGATTGGAATTGGAGTTAAAGAATATGAATATGGCCAAGACCGGTTTGGCTCAGTGGATAGAGTGCTGGCTTGCCGACTGAGGGGTCCCGGGTTCGATTCCGGTTAGGGGCACGTATTTGGTTGTGGGAACATCCCCAGTAGGGGGCGTGCGGGAAACAGCTGATCAATGTCTCTCTCTCATCAATGTTTCTGGCTCTCTGTCCCTCTCCCTTCCTATCTGTAAAGAATCAATAAAATATATATTTTTTAAAAAAAGAATATGAATATGCTCAAATTTTAGAGATACTATTAAAAAGTTGGGTAAAATAATTGTGCAACTTACACTACAGGTTCACCAACAATTTGAATCCTGGCTGCTCTAAGTTTTGCTAATATTTGTATTTTCTATTTTTAAATTTTGACCACTGTTGATAGTATTTTTTCAATAAATTATCAAGCCAAACATGTCTTAAACATTTAATATGATTTTAAATACTGAATTCAACATTTTAAGACCTAATTTTATAACTACAATGATTTTAATATGAATAATACTAATTATTTAAATCAAAAAATATCTTTAGGTCTTTATTTTTTATAGCTGAATCATATTCCATTGTATATAATACTACATTTTCTTTATCCATTGATACATATTTGGGTTACTTTCATGTCTTAGCTATTGTAAACAATGCTACCATGAACAGGGAGATGCAGATATATTTCAAGTTAAAGGTTTTGTTTCCTTTGGATAAATACCCAGAAGTGGAATTGTTGGATCATATGGTAGTTCTTGTGCTGATTATTTTGTAACATATACTAATATCTAATTACTAAGTTGTACCCCTGTAACTAATATAATGCTCTATGGCAATTATATCTTGATTAAAATCACTAATTCTTAAATGGACAGATAGTGAAAATATATATCTAATCTGAGTATATGTGTACATTTACATAGGTATGTAAATGTACACATATATGTGCCTTTTTAAAAAAATATACCTTAACATAGTTGATTTTTCAAACCAAGCCCCATATGGTTCACCATTTCATTATTTCCATTAATGTTAGGACAGTATAACTGTTTCTAACACTGAAATCCTCAATACCTTTGGCAATGACACCATCAGCAAAGACAGCATCTATTCATTTGAAAGAGTCCCATTGAAAGGAGAAACTATGGCTGTCTTTTCTGCTATAATTCTCCGAAGTCTGAGGCAAATATCTTTTCTCATTTAGCCCTTTTTTAGACACCTCATCTTTTATGGCCTCTGGGCAAACTTCAAGATTTCTTTTTTTTAGGTTACTGGAATTAAACTAATATTGTGGGTTGGAATAATTTTCAAAATTATAATGGACACTAGTAAACCAAGAAGTCCCTCATATTGAGAAAAAGTAGGGCAGAACTACATTTCTATGACACTAGGAATATTAGAGTGAAGCTTAAATGTATTCAGTCTGGTTTCTTGGTTGTCACTAAAATCTGGGCTTAGGGAATTATTATATAGAGAGGCTAGTTTTTCTAATCTCTTCATGAGAAAATAAAAATTTTCACTATTCTACTTATTAATAATAGAGCTGCAAATCTGGTTGGGGGAATGCTTTCTAACTACACTGTCTTAAAAAATTCAGTGTCCATTTCCACTGTTCCAATTAGAGTGCATACTATTACTTGGGAAAAAGCAATGGATTTCTAATAGGTCTCCTCATTCCTAGAAACTTACAAGTCACATTCATCCTATGTATCTCTCCCAGATTATTTTTCTAGATCCACAATTCCATAATCTCCCAGGAACTTTTGATGTATTAATAAATCAAATTTGTTCAGTCTCCTAAGTCTATTCTCTGAATATGACAACTAATTTTCCAGTTGCTCTCTCTCTCTTTCTCTCTCTCTCTCTCTCTCTCTCTCTCTCTCTCTCTCTCTCTCTCATTTTCTATAGAAAATACTCTGAGCCACTCTCTGGGATTGTAAAGTTGAATCTCCCTTTAAAGCCAATCTCCAATGCCACATATTCCAATTAATCTTGCTGGATTCTTCCAAAGGATTACAACCTCTCACAAAATTTAAATGTCATTGTGTATGCACAATGCATGAAATTTATCATATTTTACTTAAATTCATAGTTATTTTCTAGAATAAAGTCTCCTTAGATCTTGCATATTCCAACCATCCTTATATTTGTTCAACACATTATACTATCCTACAAAAATATCAATAGTTCAGTACATTTTGAGACATATATTAGTCTTTCCATTTATCCTCACTATAAATACCTTAGTTCATATACTTGTTACTTACTAAAATATTGATTTAAATATAATTGGTATATACAAAGGAATAAATGGTATTGTTTCAATACAATCAGTTTCTGAGAGCCAAGGCAAAATTTAATGTTATTAAATTTTTCTCACAGGAAGAGATAGAAAGTGTCAGAGCACACAGCAGGAGCTCTGCAGGAGGTCTGGTGCTCTGAGCTATTCTGAGTGGCTGTGAGTCCATGTATTCTTCTTAATTCTCCTATCTGACAATGCTAGGGCTGGTTCCTGCTTGACCCCTACCTTGTCCAAGTTCCGCCTTTATCTTCTGCTAACTAGACAGCAGGTGTTGGGTCTGAGCAACTCTGCCTGGGGCTGAGCCTCCTAGGATGCTCAGTCTTAGACAGAGAAATCATGAGAAGTCATGGGTATATAAGAACTAGAGGCCCAGTGCATGAAATTCATCCAGAGGGCAGGTGTCCCTCAGCCCAGCCTGTACCCTCTCACAATCCGGGACCCTTGGGTAATGTCCTACTGCTGGTTTAGGCCCCATCAACTGCAATAGGACATCCTCTCACAATCTGAGACTGCTGCCTCCTACCCACTCACCTGTCTGCCTGCCTGATCACCCCTAACCACTCTGCATGCCTGCCTGATCACCCCTAACTGCTTGTCTGCCTGTCTGATTGCCCCTAACCGCCTCTGCCTCAGCTCCCACAGCTTCATCTGGAAGGACATGCAGCTGTCTGGTATAATTAGCATATTACACTTTTATTATTATAGATAGAGCCCTGGTGCATGAAATTCATGCATGGGGGGTAAAGGGTGTCCCTCAGCCCAGCCTGCACCCTCTCTAATCTGGGACCCCTCAAGGGAAGTCCTACTTCCAGGGCAGTCAGACATCCCTCTCACAATCCAGAACTGCTGGCTCCCAACTGCTCGCCTGCCTACCATCCTGATTGCCACTAACCACTTCTGCCTGCCACCCCGATCACTCCCTAACCACACCCCTGACAGCCTTATTGATGCCTAACTACTCCCCTACCAGCTTGATTGCCCCTAACTGCCCTTCCCTGCAGGCCTGGTCACCTCTAACTGCCCTCTCCCTGTAGGCCTGTTCCCCCCCAACTGCTCTCCCATGTAGGCCTTCCCCCCCGCTCACCCAACTACCCTTCCCTGCAGGTCCGGTCATCCCCAACTTCCCTCCTCTGATGGCCTGGTCACCCCTAACTGTCCTTCCCTGTAGGTCTATCACCCCTAACTGCCCTCCACTGCAAGCTTGATTGCCCCCAACTGCTCTCTTTTGCAGGCCTGGTCCCACTCAACTGCCATTCCCGGCTGGCCTGATCACCCATAACTGCCTCCCCTGCTGGCCATCTTGTGGTGGCCATCTTTGACCACATGGGGGCAGCCATCTTTGACCACATGAAGGCAGCCATCTTGTATGTTGGAGTGACAGTCAATTTGTATATTACTCTTCTACTATATAGAATAAGTCTTTATTGTAGAAGCCAGTGGCCATAAAGCCATCAGATAAGAATAGTCCCTATAGTCACGTCCATACAGGTAGGCAGCCGGACAAGGGCTGGTCAGTATATACATATATTTCCCATAAAAGAGCATCAGTCTCTGTATCCACAGCTATTATCTGAGCAGCCACACACGGCCTTCTAGACTCACCGCCTCACATCATAATGGTACCTGAGCTCTCCGACTCAACAGCTTCTCCAGTCTTTCCTGCCCCGCTGCTCTCTCTAGTAGACTTCTTCACACACTTCATCCTAGCTTCTCTCTCTCCATACTCCAGCAGACTTCTTTTCACTCCTGCCTCAGCCTATTCTGCTAACTAGCGAGTCAGTAACCTACTTTTATACTATTTAGACAAAGAAGGCTTCATGCCAATAGTGACATCAATCACATTTGCTACAGAAGGGTACAGTGTAGTTTGTCTCTTTACACCCACTCATGATATCTTGGCCTGATTAGGATTCCCAGGCTCAGAGTCCTTGAACATCCCATTTAGGCTCATGCCTAGAGCAGCCTTTGGTCATTCTGTTGTATTGATAACAAGGCCTTTGTGCTCTCACCAGCCTTGACTATCTGGGGACCTGGCATGGTTCCCACGCAGTTAGCCAGGAACCACCCATTTGACAAAAACAAACATTGAGAGATTGTTCCCAGACCTGAATGAGAAGAGATGGTCCTGGATGCTATAAAAATATCTTCACAGACACTGACTGAATGAGAAATAAGTACAAAAGTACTTCTTCTCTACCAATTATTCTATTTATCAGTAATTCACTATGAACCCATCATTTATTAAAACTTTAATCAATTTGCTTATATAAACAGGGGCCTCACATAAATTATTTTCTGGAGTCTTACATATATATATTCTAGGTAAGGCCCTATTTACATTTTTTTACAATATTTTATGTTCTGGTTTTGCTATATTGTTATGTCTCATCCTCTATTCTTCATTTTTCTCACATGCTTTATATGGTAATTTTCTTCTGACTTTGTATCCAGATTGAGAATTCTCTTTTCAGTGTATTTAATCAGAAGCTAAAACTTTCCTTTGATATCCTATACCAGGTTATTTAATTTTTTAGTTCAAGCATATCTATTTGTCATTTATAGGAATCTTCTCTGTCTTTTTTTATAATGTTGAAATATTCTGAAGCTCTCAACTTATGTTTTGTTTTGTTTTTTGTCTTTAAGCATAGTAGGCATCTTATTTTATTAATTGCTATGTCTGATAACTAAAATTGGGACCTGTGTTGGTGATATTGTGTGATTTCTGTTCATGGTTCATTTTTTCTCACTTTTTCATGTACCTACTTATTTTCATTATTTTCACAATCTTTATTTGAAACATTTGTGTCCAGATATAATTTAAGAGTAAGATTGGTAGATTTAGATTTTTTTTCCAGCAGACGCTCAGACGCACCAACAATTAGTAATATTACTTCTCCACCTTTAGGATTAGAAATTTTTGAAAGTGATTTCATTCTCTACTAGAACAATACTATTTTTTATTTTATTCTTTTTTCTATGATGCAACTTTCAGGATCCTATCATAAAGCACATGAGGTTTGTCATAACCCACAATTTGGCCAGCTCTCAGAACACTGTGAATATGTCAAAAATAACTTCTTAGATGTTCAGATACCTGCTGGTCTTCTCCAGACTGACAAAAATCCCCAGGAGAAAAATCATCCTCAAATGGCAAACTCACTTCTCTAGATTTCAGCTGTCTTCTCCTAGATCTTGGCTTGAAAACATTTCTAGGCTTTTTTAGTGGGTGAACTGTTCCAAATTATGCTCCCACCATTTTAGAGAAGACAGAAATCATTATTCACTTTCTAGAAAAAGCTTGGAAAGTAAGTTTTTTTTCTCTCTAGCATAATAAATCAAAAACTAAAATTCATAATTTTTAAATTACTTACCCAAGGTCACATGGTGGTAAATGGCAGTTATGACTCAATCTGATGTCTTCAGTTATTTTTTGTGTGTCCTTGTCTCTATATCTGACTTATTCCCATAATATTTTAGCTGGTTATTCCTTTAGTTAGCTATGAATATGTATAACCTGACCACTAGAATTTTCTGTTTTTTTTTATTGTATTCATGCTATTACATATTTTTATTCCATATACTATTTACTTTTTTCCTTATTTATTTACCCAAATTTCATTGCGAGGATGGTAATGTGGAAGACTAACACCTAAGGATAATGAATACTTGTTGAATAAATATATTAATAAATATAGGGACTATATTATGATAATGGAGTCATTAGTTTAGAGAATTATTCTGATATTATGGATGATTTTCCCAGATATATTGATTAGTATTATGAGGTCAGGTGAGGTAGTTAGGCAAACAAAAGACCTGCCAAGGAGGGACAATAAGTAAATAATTTCATCTTAATCTCTTACTTTGGGAAATGAAAAAATATATACTGGAATGTGTACTTCAGCAGGTATTATGAATGATAGAAAAAAATAATAAACTGGTAGACCAGATTATATATTCTGAACTTGTGTCAAATGATGTCAAAGCAATTGGCTCATTTCATCCGATTAGTGGACCACTCAATTCAATTTATACCTCATAATAAAAATATTTACTTATTTATTTTTATCTTACTTCCAGTACCTGCTTTGATCTTGTGTGTTTAGAGCTGTAACATTTAAGTGTAATATTCATAATAGTGTATCCAAATTAGAAATTTTACACAGAGCATAAACTTAAAAAATTCAACTTTCACTAACTTTTATCCTTTGTAAGATACAGCTTGTGGGGAAAAATGTGACTGAACCAAGTTTTTGTCATAACACTCCTTGCTAACTCTTTCTTCTTGTTGAATTTTAACTACTTTCCTTGACATTTCAAAGTCATGTCCTAATTTGAAAATCAGGACTGGTCTAATTACAGGGTTTTATTTTTGCAGAATTTCATTTGGGTGCTATTTTCTGTTCTACTTATCTCTCTCTCTCTTTTTAATGACATATTTTTCTTTTTAAGATTTACTTGCCAACACAATAGTCCTTAATTATTTTAAAGTGTTTTTTGTTGCTTTATTAAACATTTGCACTAATTATTTATTAGTTTTGTTTTGTTTTGTTTTTTTTTACAAAACTCAGAAATCCAGAAAACTCTAACAGGAAATAATTAAATTTTTCAGTATATGGAATTTAGCATTTTGTATGTAGAAGTGGTAAATTTCTTAATTAAGTCATACTCTATCTTTAGAGAAGGCTAAAAATAAGAACAATTCATTTGGAAAACACATCTTGGTTTTATGCTAAATTTAGGAAAACTTTCAATGACATGGATTTATCTGACTACTTATTTATCTATGCTTTTCACATTACTTACACCAATAATATTCTAAATGGAAGCTGTTCATCCTAGTGTGCATAGAAGGTGAGGCATTGATATGAAGGAGGCAAACATGAGAATGTCTTTTCATATTTTTACCTTTCATATCATCCTTTAAATTTTTGTATTTCCTCTATATTGAATACCAGAGAGTACTGTATCTTTCTTCAATAGATTTTAAAGCACAAATATTGTGAGAACCATTTAACTTGGGTAACCTTCAGAATGAAGGGCAGATGTAGAATATTAATATATTGTGTGATAATTATAAGAGGGTTTTGTGCTTATATAGAAAGAATACACACACACACACACTCACACAAACCTTCTTATGGTATATATATTTTACTTCAGAAAGCTGTCAGAGGGACTCTGATAATAATACTTACTGTCAAACTTATCATACTTCAATTATGTTAACATCTTCTTTTGAAGATTTCTTTTTAACATGAAAAAACACAATTTATTTTAAAAGATCTTTCCATGAAGCTGAAAATATTCAAAATATTCCAATAGGCTGCTCTTAAAAGACTATAGTCATAAAACCTTTATATTTCTATCACAAACAACTTAGTTTCACTTTGCTGTGAGAACAAATCACAGTAAAAGTGTAGCTGGAAGGATACGCAGCCATCATACATGAATTTTATAGCATCTAAACCAATTCTTTTGAGGCTCCCTGAAAATCCCTTCAGAATATCCAACCAAAGATTCTTCCAACTCCCCAGGCATTACATCGCCATGCTTAGCAAATCCATTTGTAGTTGGTTCACTTATTCATTATCTGTTTTATGCATTATTTCTGATCCTGTTTTTCCCTTTCTTTTGCTGCACATCATTAGCTCTTTCCTTATTCTCCAAGACATCTATGAGGTATTAGTGAAGACAGATTCTTTCATAATTTTGAATATTAATGGTCAAGAGGCTGAGACTATTGGTTACATTGAGATCTGTGCATTTTCTATTATTTATACTCATCTATATATGTAAATACCTATGAACAATGCTATGTTCAACACTTATTGCTGCTCAACTTCTATATTTATTTGCTATAGAGTACATTTGTGTGTATATATGTATATTGTTAACCTTTTGTCAAAGTAATCATGTTGAAGAAAAAGATTGGATGTACCACCTTCCATACCTTTGCCTTCCTTTCATCCCAGCTATGTTCCTACTTCTGCCTACTTCTGTTTCCTCTTCCATGGACCACATTCACCAGGAATGTTTCTTACATTTCCCTGGAAATTCTGTATTCTCTCCTTGTTATCTGATGTAAAAAGAAGTAGATATATTAAATATAAGAAAATACTCCTCGCCGAAACTGGTTTGGCTTAGTGGATAGAACGTCAGCCTGCAGACTGAGGGGTCCCAGGTTCAATTCGGGTCAGGGGCACATATCTTGGTTGTGGGCACATCCCCAGTAGGGGGTGTGCAAGAGGCAGCTGTCTCTCATCGATGTTTCTAACTCTCTCTCTCTCCCTCTCTGTGAAAAATCAATAAAATATTTTTAAAAAAGAAAGAAAGAAAATACTCCTCAATCAAAAAATATTATCTTGCTTATAGTTTCAGAGTTCAGAGAGAAAACATTGACACAGGACATTGCATCATCATCTATAAATGTGTTTGTGTGATAGATCATTCAAATATATTTTTGGACACTTGGTCCAACAGTTGGCAATATTGCTATTTTGAGCTGGGCCTACAAAAATTTATGTTACTCTTCACGTGCAACTAAAAAGTATCATATATCACAAATCTCCTTTTTGCCTAGTATTTTGTCATACCTGCCATTTTGTAAAAGTAGTCATGTATTTTGGTTATTTTTATTATTATTAATCCTCACCCAAGGATATTTTTTTCCATTGTTTTTTAGAGAGAGTAGGAGGGAGGGAGGGAGAAAGAGAGTTAGAAACATTGATGTAAGAAAGACAAATCAATTAGTAGCCTCCCACATGCACCCAGACCAGGGCCAGTATCCAAACTTTATATTAGACTAGTCTGAAGAGGTACAATTTTACATTTTTAAATTTTTTTCAAGAAATCTGACCATGAAGTGAGAAACAGCTGATCCTGCAAATTCAAAGAAAGAAAATGTAAGCAGGGTATTTGGATTTTTTCCTCTTAGTGCCCTCTTTTCCTACTGTTCTTTCTATTTCCCTATATTCATTTTTTAAAAAATTAAAAGTAATTTCACAATCAGAAATGAGTTTGTGATGACAAATGCTAACAATGAATCAATTCTTTTCTCCAAAGTAGGCATATTTACTTTAGATTATATAGCTATGAAACTTAAAGTACAGGAACACCTGATGGAAAAGGGTTACTACTGTGTCAGCTGGGACACGCTTTTATTTCAGCTTTCATGATAAATTATAAGTTAGAGGAGATTAGAGAAATCTTTTAACTTCTGGTTTTCCCTTTTAGTGAGAGTAATCATGGAGTAAATTATGATCATTATCTAGGACACTCATTTAGTAACACAACTGCAGAAAGCAACTTCTGGGCATATTTACCTGAGGAAAAAGGCCCAGTGGTACCTACCATACATGTCTTTCTCTTCTCAAAGGAAAACATAGTCGATCAAAAAGATTTTCATAAGAAATTAAAGAAGCAGTGTCATGCTTCACCAAAGGCCTTCAGAAAGTTTCTGATGCTTAAAGAGTACTTGAAATGTTTTTTTCCTCAGTTTGTTGTGGCAATCTACTTCACTAAATAGAGCAAAAGCAGAAGCTACCAAGCCACTCAAAAGTTAGGTTCAGTGTTAAAGTAGATCACGATTTCAGGCCATGTTCAAGGGTTGGGGAATAGACTTCACTTCTTGACAAGAGAGGTGGGTATACACGTACAGGCAAGGGAGAAATTGTTAACTGCCATAATCAGAGTCTGCCTATCACATGTCCTAATCTGTATGGGAAATTCCATAAAAGGCTCTAATTTTATTTTTTTTTTCGGCTGAATGACTATATCCCTATGAACTTACCTTATTAAAGTGAATATCTTTTAAAACCAATAAGACCTGCCAAATATAGAAAATTTTCTAGCATCTAACTATTTTCAGAGATCTGAGTAGTTTGTGTGCAGAATTATACTTGTATTAAATATATAATTCATCAAAATATATTATTTAGAAGAATATAATCCTTATAATCCTATTTTAAAATCTCATTTCTTACAAAACAGTTTGGTTTATATTTATCTGAGCTAGTCCAAATTAGAACCCTGCCATTCTAGTCTCAATAATAACTTTCAACTCTATGTCAGAAATGCTCTACTTTAACTACTGGTCATCAATTCAAATTCTTGGAATACTGCCACTGTTCCTTCAGTATTTCAAAGTGCCACTCTTACCAGACTTGTATTAAAGGTTTAGGGTAAAAGAACAGTCAAAGAATTTTGTAATTAAATTTCCATCTTACCAATATTGCTAATACTAGTAAACCCATTATTCATTGCCACAAAAACTGTCTCACTAGCTATCCACTCTTTAGCCTTAATTTCTGTACACATTGTCAATGAGCATACTTTCTCTTTACAGAGACCCTGCTTTTTCTTTTTTTCTCAGGTTTCCCACCTGAGAAGTTGCCACAAAAAACAGAATTAATGTCAGAAAACTCCTGATTTAAAATCCTCTTTTATGTCTAAGATGGGAAGTAAAACATTGCAACATGTTGTATTCCAATGAGCAGCAAATCATCCAGACAAGTGTCAATGTTTTCCATCTCCTTTCTTTCTTTTAATAAAAAAATGTTTTATTGAGATTATGATTCACATGCTATTCAATGTACCCATTTAAAGCACACAATTCAATGTTTCAGTATACAGCAATCACTACAATCTGATTTTAAAATATGTCCTTTTCATCTTTACTAAAAAAACCTCATACCCTTTAGGTGCCACTCTCCATTTCCCTCCCCACTCTCCTGTATTTCACCCTGACCAACCACAAATCTATCTCACTTGTCCTATATATTTTATATATTACTAGAGGCCAGAGGCACAAAATTCATGCAAGGGGGCTTGGCCTTCGCAGGCCCAGCTGCCTTAGCCTTCATAGCCCTGGCTTCATCTGGAAGGCTGTCTGGATGGGCATTATGATGTTTGGTATAATTAGCATATTAGCTCTTTATTATATAGGATAGCTTCTTTCACTTAGATAACTTAAGGTTCATCTATATTGTAATATAATTGAATATTTCATTTTTATTGCAGAATGGTATTCCATTGGATGGATATATAACATTTAGTTTATCTATTTGGCTATTATGAATAGTGCTGGTACAAACATTTGTAAGTATTTCTATGAACATATTTTCTTTTTTATTGGGTATATACCTAGCAGTATGATTGCTGAGTCATGTGGTAACTCTATATTGAAAATTTTGAGGAATTTTAATGCTGTCTTCTACAGTAGCTGCACCAGTTCACATTCCATCCAACAATGCATAAGGATTCCAACTTCTCCACATTTTTGTCGATACTAGTCATTGTCTATCTTTTTTGCTAATAGCCATCATACTAGGCATTATATATTCCTTTTCTATTAAGATTTTAAAAGTAATTTTCAATAAAAAATAATGAGATGGTTACTTGTGAGGATATACTAACTTCAATGACAAATAACACTCAAAATAACTTTGGCTTAACAAAATAAAGGTTTATTTTGTGCTCACATAAGAGTATGATGTGGGGTAACAGAGTGGCAGAGTGGGTAGAAAATGGGGCTGCAGGAACCTTCCTTCTATCACTGGTTCTGCCATTATTTCTAGAGAGAAAGGTATCCAGCCAACATGGAGGTCTACTTAGGAAGAGTTAGGAAATAGCCTATAAATGCTGTATATCATCTACCCATATTTCATTTCACAGAATATCTCTCACCACACTCACAGGAAAGAAGGAAATCTATCTTTGTTCAGTGCCCAAAAGTAAATAAATTAAAACTAAAGAACATAACAGATTTTCTCTGCCACCACACACATGGGAGCACAGAACAGTTCTACTTAAATAATGCTCTTGATAACAGGAACTTTCGTTTCTAATATATTTCTTTCTTTTTTATTGAACTTATTGGGGATTATTAACAAAATAATACAGGTTTTAGATACACAGATTTACAACACATCATCTATACACTGTATTATGTGCTTACCACCCTAAGTAAATTCTCCATCCATCACCATTTATCCCTCTCCTCTCCTTTCATCCCCCTCCTCATTCCCTCCTCTCTCTGGAATCATCACACTATTCTCCCAGTCCATGAGTTTGTTGTTTTGTTTTTGTTTTTTCTATTTTGCTCAATCCCTTCATTCCCCAGCCAGCCCTACCCACAACTGTCAGTTTGTTCTCAATGAGTCTGTCAATATTTTGCTTGTTTATTTTGCTTATTAGATTCCACATATGAATGAAATCATCTGATGCTGACTGATAGAAATCCATTGTGTGATCTAGGGATTAATTGTTAAATATTTCTAGTAACAGTTCTTCATCACATGGTTTCTATTCCAAAATTTTAACTGCAAAAAAAAAAGAATCTTTAAAACCCATGTTAATTGTGATATAATTTAATGTGATATAATTGAATGGCCTTTGGAATTATTAAAGAATCCATTGCACACACTGAAAAAATCATCTGTGAATGTTTATGTTTTTTAAACTCTGTAAATACGGTATCTAAATTATTTTTATACTGAAAAGTAAGATTATGTGTCCACATTTAAAGTTTACTAGGTTATTTTGTATTGAACTGCTGTTTGCAGTACAAATTGTAACCTGATTGTGTCTATAAATATATGTACTACGTTTTTAAACTGGTGTTATTGGCTTTATAAACACAGAAATCTTCAATGGTATTATAATAATGTATGAAGTGAATGTTGTATATTCAAATTTTATATAAATATATAATAATGTTATTACCAGAACCATACGTAATAACTGTTGGACATAAATTTTGCTCTTTATGTAGATTCAGATTGTAAATCCTTCCATTTAAGAAGCTTTTTATTTGCAGCTGGACAAATTAAATTGTTGTTTCTTAAAAATATTCATATGTCATACAGAGTTTTATAAGTGTGTTATACTATTGTTTTTAAAGATATATTTTTATGTTTGTATTTTTGCTAGGATTTCCAGCACTTATTAGTGCATTTTTTTTTAGTTCTACCTTTGTTCCTTTATTTAAACTAGATTTAATTATATTTTTTACCTTTTCTTTTTACTTTGTCTTCTTCAATTCAATTCTTCTGTGTTAGAGTATACCTTGTAAACTTTACCAGATAATAAAATAATTGATATAGATGTTGATAAAATATAGTGATGAGGCCAAAGACAAAAAAGTAAAGAGAAACATTCAGTAACTCTATAAACAAAAATATTTGTTGCTAGATTACATATGATCTAGTCTAAATGAAACCATAGAAGATAATACTGAACTAAAAGATGGCCTATTGTAAAATTTATTAAACACAAGGTACTAAGCATTATTGTATACAATTCTGTGGGATATACTCCATATCTCACACTTAATCATTACATGAAGAGGAAAACTACACGGAAATTTAGATATAACTTAATTCACCATATATGTGTGCTGATAATATAACTTGCATAATTTTAGTTGTTCCAGAGAGTTAAGAAACGAAAGGCAAAAATCTACTTCTAGTGTCATTCATAAGATAAGTCTGTTTATTTTTCTGTAAACTGATGTTTTTCCTGAACAGTTTATAATAATATACTATGATTTGTATTTATTTAAATTTATAATAAGAAATAATCAGTATAACTTAGGAATCCAGGTGAATATTTCTTTGAAATCTGGATATACCCAGTTTATTTATCCATTCATATACTGAGGGATACATTGGATTCTTTAAATTTTAGCAACCTGCTGTAAACATGCATGTGCAGGTTTTTGTGTAGACATACGTTTCTCAACTCCTTTGGATAAATGTCAAGAAGCTGGATTACTTGATCGTATGGCAAGAAACTGTTTAGCTTTCTAAGAAATTGCCAAACTGTCTTCTCAAATAGATGTTCTATTTTGCATTCAGCAATGAGTGGGAAGTTTCTGTTGCTCTACATCCTTGTTACCATTTGATAGTGTCAGTGTTTTGGATTTTGGCCATTCTAATAGGTGTGTAGTAACACCTATTGTTTTCATTTGCATTTTCCTGATGACATAAGTTGTGAAGCATCTTTTCATATACCTCTTTTCTAGTTGTATATATTCTCTGGTGAGGTGTTTGCTAAGGTCTTAGCCCATTTTTAAACTGGGTTATCTTTTTTCTTGAGTTATAAGTTTTCTTTGCATAATTTGGATAACAATCCTTTATCAGATGTGTTTTTGCAAACATTTTCTCCCAGAATGTGGCTTGTCTTCTAATTCTCTTGACATTATCTGTCACAGAGCAGATTTTAATTAATGAAATCCAATTTTTTGATTATTTATTTCTTGAATTGTACCTTGGTATTCTATTTAAAAAGCATCACCATAGCAGTCATCCAAGTTTTCTCCTATGCCATTTTCCCAGAGTTTTATAAGAGAATCATCTTTAAAGAGTGAGACATGAAAATATGATTGGATTTTTTGTGTAAGAGGTCAAGGCTTATTGATGGGTTTTACTATAGTTTGAATGTATGATAAACTAGCTTTTTTATTAAGGATACAATAATTTTAATATATATGGATGCCCTTATTCTGGGGTGGTTTACAGTAACTTAGTCCTCAGATGCTATGTCCTGATAAAATGAGATGTAATCCAAGCTACTCTCATTCTAGAAATGGGTAGAACCAAAAGAATTGGATACTCAGTTGACTATGTAGATTTTTATTTGATCTTTATTTTCAACACTTGTCTCTTCTTCTCCATTTCTTCTCCCATGTCTCCTCATACTCTGTCTTTCATATCACCAAGGCCCAATGTCATTCAATTTGTTTCAGTCTCCCACTAATAGAAGCAGTAATTGTCTGGTCTAATAATTCCAAATCCATTTTCAACCAATCTCATATTTTTTGTTTGTTTTTTTCCTCTGACTCTTTATTTATAGTCATAGTAAAGGAACATTACCTTGAAGCAATTAATACTTGGTGTATTACTTGTATTTATATCCCACCATCTATTCTGTCATTTTCTATATCCTCTAAGCACCTCTTCTATCCATTAACAAACAAGAATCCAGGATCTTACATGGGAAAGGCAATACCCTTAAGAGACAAAGTGAATTAATCAGGGTGAGGCTGGATTTTACTTTACCTGTTGTGATGTCAATTTAGGGAGACAGGTATTTGTCAGAGGAAACCCAGATTGGCTATCTGAGGAAATTCTTTACAAAAGGTTGCCACAGCTATAGTCCTGGGTGGATCTTCCATAATTAGCTCATTCAGAAGTAATCAAATCCAGACAATTGTCTTGCTTTCCCTAAATCACATAAAACTGGGCTCTAATTCACAGTTGATTGGACATTTGCTGAGCTGACTACATTCTGGGGGCAGATGGTCAGGGCTTCCTGGTATATCCAGGAAACCTATTAATAATCGAGATCCTGTTTGGTAAATATTATCAGAAGCTTTGTGTCCGGAAACTTTCGATTTTGTAGTTATGGTTAAGTCATGTACAACTATATCTGATTTGCAGAAAGATCACTTTAGAGCAATAATTTTCAATTCTTTTCACCTCATGGCACACATAAACTAATTACTAAAATATTGCAACATGCCCAAAATTATATTTTTGCCAATGTGAAAAAAAAGATATACTTTTGATTCATTTACAGTGGATGGCTATTGTTGTGTTGGCGATTGTCTTTATTTTAAAATCCTCACTTGAGGTTATTTTTCCATTGATTTTTAAAGAGAGTGAAAAAAGAGAGGCAAAGACAGAGAGAAACAATGTGAGAGAAACACATCAATTGGTTGATTTCTGCATGAGCCCAGACCAACGCCCAGGAAGGGGAGGAGCCTGCAACCGAGGTATGTGCCCTTGTCCAGAATCAAATCTGGAACCCTTTGGTCTCCAGGCCAACACTCTATCCACTGAACCAAAGCAGCTAGGGCAAGTTGTCTTTTTTTTTCTTTCTTTTTTATTTTTAATATGACAATCTAAGGAAAAAGAGGTCAGTGCACTTGTCTAAATATTCAAATATTGCATGTTTTAAAATTCCTGCAGCATACTGGTTAAAAATCACTGCAAAAGAGAACCGATTTACCAAGCAGCATATATTTCTCACTTTATAAAGAGGAGTCTCTCCTCAGGACATTCCAGCAATTTCATGACTGCTATCTGGTATGTATTTATTGTTATTATAGGATGAAAATGGGCTAGGCCCGTGGTCGGTAAACTACGGCTTGCAAGCCACATACAGTTCGCGAGCCCTGGTTTGCCGCTCTTTTGAATGAGTTTGCCAACCACTGACCTAGACTCTCGATTCCAATAATTACAGGCTGTTGTTGTTCCTTGTGATTAAACTGCTATCCCAGTGGTCGGCAAACTAATTACTCAACAGAGCTGCAATCCGTGTCTCATGAACTGCAGTTTGCCAATCATATATACTTAACGTTAATATTTCCCTTATTGGTTTTAAAAATTTACAAATATATTTTTAAAATATTTACAAGTATTTATCATGATAGAGTTGGCCCTATTATTAATTTAGCACCTGATCTACACTCCAAAAGTAAATTAAATCTCAAATTCCTGAACACTTGGGAAATTCTATGGGAAAAAGTAGATTTGCCTCTTACTGTTATCAACCTCTGTAATTATGTGTTATAACTTCCTCCTTCAACCAAAAGAGTGATAGCTCTTCCATCCCATGTACATCTGAAAACAGTTAAAATCACTCATCAGCTATTGTCTCTTCTCCTTTTCTTGTTGCCTTTATGAATGTATGCCTTATTATCTTACTGTCATTTTAATGGAATTTAAAGAAGAAACAGTAAATAGGTACAATCACAATGCCACATTAGGAAGTCTCACTTTACCACCAGTTTCATCTATAAGAATTGTGCTAGTTAAAGATTGCTATTGGGGCCATTAAATAGTTGATAAAAAATGCTAAGTGAGATTGATTAGCAGTAATTTTCCTAACTTATTTCAACACTTCATATATTGTCTTAATATTCCATGTTTGAAATCATTGTACTTTAATCATATATTAAATTATGTATGACAAGCCTCATAAATAATGTAATCACTGATAAAAAAAATTGCATTGTACCTTCAAAGGATCAAGTGGAATTGAATTAGACACTGATAGGATAGAATCGTTAAGTTCATTTAAACGTAAATTTATTAAAATGAAGCAAAAAAAAAACATGAGTTAATCAGTTTTGGGTAGTCATGAAGTATATAGTAAAAAGTCACTTAAATCTTTCTAGGATTTCATTTTTTATTACTAGTGAGAACTACTGAATTCATGTATTTATAACCCTAGTTTTCCTAGTTCTTAATTGCTTATAAATTCAAATAAGCCTATTTTAATTTTAATGGCCTAATTTTGCTGTTTTATTTCTCCTACTTAGCTAATCAGGATTGAAGCCCTCTTTAAGGTAGCTTCTCCTACCCCTTCAAATGCACCTGGGTTATTTCAGGGGAGTCATCTGTCAATGTGAATTTGGGCTCCTTACCCTCTTTAGCGTGCTTCTCTTACAAATCATGTCCTCAGATCTAAGCTTAGCTTGAAAGCACAGATCACTATGGCCATTTTAAGATTTAACCAGCCACTATTATTTGTAGGTGCCTTGGAAACTTAGCCTTAGGCACCTTCTGTCTATGTTATTTGCTGTATCCCAATATCACTGTTAATGCTTTGGTAGCTTGTGACTCACTGCTGATAATGACTGCCACTGCTGCTGGTCCAGAGTCTACCTTGAGCCCATTTCACTTCTGCTGCACTGGCAATCCACAGGCCTAAATCTCTGCTGACCAATATGCCCACAGGTGCTGCCAGTTCTCAGTCTTTAGAGAAGAAAAAAAGAAAGCAGATTCCTCCCCTGGGTGTTGAGCACTTCAACGTTCAAAGGGAACATTGCTTGGTTTCTAAGGTGTTGCAAAGTTTAATAAATAGATTTATTATTTCGCTCATAGGCATTTTCTCTCTCTGGCTATAACATAACTTTTAAATGGTGTCAGAATGGAATTATGACCTAGAACTACCATTTCCTTTTGATTCTACTTTCATATAGAGGTAGTTTTAACCTATAAATAAATTTGCCCTCCCATGGGTATTTGTCAATATCTGGAAACACTTTTGTTTTTCACCATTGGGTGGCATCCAGTGGGTAGAGGCCAGGAATGCTAGTAAACACTCTACAAAGCACAGGATGACTCAGCTCTACACAACAAGGAATTATCCATTGCTCTCAAAATGTCAATTGTGTCAGAACTGAGAAAGCCTGTCACATGGAATGGAATGGGCAGGTACACAAGCCATGACAAAGAAAATATGAGAATTCTAATCTGTATTTATCTGCTGTTTTGATTATTGTAGCTCTACAGGATAATTTGGTGTCAGGTAGCATAGTACCTCCAACTTTGTTCTTCTTTCTCAGAATTACTTTGGCTATTCAGAGTCTTTTGTGATTCCATATGATGATTTCTTGTTTTATTTTTTTAAATGACATTGGGAATTTTATGGAGATTGCATTAAATCTATACATTGAGTAACATGGCCATATTAACTATGTTGATTCTTCTAATGCAGGAACATTGAATATTTTTCCTTTTTTTGTCTTTTTTATCTCTTTTAATAATGTTTTGCAATATCATGTTCTTTGTTAAATTTATTCCTACGTATTTTATTTCTTTGGTTGCAATTTTATTTTTTGAAGTTTTATTGTTAGTATATAGGTAGGCAATGGATTTTTGCACATTGATTTTGTATCCTGCAACTTGACTGTATTTATTTATTATTCCTAATAGTTTTTTGGTAGAGTCTTTAGAATTTTCTATATACAGAGTCATGTAACCTGTAAAGAGTGACAGTTTAACTTCTTCCTACCCTATTTAGATGCCTTTTACTTTTTTTTTCTTGTCTTATTGCTCTGGCTAGTACTTCCAGCACTGTGTTGAATAAAATTGGTGAGAGTGGACATCCTTGCCTCGTCCCTGATCTTATAGGAAAAGCTTTCAGGTTATCACCATTGAGTATAATATTATCAAAGGGTTTATCATAAAGGACTATCTTTAGAACTGGAAATTTCTTGGATCCTGGTAATGAGCTACAAAACCTTGAAATAGTCTTTCTGATTAGAGTGCTTTTATGTGACTGAGGTCTGAAAACATGCTACACTTATTATTCGATAGTTTATGCTGAAAATGTGTTTTATGATGTTATTTTTTATACATCTGATGCTTTAGATTGAATGGTACCAAATGGATCAGACAATCTATGCTAACAAATGTAATCTATTGTGAACAAAGGTTTTGGCTCAGGAAAGTTGGAGTTTGAGTAGATAAGGTCATTCACACTACATACTTATGTGACTTACCTCCATTAAAACACTGAACACCAAGCTTGGCTGACCTTACTTGGTTGGAAACACTTTGAACATATTGTCACATATGGTTGCTGAGAAAATTAAGTGTGCCTGTGTGACTCCACCAGGGGAACACACACCTGAAGCTTGCGCTTGTTCTCTCACACAAGTTGTACCCTACGTGTCTTTGGTAATTGAATGTGTATCCTTTTACTGTAATAAATGATAACTATGATTGTAAAAGATTTTTTGAGTTTCTCAAGCCCTTCTAATAATTCATCATCCTTGAGTATGTTCTTGGGAACTACCAAATCAATCATCAATAAAACATTAAAATATGAAATAAATAAAACATCATTTACATTAACATTTAAAAAAGAAAAAATATAATAGAAAGAAATCTAATAAATATATAGGAGATCTTTATGCAAAAAACTACAGAGTTCCAATTTAAAAAACACAACACAAACCAAAGAATATAAATAAATATTTTAAGAGATATTCTTTTGCCCTAATTGGTTTGGCTCAGTGGATAGAGCATCGGTCTCTGGACTCAAGGATCCTAGGTTCGATTCTGGTCAAGGGCATGTACCTTGGTTGCAGGCACAGACCCAATAGGGAGTGTACAGGAAGCAGCTGATTGATGTTTCTCTATCATCTATGTTTCTAACTCTCTATCCCTCTCCCTTTTTCCCTGTAAAAAAAATTAATAAAACATATTTTTTTAAAAAGAGATATTCTGCCGAAACCAGTTTGGCTCAGTGGATAGAGCATCGGTCTGCGGACTGAAAGGTCCCAGGTTGGATTCCGGTCAAGGGCATGTACCTTGGTTGTGGGCATATCCCCAGTAGGGGGCATGCAAGAGGCAGCTGATCGATGTCTCTCTCTCATCAATGTTTCTAACTCTCTATCCCTCTCCCTTCCTTTCTATAAAAAATCAATAATATATATATATATACATATATATATATGAGATATTCTTTGTTCATAGATAGAAATATTCAATGTTATTAACAAATTATTTATTTCCAACTTCAATGTAATTCCACACAAAATACCAGCAGGTTATTTCATACATATTCACAAACTGATCCTAAAGTTTATATGCAAGGGAAAAATATCCACAACAGTCAACACAATACTTAAGAACAGCAAAGTAAGAAGACTGATATTACCCAACAACAAGACTAACCATAAACTGCAAATCAGGACAGTTTATAACAAGGCAGCATGATTGTGATAAAATAAAAGACAGAATAGAGAGCCTCAAAAGGGCATTTTCTAAACAATGGAAGTTGTGGTGAAAACAATTGATTCATTGTTTTCAAGTCTTAGGTAAAACTGTAGGCCAACTTTTTTTGCTAGAGAGAAATGGAGGAAAGAGACAACTAGGAAGAGTCTAATTTCAGGAAAAATTCTCAAACATTCATCTCAAAAACTTTTTCAAAGGAGCTTAATTTGAACACATTAATCTATGAAGCAATGTTTGCCAAATTGAGCAATTAGTTGGCAATTAGTGGGGCTTTATGTATGTGTGTGTGTGTGTGTAATGGAAAGAGACAACCAAAGAGAGCCCTGCCAACACCACTGTTACATCAGTGTGACTGTAAACCCTGGAATTGGGTGTGGGGACAGTGGGTATGTTCAGGGAATAAGTACAAATAATTGCACAATATGTCATCTAAAATGCTAATTTTACAACAACAAAAAATGAGATTTGCAAAGAAACAATAAAGTATAAGGTATATATTGAAGTAAAAGAAGTAAAACAAAAACCTGCCAAAGAGAGGAACCAGATGTCAGATTTAACAGACAATGACTCAACGAAGTCATTATAAATATGTTAAAAGAAATTATAATTAAATATGTAAAAGAGAATATGGTGGCTATGTAACATAAAAAAGGTATTAGTAAAGATAAAGAAATTATTTGAAAAGGATGAAACAAAAAGTTTGGAATAGAAATATATAATAACTGAAATGGGGAAAAATCATTTCAGGGGTCCTTCAGTAAAAGTGAACTGACAGAAATAAAAATGAGCAGACTTGAAGAGATATCAATAGAGATTATATAGTCAGAAGAACAGAGTAATAAAAGAATGAAGATAAATGAACAGAGAATCAAAGAAATATGGGAGAATATATTGGAGCTGATATTATGCTGTGGGTAGTGCTTAATAAGTAGAAGGCTAGCCTCCCTTTTAGTGAGCTTGTAAACTATTTGTACAAGTAAGATTCTCAGAGAAAGCAACTAAATATCAATGATGACATAGAATCAAATGTCAGCTGATTTCTCAACAAAAATACATTTCAGGCCAAAAGGAAGTCACAAGAAATATTCAGAGTTATGTAAAGCAGAAACCTACAAACAGATTACGTTACCCAGCAAAGTTATCATTGGGAATCGAAGGACAAATAAAGAGCTTCACAAATAAGAGTAAGCAAAGGAGTTCATCACCTCTAAACCAGTATTTCATAAAATGTTAAAGGATCTTCTTTAAGAAGAAGAGAGATGAAAAATTTGAACAATAAAATGGCAATAGATACATATCTATCAACAATTGAATTTAAAAGACAAAATTATGGTTTGGTTTTGGGTAGTGGGTACACAGTACAGTGTACAAATCCTGTGTCATGGAGATGTATACTCAAAGCCTATATGATGATGTTGACTGTAATAAAATTTTTGAAATGTCATCCTACTACATTTTTTAAAATATCTTTTCATTTATTTCAGAGAGAGGAAGGGAGAGGGAAAAAGAGATAGAAGCATGATGAGAGAGAATCATCGGTAAGACAGAATCATGCCTCTTGAATGCCCCTACTGGGAAGTGAGCCTGTAACCCACGCATATGTCCTGACTGGGAATCGAACCATGACCTACTGGCTTATGAGTTGACACTCAGTCACTGAGATGCACCAGCTGGGCCCAACCCATTAAGTTTAATAAAATATTTAAAGAGAAAGAAAAATGGCAGCAGGATAGTTGGACATGTCCCCAGCCTTTTCCTTGAGCAGACAGAGAGAACAGCTGAGGATTTCACTGGGAGTGTTTGTTAGTGTGTTAAGGGATAACTATACTCCAGGACAAGGTGGGGGACTGCTGGATGGGGCTCCCCTGACTGGGAAGCCCCCATTGCTGCTGTTTCTTTCTCCTGTAGCCACCAGCTCAGAAGCAGAGACAGTGCTATGTTGAAGGAAAAGTGGATGTTTATGGAAGCCTAAAAATCCATATCTGTGGCAATCACCTAACAGCTGAGAGCCAAAGAACACTGATGCCCAGTTGTTGCAAACACTTGGATTCAGAGGAGCACTACGTGCCACAAGGAAAGGTCATATTTCTCTTGGGAGAGAGAGAACTACATAATCAAGACACCTGGAGAAGAGAGACCATGGGCAGACAAAGGAACAGCCCACATATGAAAGAAAAGTAGGCATCACCAGAAAAGGAAGTAAACAAAATAGAAGCAAGCAACCTACCAGAGAAAGAATTCAGAGAAATGGTCATAAGGTGGTTGAAAATAATGGAAGATAAATTTGACAATATGTGTAACCAAGAGGAAATGAAGAACTAAGAGAAAAATGAAGAAAATCTAGAAGAAATAAAAATGACATCACTGATGTAAAGAACTAAATAGAAAGCATCAAGAGTAGACTAGAAGAAGCAGAGGACCGCATAAGTGAGCTAGAAGATAAGGTATAAAAAAACAAAACAAATAGAGCACCTTTTAGAAAAAAAAAAATTAAAAAAAAAAACAGGAGAAAAGCCTAAGGGAAATTTGGGATAACTAACCAAAACAACATCAGCATAATAGGGGTCCCATAAAGAGAGGAAACTGAGCAAAGAATAGAAAATGTGTTTGAAGAAATAATGACAGAAAACATCCCTGATATAGGAAAGACAAAACCCACACAAATTGAAGAAGCTCACAAAGTCCCAAGCACAATGAACTCCAAAACACCGATCCAAGACATATTATAATTAAACTGGCAAACACCAATTACAAAGTAAGAATCTTAAAAGCGGAGAGAAACAGAAAGTTACCTACAAAGGAACTCCCATCAGGCTAGCTATTGATTTCGCAACAGAAACTCATCAGGCCAGAAGAGAATAGAATGATATATACAAAGTCATGCAAAGGAAGGATCTGAATCTAAGAATACTGTACCCTGCAAGGTTATCAATCAAAATCTAAGGTGAAACCAGAGCTTTACAGACAAAAAGGGACTAAGGGCTAAGGTAATTTATTATCACCAAGCCAGCAATGCAAGAAATGTTAAAGGGTCTGCTATAAAAAATTAAATAAAAAAGAAAGAAATAGGAAGCAAAGGAACACAAGGGTAAAGAATAAATATGGCAACAAAGAAGTACCTATTAATAGTAACTTTAAATATAAATGGATTAAATGGACCAATCAAAAGACATAGTGTAATGGATTGAATAAAAAAAACATGACCCATATATTTTCTGTCTACAAGAAACCCATCCCAGAAAAAAAAGGAGCAACAGATAATGAAGGTGAAGGGATGGAAAACGATTTTTCAGGCAAATGGAAATGAAAAAAAAAAGGTGGGGTAGCAATACTTATATCTAACAAATTAGATCTCAAAATGAAGGACATAACAAGAGATAAGGAAGACCACTTCATAGTAGTAAAGAGAACAATCCAACAAGTAATAACTCTGATAAACATATATGTACCCAATACAGACTTTACTCTGGTAAAGTCTCTTCAAATTCAAGAAAATAGAAATCATATCAAGCTCTTCTCAGATCACAGTGGCAGAAAAATGGAAATCAACTACAATAAAAGCAATAAAAATAATCAAACACATGGAGAATAAGCAGCATGCTATTAAACAATGACTGCACTGCCAGAGAGATCAAAGAAGAAATAAAAACATCAGGGCAACAGATTACAATGAAAACACATTGAAAATCTATGGGACATAATGAAAGCAGTCTTGAGAGGGAAGTTCATAGTTCTACAAGCCTACTGCAAAAAACAAGAAACAATGGTAATGAATTAACTAAGCCTACAACTCAAAAAGTTAGAAATAGAGCAACAAGAAAAGCCCAGTGTAAGCAGAAAGAAGGAAATAAGAAAGATCACAGCAGACATAAATGACATAGAGACAAAAAAAACACAAAAAAACAAAACAAAACAAAACAAAAAGATCAACAAAACCAAGAGCTTGTTCTTCAGAAGGATATACAAAACTGATGAACCTCTAGCCAGGCTCACCAAGAAGCAGAGAGATGATCCAAATAAATAAAATCAGAAATGAAAGGGGAGAAATAATAACACACTCCACTGAAATACAAAGTATTGATTAAAAAATACTATGAAAAACTTTATTCCAACACACTGGACAATCTGGAGGAAATGGGCATATTCCTAGAAAAATACAATCTTCCAAAACTCAATCAGGAAGAATCTAAACACCTCAATAGGCCAATAACTATGGAAGAATTAAAGCAGTCATCAAAAACCTTACAGCAAACAAAAGCCCAGGGCCAGACAGCTACAAGGGAGTTTTACCAAACATTTAAGAAAGAATGAAAACATATCCTCTTCAGACTATTCCAAAAAAATTCAAGAAGAAGGAACATTTCCAAGCTCCTTCTGTGAAGCCAACATCATTCTAATACCAAATCCAGGTAAAGACAACACAATGAAAGCGTAAATCCAGGTAAAGACAACACAATAAAAATTACAGGCCAATATCCCTCATGAATATAGATGCCAAAATCCTCAACACAATTCTAGCAAATTGGATCTAGTAGTACATCAGAAAGATCATACACCATGACCAAGTAGAATGTATCCCAGGGATGCAAGGATGGTACAATATTCACAAATCAATAAATGTGATACATCACATAAACAAATTGAGAGATAAAAATCACATAGTCATATCAATTGATGCAGAAAAGGCATTTGACAAAATCCAACACCGTTTCTTTATAAAAATTCTCAACAAGGTGGGAATAGAAGGATCATAACTTAACATAATAAAGCCATATATGAAAAACCCACAGCCAACATATACTCAATGGGCAAAAACAAAACCATTTCCCCTAAGAACAGGAAGTATTAGCCATTGCAATTAGATAAGAAGAAGAAATAAAAGCCATCCATATTGGAAAAGAAGAAGTAAAGCTCCTCTTATTTGCAAATGGCATGATATTATACATAAAAAAAACCTGTAAGACTCAAAAAACCTGTAAGACTTCATCAATCAACTAATAGACTTAATAAATGAATTTGGCAATATAGCAGGATACAAAATTAATGTCAAGAAATTTATGGCATTTGTACACACCAATAGTGAACTTACAGAAAGAGAGACTAAAAAAAGCAATCCCATTTACCATCGCACCAAAAAAATTAAGATACCTAGGAATAAACTTAACTAAGGAAGTAAAAAATGGAAAACTGCAGAACACTGAAAAAATAGAGGAAGACATAAACAAATAAAAGAACATACCATGTTCATGGGTTGGTTGAATCAACATCATTAAAATATCCATACTACCCAAAGCAATCTATAGATTTAATGCACTCCCCATTAAAATACCAATGGCATATTTCACAGACCTAGAAAGAACTCTCCAAAAATTCATGTGGAACAAAAAAAGACCCCGAATAGCCACAGCAATCCTGAGAACGAAGAACAAAATAAGTGGGATTTCAATACCAGATTTCAAGCTGTAATACAAAGCCACTGTTCTCCAAACAGCTTGGTACTGGCACAAGAACAGACATATAAGCCAATGGATTAGATTAAAGAACCGAGATATCGACCCAAACCACTATGCTTTATTAATATTTGACAAAGGAGGCATGAACATACAACAGAATCAAGACAGTCTCTTCAATAAATGGTATTGGGAAAATTGGACAAATACATGCAAAAAAAAAAAAACGAAACTAGACTACCAACTTAGACCATACACAAAAATAAACTCAAAATGGATACAGGACTTAAACATAAGATGGGAAACCATAAAAATTCTAGAGGAATCCACAGGCAGCAAATCTCTGATATATGCTGAAGCAATTTCTTCATTGATACTGTTCCTAGGGCAATGGAAACTAAAGAGAAAATAAACAACGGGATTACATCAAAATAAAAAGCTTTTGTACAGCTAAAGAAACCATCAACAAAACAAGAAAGCCCACTGTATGAGAGAACATATTTGCAAATGTTATCACTGATAAAGGTTTAATCTCCAACATCTACAGCCAACTTATACAACTTAATAAAAGGAAGATAAATAATCCAATAAAAAAAAGCCGACAACAGATTGAAATAGAATCTTTTTGAAAGAAGACAGAAGGAAGGCCAAGAGACATATGAAAACTTGCTCAAAGTCACTAATTATCTGAGAGATGCAAATCAAATCGACAATGTGGTACCATCTCACACCTGTTAGAATGGTTATCATCAACAAATCAACAAACAACAAGTGTTGGCGAGGATTCAGAGAAAAAAGGAACCCTCGTGCACTGCTGGTAGGAATGCAGACTGGTGTAACCACTGTGGAGAACAGTATGGAGTTTCCTCAATAAACTAAAAAATTGAACTCCCATTTGACCTATTAATCCCACCTCTGGGAATATATCGAAAGAAACTAGAAACACCCATCAGAAAGGATATATGCACCCCTATGTTCATAGCAGCACAATTCACCATAGCTAGCTTTGGAAATATCACAAATGCCCATCAGCATATGAGAGGATTAGAAAACAATGGTACATCTACACAATGGTATACTATGCTGCTATAAAAAAGAAGGAATTCTTACCATTTGTGGTAGCATGTATAGACTTGGAGAGCATTATGCTAAGTGAAATAAGCCAGGCAATTTAAGAAAAATGCCACATGATCTCACCCATTTTTGGAAAATAAAGAACATTTAACCTGATAAACAAAAACATAGATATAGAGGCAGTAAAGCATTGAACAGACTGTCAAATTACAGTGGGAAAGCAGGGGAGTGTTGGGCAGGAGGGGAAGGAGATCAACCAAAGAACTTGAATGCATGTATATAAGCACAACAAATGGACATAAGACCCTCGGGGGGTGGGGTGGGATGAGAACATGTGACACGGGGTATGGGAGGCTGGGGGATGGTCAAAGGGGGGAAAAAAGGAGATAAATGTACTACTATTGCTGAAACCGATTTGGCTCAGTGGATAGAATGTCGGACTGTGGACTGAAAAATCCCAGGTTTGATTCCGGTCAAGGGCATGTATCTTGGTTGTGGACACATCCCCAGTGGGGGGCATGCAGGAGGTGGCTGATCAATGTCTCTCTCTCTCATAGATGTTTCTAACTCTCTATCCCTCTCCCTTCCTATCTGTAAGAAAAATCAATGAAATATATATATATTTTAAAATGTACTGCTATATGTAATGCTTTAAACAATACAAAATATTTTTTAAAAAGAGAGATATGTATAGTTTGTCTCCAGAGTTGGGATTGCCAAAACAAAAAACACACACACACACACACACACACACACACACACAAAAAAAAAGAAAAAAAGAATGCCCAGGTAATTTTTAAAGCCAGATAATTATTTTTTTGTAATAAGTATGTTTTAAACATTACATAAGACATATTTATACCATATGTATTCACATTTAATAGGATTACAGTAATAACTCTACAGAACTCTTAATAGCATATCAATTTTTTAAATCACATAGGCATACTACTACACAGAGATCTTTGAGAACCAGTAAACCAGCAAGGAGATGGAGGAGAATTAACATACTCCCTATAGATCCTAGACAACATTTTAACACTCTATTGTTGAATTGTTTTAAACACTGTCAATAAATCCTCTGTAGAATAAAAAGGCATCAACAAAACATTACTTCTAAAAACACATCCTGTAATCGCCAGTAGTGTAAAGATATCCAGGCGATAGTTAAATTATACCTGATTGACCATTTAAAATGTCTCTAAGAATGATTTTATTCCCTGTCTTCTCATTAAATAAGGTGACATACATTTTTTTGAGACTTCACTTTATAGAGATTCTACCAGTAAGTTTCAGTATGGAATATTTTATTTCTTAGAGTGTGTAAACAAGAGATGTTTACACCATATTAAATATGCTATACCCCAACAGTTTTATATTTAAAAATAAATAGTAATGATTTATTGTATTTTCTTATCCTATAAGGATAGAAAACAAAAAACACTAGAAATGTCTCTAAACTGTATTTGTATAGTCCTAAACATCACTGCAGACAAGCATTATTCATATTTATAATACAGCATTGTGCTGCCAATTTAGATGAAAGAATGTTTATGTATATATCTTTTATGGTACTTTCACTTCAGAGAATTACATATGACTTGTTTGTGTAATACTGAGTAAAAAAGGAAGGTTCATTTGCTTTTTGTTGTTGTTTCATTCCTGGTAGCAAAGCTTGCTATTAAGAATGCTTAATTTTAGTCCTGGCTGGTGTTAATTTTAGTCCTAATGCTCTCAGTTGGTTGGAGCATCATCCCATGTACCAAAATATGAGGGTTCAATTTCTAGCTGGGGCACATATCTAAGAGGCAACCAATTGATATTTCTCTCTCACATAGATGTTTCTTTATCTCTCCCTCTCTCTAAAATCAATCCTATCTAATAAAATGATAATATGCAAATTAACCATCACTCCATGACACCCACAAGCCATGCCCCTACCAGCCAATCAGGAGCGAGTATGAAGATTAACCCAACCTAGATGGCTGTGGCCAAGGAGAGAGCAAGAAGAGGTTTGGGTTTCCCCAGCAATGGAGGAAGCCAAGCTTTCTGCACACCCTGGCCAGCCCAGGCCTCCACTCCAGGCTACAAAGTTTTAATTATAGGAGATAAATAAATAAATAAATAAAAATGCCAGCAACTACACAGCTGGAGAAAGCAGGAGGCTAGGGTTGCCCCCAGTGATGGAGAAATTCATACTTCTGCAGCCCTGGACTGCCTTGGCCTCACTTAAGGCTACAAAGTTTCAATTATAGAAGATAAATAAATCCCAACAGAAATGGCTGCCACCACTAAGTGAGCAGAAGGCTTGGCTCTGCTCCAGGTTACAAAGTTTCAATTGTAGAAAATAAATAAATCCCAGAACTCAGGGCCTCCACTTGGATCACCAGGGGGCATGGCCAGTTTGCAAACCACCAGAGGTCCCTTGACAGGCGGCCCCATGCCCGAGGGGAATCCCCACCTAATCTGGGACACCCTTCAGGGCAAACCAGCTGACCCTCACTCATGTACCAGGTCTCTATCCTTTTATTTAATAAAAGAGTAATATGCAGATTGACATCACTCCAACACACAAGATGACTACCCCCATGTGGTCAAAGATGGTTGCCCCCATGTGGACGCAAGATGGCCATCACGAGATGGCCATCAGGGGAAGGCAGTTGAGAGGGATCAAGCCTGCAAGGGAGGGCAGTTGTGGATGATCAGGCCAGCATGGAAGGGCAGTTCGGAGGGATCCAGCCTGCAAGGGAGGGCAGTTGGGGGTGATCAAGCCTGCAGGGAAAGGCAGTTAAGGGTGACCTGGCCAGCAGAGGAGGGAAGTTGGGGGAGACTTGGCCTGAAGGGAAGGGCAATTGAGAGAGACCCAGGCCTGCAGGGGAGAGCAGTTGGGGGTGACCAGACCTGAAGGGGGGGCAGTTGGGGCAAACAGGCTGGCAGGGAAGCAGTTAGCATCAATTAGGCTGGCAGGGGAGTGGTTGGGGTGATTAGTCTGGCAGGCAGAAGTGGTTAGGGCAATCAGGAAGGCAGGCAGGTGAGCGGTTGGGGGCCAGCAGTTCTGTATTGTGAGAGGGATGTTCAATGGGCAGTTGAGCATCCCTCAAAGGGTCCCAGATTAGAGAGGGTGCAGGCTGGGCTGAGGGACACCACCTCCATGCACAAATGTTGTGCACCAGTCCTCTAGTAATAATAATAAAAAGGAATGTTTAATTTATATGAAAGCATGTCTTTTGAATGTAATCAGTGTCACAGGTCAGAAAAAGCAACATTATACTTCAAAACATATGGGGAATACTTGTGAAATGTGACACTAATTTGAAAATCACATTTTGAGAAAAGGAGAAATATAGGAGTCATTTATCATACCACCAAATGTTCTTTGAGTCACACAACAAATATTCAGATATGGAGATCATTGCTAGTGAGTATTCTTTACCTTTTTGTCCTTACTTATTATGTTTTATGATGGCTATAAAAAAAATCTGCTTTCTCCATGTGTTAGGCAAGGGCTATAAGAGATGATTTGAAGCACTTGGTGCTATCTCAAAGGAGTGTGGCACTTTCATTTCATATTTAGACTTATTTTTTTGGTCACTAAAAGCAACAGGAGTTTTAGAACTGCTCTTGTCACTGTTTCATTTTATCTGTTTTTCATTTTATGCTACATTAAACAATTTCCTCCTGCATAAGCCATGGAACCTGTACCTAAAACCTTGCCAAAAAGAAAGAACAAAATGAAGGGTCCTCTGGGCTCTTCATCACATTACACTTTTCTTCTTTTTATGTTTTAATTAATTAACCATTAATTAATTAATTTTAATATAGTGGTGTACAATTTTATATTGGTTAAATTAGTTTCAGATATATAATATGATGTTTTGGATCACCCTCCTAATCCTAGAAATCATCTGTCATGCTTCTTCCCTGGCTGGGTCTTTGACTTTTACTCTTCCTTGCCTCTGTGAAATTCTTGACAGCAAGGCTAGTTTATCAGTGCTCTAATTTGCATGAGTATATATGGTAGAGCACTAGCTTTCCCAGTATGCTAATAGACACAAAGTAAAAAGGGTTCCAGGTTCCATTCAATGGGGAAAATACTTAAAAATTTATTTAATGGGGGTATTTTTAAATTGCAGAACTTCTGAGGTCTGCAACTTTTGTATTTATGTACTATGTGCTTTGTTCTGATTTCTTACATCTCCTTAAGGCAACTACTCTTCTGAATTTTCTATTCACTATTTATCAGCTAATTTATAAAACAACTTTACTAAATGTTACACAAATTAAAATATATAAAATTTGATTTTGCTTGTTTTCAGATTTTAAAATTACCATATAATAGTCTTCTGACTTTAGCTCTTTTTTTTTTCATTTAAATATTGTGTTATAACTATTGTTTCCAAGGTTTACCCATGGATGAATATATGCTCATTAACTTTTTCTGCTATATAAAATATCTGTGTTTAAACATTTTTTTATAATGTGTATTTTGGATATTCTTATATTTTCACTATTTTACATAACAGTGCTACATATATTCTTATATACATGTAAAACAATTTAGTAATTTAACAAATAATGTTTAGAGTAGGATATATGCATATTCATCATTAAGGTTCACTGCTTATAAAGAAATCTGGGACAAAATCAAAGTTTTTAAAATATAGAGCATGTATATGTTTTAATAATTATTTATGTTCAAACTCATCATTTCTATTTCTTTATGATGTTCCAGCTACTCTTACTTGCTTTTTCTTGCAAATGAACTATATAAAAAACTCAATAAACACTTTTTCACAATATATTAAGAAAAGTCTTTAAATTACAAATATGTAGGTGCTGACATACTTCTCTGATGTGAATATAAAATGGTATAACATCTCTAGAGAGAAATTTGGTAAACTATAACAAATTGTTTTGCATTTATCTTTTGTCCCAAAATCTTATTTCTAGAAATTTACCTGAAGATATTTTTCTACAAATACAAAGCAACATACAGAACATTATTAGTATAAGCAAAATATTAGAGTAGTTGAATGAACTAAGACATATAAACAGTGAGATATTATGCAAATATAAAGAGCAACATAATATAAGATGGATCTCTTATATCTCTATAATTTATAACTGTAAAACAAGTGCAAAGATTATATAAAGCATACTATGTTTTTGTATAATAGAGATAATTTTTTAAAAATAATATTTGCTTATATATATTAAAAAAAACAAGAACTAATAAGAAACCAGAATCTAATAAGAATAGATACTTATGGAGGACTGATAGAAAGGGAATGGAAGACCAGGGATGAGGGTTACACTTCCATGAGTTTACATGTTGTGAATTATAGTTGTGAATTTTGAAAATGTAAATGTTTATACATTCAAAAAATTAAAACATGCAAACTAAACAACAGTATAGCACTGCCTAGTGTGGCTTAAACCAAAAGGTGGCAGGCTAGATTCCCAGTCAGGGTACATATCCAATTTGTGGGTTTGACCCCCAATTGGTTAGGGAGCATAGAGGAGAAAAACAACCAATGTTTCTTTCATATGGATGTCTCTCTTTCTTCCTCTCTCTAAAATTCAATTAAAACAAAACAAAACAAAACACATATCCTTGAGTGAGAATTAAGTATGTAAATAGATAAATAATAAGTTAATAAATAATAATTGACAGTATAAAAAGAACTCTTTCTGATCATGTTAAAGTAACTGGTATACCTTATCCTAAAACAACTGTTTATGGAAAAATATTAAATAACTGTTTTTAGGAATCCAATAGGCAGCTTAATGTTGTGCTCCATGAGATAAAGGAAACAAAGGAGCAAATCATATGATGGATTTTTCCCTGGAGACATGCATCAGACTTCCTTATAGAGAGAATAATCTCAAGCAGATCCTGGTGACCTTACTGCATTGAGGAAGCAGATATTGGCATTCTGGAAAGTTGAAGCAGATGGAATTTGCAGGGCAGAATACCAGATCAAAATGAACTATGCAGATAAATAAAGATATTTGGACATCTGCATAAAGGTTCTCTTGCGTCAATTACTAAATATTAAGCAGCACTTGTGTAGAGTGAACCTCGACAAATTTAAATGAAGAGCTACTTAAAAGCTATAAGCTGAACAATTTCTAGAGCTCTTGTAAGACTGAGACTTTCAAACAGCCAGGACTGAGAAATCTCATAGATTAGAACATCCCAGGTACTTAATAGACAACACAGAAAGGTCATGACTTAGTAGTAGAGAGGGAATTTCCTAGAGTAAGGGCTATTTCAAACCCTGACCTAAGTATGTTTTAAAGCACAACTTGGACAGTTTGATCTTCAAGTAATTTAAGTGTCTAATAACAATTTTTTTCTCTTTTTACCTTTTGACATCCTTTATTCATTTATCTCATCTACTCACTTACTGCCTCTGCCAAACAGCACTCTCTTCTATGGATTTTATTTTGTTAGATTCCACATACAGTATAAGGGAGATCATACAGTAGTAGACTTGCTCTGACCAATTTCTCTTAGCATGATGCCCTCGAAGTCCATTAAAAATGTTTTTATTCTTTATTACAGGAAGATAAGAACATATAGGTCCTCAAAGAGGTAGCATTTTTTAAAATATTAGAAAATATGACTCAACATGGAAAAATCAATAAGTGGTAAAAGAACCAGAAATGACAGATGATAGAAATAGAGGACAAGGACTTCTAAATTGCTACTATAACCATGCTCAAGAATTTAAGGAAAAACATGAAAATAATGAGTAGAAAATTTGCAATGCAATAAAAAATTTACTGGATGGTATTAAAGCACTAGGAGATATTACAGAAGCAAGATCAATATATACATTTGAGTATATAGCAATAGGAAAAAATCCATAATGAACTTAGAAAAAAGAAGTGCTCATCCATTCAATTAGAAATCAATAACAGCTCTAGCTAGTTTGGCTCAGTGGATAGAGGGGTTGGCCTGCAGACTGAAGGGTCTCTCCCCAGCTCCATTTCTGACAAGGGAATATACCTAGGTTGCAGGCTTAAACCTCAGCCTTGGTCGAAACATGTGCGAGAGGTAACTAATCAAGATGTCTCTTTCACATAGATGTTTCTCTCTCTTTCTCTCTCCCTCCCTCCATTGTCTCTAAAAATCAATGCAAAAATATACTTGGGTAAGGATTAGAAGAAGAAGAAGGAAAAGGAGAAGGAGAAGGAGAAGGAGAAGGAGAAGGAAGAAGAAATCACTTACAAAATAATATTGCAAAAAAGCATTAAATATTTAGAAATTAAATAATACCTTTCTAAATAACAACACATGAATAATTCTGAAACAATTTTGTATGTGTTTTACAACATAGGGAATAAATTAATATAGTTACATTTTGCTGTGAGAAAAGGAAGATTCAAAGGTGGAACTCTGAGATGAATCCTTTGGTACTGGATTTAAATTTGAAATATTAATATGAATCTATAATTTTTTAAAGTATATTTTGTAGCTCTACTTACAGAGCTCTATGGGATAGCATCACATACCATAAAATCTTAATCTTGACTACTCAATCTACAAGATCTAACAAGCAAATCTAGATCTTAATTTCTAAGCAAAACCCTGTCTTATGAGGAATCTGTGCCTCTTGGAGAAATAGCTCATTCTATGACAAGCTGGATTTTGCAAATCCTACTTGCAATTGATAGGGAGATGTTAAGAGAACATGTACCAGCTATAAGAGGCACCCAATGCTCAACTTCTTGACAAATTGAATATAAAAAGTAATAATATTGTAATATTAGTGGAATATACAGACACACATATACACACACACACACTAGTGGTTTGGTACACGAAATTCATGCACATTAAAAGGGAATTAGAGGAAATATTTTAATATTGCTATTTGCCCTTTCTCTATAATAGAAGTGTCAGAGATGAAAGAAAATTAGTATAATGTATATGAAAATCTCCTTCCTGTCAGAGTCTGGGGCCTGCTGCGGGATCCAGAGTCAAGTCCCTGCCCACCCAAGTGTGCCTCAAAATTATGCGAGACCCAGACCAAGCTGGTCCCACGCCCCATCAAGCCCTGCTAGGAGGGGGTGCACACTCAGGTCCCCCTCAAGCCCTGCCAGGTGGGGGAGGAAGTGAAGCCTCAGTGTCCCTGTCAAGCCCTGCTGAGTGGAGGGTGCAGCCTCAGGTCCCCTGGTACACATTCAAGTCCCGAAGCCCAGTGCCAGGGCAGTGGGCATGGTCTGAGGTTCCCCAGCCAAGCGCCAGAATGGGGGTGAAGCCTGAGGTCCCCCAGCCCACCACCAGGGCAGAGAGTGCAGCCTGAGGTCTCCTGCTCCAGGCCAGCATCACACAGCCTTGGGTCCCTGCTGATCACTCGTATAGTTCCTTACGGGAACCTGCCTCTGCTGTAGGCAAAGCCATCTTGTGATGGCATGATAGTCAATTTGCATATTACCTCTTTATTATATAGGATAATATAGAAGTCCACAGTGATGAAACCAAAACAACAACAACAAAAGAGAAATACCAGTTAATAAATGTATGGTGACTGAAAATAGCATTAGAAAATCATGGTTGTGCAACTACCAATCTAAAATACTATTCAGATAATCAAATGTTTGTTGAGAGCACTGGATAAAAAGTTGTTGGGTAAAAATGTATTCACTGGCCATGAAGTATCAACCCATAAATAATGTATTAACTAGAAAGGGGAAAGATAATTTTATCAATCCTGCTAGTTTCCACCTTTACCACTTATTACTGGCATTTACTATTGCCCATAACACAACAAACTCTCATCAAGATGTTACCTTTGTAATCATCTTGTCAGAATATAAAACTGAGAAGAATTATAAGGAACGAGTCAAACATACTCAAGGACAGTCTATATGACAACTTCTCTAGACTTTATAAAAATTTTAGTGCCATGTAGAGAGGAACTTAAAAGTAAAGCAGGATCCTTGACTTACCATATATTGAAACAACAAATAAATAGTTTGGACAACTAAGAAAATTTAAATGTAGACTTATGTATTCGATAATATTTTGTTATTATTGTTATACCAGAAGTCCAATGCACAAAATTCATGCAAGAGTAGGCCTTCCTTTCCCCCAGCTGTTATAATGGGCTTCCCTCAAACACTCGGGACAGGGCTTCCCTCCATCCTATGGCACCCAGGACCCGGCCTCCCTGCCCTGGATTCATCTGGAAGGTTGTTTGGTCTAATTAGCATATTACGCTTTTATTAGTATAGATATTTTGTTTGAGACTGTGGTGACGTGGAAGACAGTCTTTATTCTTAGAAAATGCACATTGAAGTCTCTAAGAGCAAAGTGTCATCATATTTTGAAGCTTTCTTTCAAATCATTCAGTTTTCCCACCTATGGATTCTAGGAACATAGAGATAGCATCTATACATCAAGTGACTACTGAATTACCACAGACAGCCAATTTGGTATTAAGGAGCATGGCCTTGTCCACTGACTGCAAAGAAATATATGGGTGTTTTCCAAGATGCATCAATAATAAAGTCTTGTTTATATAGATTAGATAATTTAATATTACACAATCTTCTGCTTTGTTGAGTGGTTCAATAATAAATATAAATAATTTGAAAAGGAGACATGTAATACTTTAAACAATAAATAAATAAATAAATAAATAAATAAATAAATAAATATTGAAAAGCCTAACTTTGTAGGTTTTTTTTTTACATTATTTATTATAGCCAGTGAAATGAAGACAATGCACTTCAGTATAGAATTAGATCCTCTTTAATTTTACATGCATCCAAAGAGTTTTATACATTTTGCTTGTTCACCCAACCACCCTTCTCATTCAATCTACCAGAAAGTGCTTCCCTCAAACCTGGTCCACATGTAGCTGTCTCCACATTTCCAGTGCACAGGTCAAAATCTTGAACTCTTCTTTTTCTATCTAACATATCAACTCAAGTCTCAAAATATATCAAGGATCTAACCACATTTTAGCAGCTTTAAGGCGTCCATTACCTCCCAGAGTTAATTTCTTCATGTTGTCCCATCTTTCATTATCTCTGAGTACCCTGACCTCCTTACCTATCAATAACTTGTTTTGGAGCCTCATGCTTGCTCTTCCCTCTTCCTAGAGCATTGTCCCCAGGTATATGGCTTACTTTCACTTCTCTCAAGTTTATTCAAATCTCTACTCAAAAGTCTCTTATCTTGGCCACTTAAAATCACAAGCTTCCCAGGATGCTTTATCACACTCATATTTCTGATTTATTTTTCTCCCTGAAGCTAATCACATTTTAATATATGATGTGATTTTTTTAAATCTATTTTTATCTGCTTGTCTCCCTTCATTAGAATGAAAACTCCATGCAGGCAAGGAGTGTTTCCAGTTTGTTCATTGCTCTGTTTCTGGTACGTTAACAATACTGGCATGGTGACAGGTAAGTAAGCAGTAATTTTTAATGGGTAAATACATCAGTACATGGACATATTTGTTTTTAAAATCATTGTGCCTGGACTCCTATAGATTTTATGTATAAGAATAATTTTAAAATTGGTCTATCAGCTATAGGTCTAAAACAAGCATGTCAAACTCAAAGGCTAACAAGGGCCAAGTTAGCAAGGTTTAAGTTTATGGGCCTGCAAAAAAAACAAAAGCTTCAATTTTTATAGAAATGCAGGTTTATTTCTATAGAGACATGCTGAATACAAAAGGATGAAATAAATGAGTAATCATTAACATAAAATAATAGAACATTTTAATAAAACTTAATATTCTTTCTTGAACATTAACTTACCAGACACTGAATATCTGCACAAATTAATAAGCATAAGGCAAATAAACCTACTTTTCTTGTTTTCCAAAAGCAAAATATTTCCTGTTGCACATACTTTGGTGGTGTGCCTGCACATAACCCTGGTAAAGGAAATGAATGCATCACAATTATACTAATCAGTCATTAGCGGACATTGTAGTTCCTTGTTGATAATTATATATAACAGGATATTATAAAAATTAAGTTACAAAATTTTTATTAAAACATTTATTACAGCCCTGGCTCAGTGGACAGAGTGTCAGCCTGTAGACTGAAGGGTTCTGGGTTCAATTCTGGTAAAGGGCACATGCCTGGATTGTGGGCTTGATTCCCAATAGGGGGTCTGCAGGAGGCAGCCAATCAATGATTCTCTCATGGTTGATGTCTCTATCTCTCTCTCCCTCTTCCTTCCTCTCTGAAATCAATAAAAATATAAAAATAAATAAATAAATTTTATCTAATAAAAGAGTAATATGTAAATTGACTATAACTCCAAGACACAAAATGGCTGCCCCATGTGGTCAAAGATGGCTTTCCCCATGTGACACAAGATGGCCACCACAGGATGGCTGGCAGGGGAGTGCAATTATGGGCAGTCAGGCCAGCAAGGGACATCAGTTAGGGGTGACCAGGCCAGCAGGAGAGGGCAGTTAGGGGTGACCAAGCCTGCAAGAGAGGGCAGTTTGGGGGGATCCAGGCTTGCAGGGGAGGACAGTTGGTGAACCCAGGCTTGCAGGGGAGGACAGTTGTGGGGATCAAGCCTGCATGGGAGGGTAGTTGGGGGGCCAGGCCTGCAGGGGAGGGTAGTTGTGGGAGACCCAGGCCAGTAGGAGAGTGGAGTTGGGATGGACCGAGCCTGAAAGGAGGAGCAGTTGGGGGTGATCTGGCTTCCAGGGAGGACAATTAGGGGTGACTGGGCCAGCAGGGGAGGGCACTTGGGGGTGACCAGGTCTACAGGGGAGGGCAGTTAGGGGCAATTGGACCAACAGTGGAGCAGTTAGGCATCTATCAGGCTAGCAGGGGAGTGTTTAAGGGTGATCAGGCTGGCAGGCAAGTGAACAGTTGGGAGCCAGTAGTCCTGGATTGTAAGAGGGATGTCTTAAATTGGAGAGAATGCAGGCTGGGCTGAGGGACATGCAATACCACCACCGCCCCCCATCAACCCTCCCACCCCCTGCACAAATTTTGTGCACCAGATTCTAGTAAACAAAATAAAATGTTTGTTACATACAGTTATATTGGCAGGGCTGCAAAAATATTCATTGTGGGCCAGATGCAGCCCACAGACTGTGAGTTTGACATGCTTGGTCTAAAATAAAAGACAATTTTAACCTGAAGAATATTTCAAAAATCAAGGGCTGTATTTTATTTTTCACTCATTTTCTCTTATTAGAAATTAATGTGACACATTAATAATAATTTTAACAATAGTAAAACAAATAACTGAGAGACAAATAAATTAAGGCCATAATTTACCATAAGAAATTTACATTGTAGGTTCTAAAGTCATAAGAAGCAAAATAAATCAAATAACACTAATACTATGCCAGAATAGTTCAAGTAAAGAATTTTGCAATTCATTAAATGAATTGTGATATCATTGATTCAACATACTGAGCACTTATGTAGGCTAGTTGCTAGTCTACCTGCTTCTCATACAATGGTAAACAGGACAGAACAATTTCTGATTTCTTGTAATTTACATTCTCACTTAAGACTTGCATTCCAGTGGGGTTGTACAACATAGTAAACATGGTTCACTGTTTCTAACATAAATTACCTATGTCACCAATTGGAAAGAATTCTTTGTCACAAAATCATTACATTTGTTACTTTTGTTTCCATTGAAGTAACACTACCAAGATTATTAAAGCAAAGATATGCTTGTGCACATACATAAACTCTCCAGGTAGAGAAATGACATGGGCTGGTGCACCATCAGTGGATACAATTATGTAAAACTCATCTTCCATAGACAAGTTATAGTGGTTTTAAAATAACTTCACTTAAAACCATCTCCCGAGAGCTTATGGTATTCTCTCTGTCTCTGAGAAACTTGAAAAGTAACAAGCAATTCATCCCTCTTCATTGAAGGGGTCACCAAACAAATGAGCACAGAGGCTCAGAGGCTGTGCCTTCCAGTCCTTTGGAATGGTTCCATCAGCGATATTCTGCCACTGAAGCGGCACCATGTATTAGAAATCTAACTGCAGTGAGGTGTCTCTGACAGCACATGAGAGAAAGAACAGTTTTTACTGAAATTTCAATGGTTAGAAAGTGGATTTTGAAGTCAAAAGCATTGATGTGGGTAAAATTTTATTTTATTTAACTCTCCTGCTGAATGAGTCAACACACATTGCAGTCAGCCAACCATAAAATATCACTCACCCATTAGAAAGAGGACAAATCAGGCACATTTGTGAAATAACATAATAGCCATAATTGGTAGCATTTGGCAAAAAGAAAAAAAATATATATATCATATATATATATCTTACATGTTACCATCTGGCCTTATAAAAGGAAGAAAGCAGTTTCCCTATAGGTGAGGTACATCCTAGTTGGTACAGGTCTGTCTCAATTTTGAGTTTATATTTTGAACATAAGGGAAAAGCTTTAAATTCTATGCCCTAAAATCTCAGCTGACATTTTTTTTTTCCTTTTGGAGAAAAAAAAATTAAGAAAATCACATATTACCCATCCTTAAAAAATAAATTACTGTTACTAAATTTGTCTGCTAGCTCCTTATATTTTGAGAGCAACACAAAAGCATAACCTATTCCTTGAGGCTTGAGTTCACTATCTTTATGAAAGATTACCAACATTTTGTAGTTGAAGAAAATCTTTCTGAGGGTATTATGGAAAAGGTAGATTCTTACCTTTTGATATTTTTACCAGTCTGTGAAGAAATTCTGTTGTGAGTCTGCACCTTTATAGCTAAACGCTTTATTACAGACAGATGAAGAAGATACTTATGTTTGATTGCAGAAAGATATCTTAAGAAATTGAAAGTGAAATACCATTTTGATGCATATTGGCAAGTCTATGTGCATTGTTGTGTTAGAGTTTTAAGGTGCAACTGGGCAAACTATTATATCTGCGAAACGTATTTCCAGAGACAACCATACAGGAAAAGATAAATTACCAATATTTGGACTAGTTTTCCTTAATACCTTTTAAAAGAGCATATTGCACCCTGTCAGGATTGGCTCAGTGGTTACTGTGTCAGCCCAAGGACTGAAAGGTTGTGGGTTTGATTATGGTCAAGAGCAAATACCTTGGTTGCAGGAGGCAACTAATTGAGGTGTCTCTCACATCAATGTTTTTCTCTCTCTCTGTCTCTTACCCTCCCCTTCCACTCCCTCTAAAAATCAATGTAAAAAACATCCTTTGGTGAGAATAACAAAAATAAAATAAAATAAGAAGGCTGACTGCTTTTGTTGCCAATAAGAATTTAGTTATTAAAAAGACTCATTTTTTGCCCAATATAGGCTATAATTTTATGTACTATCTATTCTTCACTGACCATTTTATGGAATTTAGATTCAAGTTGCAATATTTAATATCTGAAATATTCTGAATTGATTTGAGTCTTTTTTCCCTGAGTAGTGAATTGTTTCTATAATATGTAATACTGCCACACATACACACACACACACACACAAAATAACAGGAAAAAAAAATAATGTAACTTGTTCCCTTTTATTTTCAAGAAAATGTTAAGAGAAGCAAATCTTAATACATTTAAATTGAAAGTCATGTCTTTTACTGGTCTGCTTTGATAAATACCATGTAATTTATGTTAGCATCTTTGTATTGTAGGTATGCATTATCTGTTTTTAATATTATAGCATCAGAATTGACTATATAGGCTTATATGATATTACAGAAAGCCAAAGTCCATTGATAGTAAATAACACATTTCTTTTTTTAAAGGATTATTGTTATGTATATTTATTTTTCATTGTTGATCTGCCTTCCATTTGGGCTTGGCTATTTTTTTTTTTTAATAATTACATTACAGTTTGTAATCTCTTGACCACCATATCAATGTTTTTCATATACAGTTAATTATTTGTTAATAACTATTCTAATTTTTACTCCTAACTGGCATTTTCTTTCTTTTTTTTTTAAGTAAATCTTCATTGGGGGAGAAGAAAATGGTGGCCGAATAGGCACACATATCATGCACCTTGTCCCAGGGCCAGACTGGAAAAACAACTAAATCAGAGAACATCTACCTGGAATTAACAAATTAGACACAGGTGAGTAGACAATTTTCAACAAGAAGGGTAAAGGATGCCTGGAGAATGGTAGGAAGTGGGATCTGGGCTAGAGAGAAATAACCGGACAACAGACCTGGAGGGAGAGTTAGAAGCTGCAAGCCGCATTCCTTGGCAATAGGCATAATGCCCAACTAAGAAATGAAAAAGCCGCAGGGCTGTTGGTGACTGGAGAATCTGGACTTGAGACCACAGCCCTGAAAGGGGCCAGAGCAGCATGGTGCCAGTGGAAGAAAAACCCAGTTTTGTGGTTGTTTTGCTTTTGTTTTGTCTTTGCTTTTACTCTATAAATCCAGAACATAGAATTTTTCAGTTGCAAGAATTCACCTGAGGCTGCAGAGCAGTGAAAGGCATAGATCTGTAGAGCCTGAGGAGAGGCTAGGGAGGGAAGCAGGGCAGGGAGACTGTCCAGGACTCTGGCACTGAGACATTCCTAACCTTCCAAACCTAAGCTGCCATTTATCTTCTGTAGAGTGAGCCCCTCTCAGTAGCCTCAAGGTAGGTAACATAGCCTGTCACACCCTGCCTGCATTTTGAGGAACAAAAAGAAAGAAAATACAAAGGAAACAAAGGCTCTGAATAGCCCTGAAGAGTCCTCGGAGACTGGGTTGGAAGAGGGGCCCATATACCCCACTATTCTGGAAACCAGACTGATAAAAAATCCAGGTTGCCAGCCAACCCCACTGGTCTCCATACAAGGATCCCTGCCCAATCAAGGCCAGAGTAATATTTTGGGTCATTCAAGGAGCAGTAGCTCTGGATCAGGGGAAAAACATTCATCTGATCCTCAAAAAGTGAAACAGCACCATCCCCACCTAAAGCCCTGCCAGAAACAGACACTTGAGTTAAGATCGACAGCTGGCAGAGAGGCAAAAAGGCAGATTGGTCCTGTGTGCTTGCAGCTAAGGCCTATGAACACAAGCAGAGGAGGAGTGGATCACTTGGAGCTTCAACACAGAGCTAAATGCCAAAGACAGTGCCTGCCAAAGGTCAACATCTAAACTACCTAACAGGAAGCCCCGAATTGGCAGACAGAACAGGATAGTGGAGTGCTAAACCAGCCCCTACGAGGCATTAAAATGCAGTTGAAGCAAATGACACCTCACGTTTTTATTTTTATAATTAAAAAAAAATTACTATTATTATTTTATCTTATTTTATTGTTATTTTTCCCCCCCTAGGGTCTCCCTTTTTTATCATGTTTTTTCTTCTCCTTTTCCTACTTTACCTTCTCTCTGTCTTCTTTTTAACCCTTGTTAAAAATTGATTTTCTTTATCTGCTTTATTAATGTATTATTATTATTGTAGTCTCTGTTGGCTTATTCATACATACAATTTCCTTTTCCTGCTCCTACTCCATTTTCTCATCACTGTTCACTTTTTCGTTACTCAATTTTTTTCCCTTTCCTTCTCCTTTTTACTTCTCCTAATTATTTAATTAGTTTCACCTCATAAATTTATGTCTATATGCTCTCTTCTATTCTCCTTTTAAATAAATAAATAAATAAATAAATAAATAAATAAATAAATAAATATTTTTAAAAAATTTATTCTATTTTTTCATCTTATCCACTCATTCTCTTTCTCACGCCTCTATACTAAACTGTGGTCCTTCCCCTATTCATTCAATTCCTTAACCCTATTTTTTTTTGTATTTAAGTTCTGCCTCTATAGATTGAACCCCCACCCCAAAAAAAGTTGAGAAAGGAATAGAAAACCTATATGAAAAAATGACAGAAAATGGCCCTAACTGGGGGGAGTGGAAAGGGGGTGAAGGAGGGTGCCACACAAGTACAGAGAGTCCCAACCAAGATGAACCCCCAAAGACCCACATCAAGTCACATGATAATTACAATGGCAAACATTAACATCAAAGAAAGAATCTTAAGGGCTGCAAGAGACAGAAAGTAATCTATAAGGGACCTACCATTAGACTATCAACTAATTTTTCAACTGAAATACATCAGGCCAGAAAGGAATGGAATGAAGTATACAAAGTAATAAAAACCAAGGGACTGAATCCAAGAATACTCTATACAATAAGGTGATCATTTAAAATTGAAGGGGAAATCAGGAACTTCATAGACAAAAACAGGCTAAGGGACTTTATTACCACCAAACCATTAATGCAAGAAATCCTAAAGGAACTAGTATAAGAAGTAGGAATAGAAAGAGAAGGAGAAACACAGACATAAAGAATAAAAATGACAATAAATAAATATATATACATTAGCAAATCAAATCCAACAATACATTAAACAGATCATATACCATGACCAAGTGATAAGAGTATAAATTATGCATTTGTAAGAAAGCAACTGAGTATTACTAAGTAAAGCTGAACAAATACACACTCTATGACCAGCATTTTCACTATTAGATGAATACCCTAAAGAAACTTACATTCACACTTGAACTTCACTAAAACAGACCATCCCTGCTTGCATTTATCACCCATCTATCCTGGTCTAGCATCCTACCACAAAAAGTCTGTCACAGAGGCATGGTAGATTTTAATACCTATTTCATGGACTTTTAACCTTGGGAACAACTTAGCTGATATTTTATATTGGCTCGTTATTTGCTCTACAGAGGCCAATTAAAACTTACCCTAAGAAAGGAGGCTGAGATTAGGCCAGTTTTTGAGTAACATAAGAAGTTACAACCTTAAGGAGAATAAATCTGTCACTAATTTCCACAAGGAAAACAAATTTAAAAAAATTGCAGTTTTTTTCCACTGAACAAAAAAATGAAAACAATCAAAAGGCCTTGTTCAATTCTTATCTCAAAAATTTAAGACACAGGGAGTGTCTCCTCTGCTAAAGAGACCAAATTATGAGGTTACCTACACCAGGCAATTACCAGGGAAGTTCTAAGTATTGAATCAGTTCCCATAGGATATCCATTATACTAGTGTCCTCCTCCAGAAAGGCTTTTGAAGCATATGAATGCAAAAAAAATGTTGTTTTTGGTTGTCACTGGAATAGGACCAATAAACCCTTGCAAATGAAGCCTGAAAAGAAAAAGAGACTTACATTCATTTCCATAAGGAGACATACTGAACATTGTACATAGTCACATCATTTATAAGACCAATGGTTGAAAACAATTCAAATGCCAGCAGTAACATAATTGGCAATCATGCAAAGAAATATGATATTTGTATACCATATATATATATATGTATGTTTACATATATGTATATGTATATATAATGTAAAAACAAACAAACATTGAAACCTGTAAAGAATTTTTGTGTGTTTATTTGAGCCAAACTGTCAACATATGCTGGGAAGCAGAACCTCAACAAATTGAGGTAATGGTCTGGAGAATGGCAGGTTTCATCTGTATTTATACATTGCAATCAAAGGAGGGACATAGGTGGGTTACATGAAATCCATTGGTGATAGATTAGAGAGGCAGGAAAAAGCAAAGCAACCCCTGGGATTGAATAAAAATTAAAATGATGGACACATACTTAGGTGGGTGCAGGAACAATTAACATGATAATGAAGGAATGTGTGGTATCTGTCTTGGTGCCCAGCACATTTTGTTGTGCCCCAGGGGGTCCAGAAAAAGGGAAGTTACAAGTTACTCATACACTTCAAGGACGTGTTATCATAGATGCTAAAAGACAGATAGGCTCAGTTAAGGTAAAGGTTGATCTTGTCAGTGAAGATACTGGCCTACGACATAACTGCTTTTAGTTAAAGTTTAATTTTAGACCATCATCTATGGTTACTTTAGGTCTCTGAGTTTGCAAGACTGCCATGCAGGCCTCCCCTGAGCTTGCCACGTTAGCATGTGGTCCCTTTCATCCAACACACACACACATATAGAAAATGGAAAATACATATATAAATAACATATATATGCTTCTTTTTTATCTAGGTGACAAAATATTAAAACTAAACAAAAATTCATCAAATTAATTTTTATAGATAATCATTAATAAAAAAATCAAGATGGTAATTGCTTCCAGAGAGGAAAGACTGGAGTACAATCCAAAAGATGCCTACAGAGGATTTGCGACAATGTTCTATTCATTTAGCTAGATACAATGCATATGCATGTATTTGTTGATTAGTATTCCTTATATTGCACATAGATGTCATACCTGTAGAATAAAACAATTATAATTTTAAATGAAGTATGCCTTTTCTTGATACAGAAAACATATATGCTCAAAGTGTTAATAATATGCTTTTTTTTTTTTGCTTGGAATGAATTATTTTTGGAAACTGTTGAAAATACTATAAGACAGATGTACTGAAAATCTGAACAGTGTCTTGAAAAATGAGTGGATTTTGTGATAGGTGACCTTAGGAGGTTTCTGTCCTGATTCTACTTCAAGAATCTATCAACCTTTATAATCATAATCTCCTTACACAATTCTATATATTTATTGTTTATTATCCTGAAAACATTTTTATTTTAGAAAGACCCCTGCTTTAAACATAGTGGTACTCTGAAGTACTTAGCCATCACTTCAGAAATTCATGCACTGAATTGTGAAGTTGTAATGGTCTGACAAGGCAGTCTAAGCCAAAGGAGAAATCAAATTCACTCCAATTCAAGAGACAAAACTGAGCTCATCAGTTTAGACAGATAGTCCATTGCTTCCACAGCTGGGCATGTTGTAAATATGCTTTGCTATTTTCTTGGTATTAGTCAGTTTGCTTGAATGGATTAAAAAATAGAAAACTGCTTTATCTAATGCCATGGTGAACTTGTATTCTGATAACAGAATGTTTATATTCTGATAAGCTCATTGATACTCTTCCTAGCTACCTTCCCCTAGTGTTGGAAACTAAGGGGTAAAACACCACACAGGACCCTAAATTCAAGATTCTTAAGCTCTTGTAATAGACTGAAAATAGTTAAAAGGATAGTTAATTCACTTAAGTAAAATATTCAAGCTGTTTGCATTTTGCCACTATAAAAGAGAAGAGAAGAGGAGAGGAGAGGAGAGGAGAGGAGAGGAGAGGAGAGGAGAGGAGAGGAGAGGAGAGAATATGCAGGAACAAAACATTTTTTCTTCTCTTCACAGAGAGTTTGCCTGTAAATAAAATTTTCCACTGCCATTAGCATTAGAAGCTTCCTCAGATATTTACCCAACATTTTTTTAAGAATATCCAATAAGATCATACAAATGTACTCTATATATCTCTGATTACATGGGTAAAATATATTTTAATGATCTTTTAGGTAGCCAGAGTTTAGTGAGAGGAAAGACCAGGGCTGTTCAAAGTGTAGGAGTTGGAAAGAACTTTTCCAAAACATCTGAATTGTCCCAATGGGTAACCATTGCCTTAATAATAATAGTGATTGTGTGGTAGATTTCCCCCCCTCTTGCCCCACAAAAGGTTATAATAATATCTACTATCCCAAATGCTCTTCTAGAACCTTGCCACTCCTACATCAAGAGGTAAAGTCTAAGTTTTTAACCCTTGAAACTGGATAGATGTTCATGATGCCTCCACCATACAGATGCAGGGAAAGTATTGCTATGTGACTTTGTAAACTAATCATAAAAGGCAACACAGCTTTCTACTTGGCTCTGTCTTGGGATGCTCACCTTTGGACCCCAAGCTATCAGAAGCTCAGACCATATGGAGTCTCATATCAAGTAGAAGACAGATTCCCCAGTCCTCAGTCTTATTTGACCTTCCAGATAACAGCCAACAAGTAGCAAGGTGTGGCTTCATGAACCAAAGTGGAAACAGATCTCTGGGTCCTCAGCTGAAGCTGCCTTGAGCAGAACTAAGTCTTTCCACCAAACTTGTCAAATTGAAAATGTGTGAGCAGAATAAGTGATTGTTGATATTTTAAACCACTCAATTTCAGGACAGTTTGTTATGCAGCAATACATATCTAGAGAAAAAAATCTAACAATCATGGCTAGGTAGAAAATAATAAAGAAGTAGGCTCAGAGGGGGACAAAAAAGTTAAATGCAGTCTGAAAGAACTCTAAAATCATAGCTTCTTGAAGTCCTTCAAAGAAAAAACTATGTGGCTCTATTAAAAGATGTTATTCAAGGTAAGCTTTTAATTAAAAAGGTAATTGAGAAAGTAATTAGATTATTTAATTTATGCTTTGATGGAATTGGATGAATGGCTGTCTCCTTTGAAGTAGGTATCACCAGTGCAGATAAAGCCCTCTAGAACTTCTTGGCAAGGAAGATGTCAATGATTATTGCGACATAATAAAATTGCCTTAACTTCTGGAGGACTGAAATTGTAGAACTGCTAAATATAATGTGTAAGTTATTATTTCTGCAATTGTCTTATCTACATATATTAGCAATTCAAAGCTGTTTTGTTTTTGTTTTTTATGTGAATGGAAGTCAAAGAAGACTCCTTACTTGAATAAAATTTACTTCCATGAAAGTATTTACTGAATGAAGAGTAAATTGTAAGGCTGTTGATCACTTACTTAATACACATGCATTGGACAGTAAAACACATTGTGTAGGGGATATAATCCCTGACTGTTAAGAAAGATATGTAATATCCTTAGGCATTAAAAACATTTTATAATATATTTTATCATATGATTATTTATTTTTGTCCACTTTAAGAGAAACTGTTGGGTTCCATGGCTACCGCTGGCAAGTGTACCCTCCTAGAAACTCTTTGCTTATGTTGTTGCAACTCTAAGGACAGTAAAGTCTCACCAATCCCCTAGGTGTTAACCAGTACTCACAGAGGAATTATAAGAAGAATGATGTTTGATAAGGGATACCTAAAGTTTCTTCCATTCTTCTTGATTCAACTCTACATAACACATCCAGGATAGAATGGAGTTGTTCTATTTATAGGTAGTTTCAAATGTAGAAGATGTGAGAGCTAAAGAAATGTAAGTATAGAATATCAAGTAGACCAATTATATAAGCATAAAAATGATGTTTTAATACTCACATTATGAGGATTATTTGCTTTATTTAGCTTAACTTCCTCTTTTACAATAGTGGTAACCAAGGATTTATGCTGTTTCATCCTTTTTTTTTCTGAAATATGATGTTAAGATATCAGTGATTTTGGTGACACTCTGTAGTTCCATAGTATAGAATGAGTTAAATAGGTCTTCATGGGAACAAAACCTTAACCTGAAAATCATTAGCATAGAATTTAGATATGCATAAGATTTTGAAAGAATTCTCAACAGAGTTGAATCCAGGGTATAATATATTTTTCTTATAAACTGTCTATCTAACCATATTTTTCCAGGGTAATGAACAGAAAAATCTAGTAAAAATTATTTTCCTGAAAAAAATAATTTATCGTCCTAAAACAAGACTAGAAATGCTGACACATCTCAGTAATCACTGCAATTTGATTGATTTAGGAGATGACTATAAGGTATTTTGAAAATAAACATTTGTAGCCCCAGATGGGTGGCTTGGTTGGTTTGAGTTTGATTTCTGGTCACAGTGGGTACAAAAGGCAACTGATCAATGTTTCTCTCTTTCTTCCTTCCTCTCTCTAAAATTGATAAAGACATACTCAGGTGAGGATTTGAAAAACAAAATAGATATCCTATCTAATAAAAGGGTAATATGCAAATTAAGCATCACTCTATCACAAAGATGGTGGCACCCATAGCCACAAGATGATGGTGCCCAGTCCTCTTAGCCCAGCTCGAGTCCCCTAATGCTAGTGAGAAGGTAGCAGGCACTGAGAGCAAGCAATGTGAGTGGCTGGAGGAATGCTTGCTTTGTCTTCATGGTGAAGAGGCAAGCTTTCCATGCCCTGCCACAGATGGCCCTCTGGGTTGTGGGGAGCCTCTGGAGAGTGGGCATGGAATGGCCAGGCCCCGCAGAGAGCTACTGGTGCAGGAATTCGTGTGCAAGGCTACTAGTTTATATATGATTAATAAAGTGTATAGAATTTATGGGTACGGGTTATCACTGAATCCACAAAGTAGAATCCTTTAAAATGGCTATATCTTTTTTTGCAATTTCAGAAGGTATCTAGAAAAGTATCCATTAGTTTGATGTAAGAGAGGTAATAGAAAATATTTAAATTTTAAATTGAGATAGATGTGTATTCTCATGGCACAATATATAAACAAAGCATAGAGCAAAGTATCAGACATGTATCTGATCACAGTTGTATTTCATTTTCTTTTAAAATTTTGCAAACTAAAGTTAAGGAAAGTTCAACTATCTGTGAATGCTGCCTATTTGTGAAAATAAATGTGCTAGAGTATTTATATATTTATGCATTTTTTTCAAAAATCTGGATGGTTTATTCATGAAATGTTGTTGGGACAGAGACAGATTCCCCAAAGTGATGCTAATTTTTAAGTTAAATATACATAAATTAATCCACATAATTCTGGGAGCAACGTAATTCTTAGAAAAGACATGGTATTCATTATGAGCCATTAAAGAAACATTCCATAATACCAGTGGCAAAACAATTAATAAAATAAACAACTTTTTTTCCGTTTTGTAATAAGAAAGCTTTCTTAGATTTAGATAATCCAATTGCTTTCTGTAGTATTTTCTTAAAAGAATAATTTTAAATTTTCTATTCTTTTTGAAGAAAAAAATTATACCAATGCTTCAAGATATATACCTTTGAATAGAAAATTTTTGACATGAATATAATTAACACTGAAGTTACCTTATAATCTCAGTCTTTTGTTACTTAAATAATGAACTCTCTCTCATGGGCTTGCAGAAAGAATATTGTATAAATGAGCTTAACATTCATTTGCTTATCTCCATCATAACAATAGCTACATTTAGTGTCTGTAATGGATTATATCTTTTCCTATGTATCTTGCTTACATTCTCAGGTACTTGAAATTCCTTCATACCTAAGCTCTAATGCCTCTGCTTGATAGATGAGGAAGTACAGTAATTTGGTCTTCATTAGACATCAGGAAACAGTGACCTATGGTCCACATTTGTGCACCAGTTGGTTTTTTATAGGAACACACGTATGCACAGTCATTTACATATTGTCTATGGCTTCTTTATATAGAGGAAGAACTGAGTATTTTTGCAATAGAGAAACTACAGGCACTGCAAGATAAAAATTTTTACTATTTGGCCCTTTACAGAATAAAGTTTTCTGATCCCTGCTCTAGGTCACCCAGTAAAACTGTCTTTCAAACCCAGAGTTTTCTGATGCTAAAGTCAGTGATCTTTGCACTATATCTTGTTGTATGCCAAAGGAAAAAAAAATATTAATGAGGGAGGAAACAATGAACTAACTCTTAAAAAACAACTGTTTTCATCAATGTTGTATGAAAATTAAATGAGTGATGATTTTGAATTTAAACTCTGTCTTACAAATGTATCATCATTGTAAATTTCTACCAGCATCCAAATGTTCATGAACACATAATTTAAAAAATGAAAATAATAATACCTGACTTCCCTACACTCAAGGACACAGTACCTGTGAACAGGGAAAGGGTGGAAGTGGGGCAGTGTAGACAAAACTCTCCTGCCCTAGCACCTCAGCACTATTATAAAATAACTGGATTATTTTTTGTTCTATAATTCTGATTCTCAGGCCAGACCTGTGGCAGGTCTGACCCACTTAACTGGAAATGATCTAAAATAGTATGTAATACTGTTTTCAGTCTATAATAAAGATGAAATGTGCTCATACATAAAGACTAATAGCTATATCACATCCTTATGACATGTATTGGTTCATCCTGAACTATTATGAAATGTAACCCACAGTAATTCAATGAAACACAAAATGTATTTTTAAGAAAATTTGCTAGCATTCTGTGAGGCCCTCTAGGCTGCAACAAAATTAGCATTTGCATAGCTATTAACTTAATGTTAAAGTCACTTTTCCATATATTGTTTCTTTAAAATTACCTTACACAACCACATACAACATACAAATGAGCCTGTCCCACTTAGTACAATTAAAGTTTAATGAGCAGCTATAATATACAAATTATTATGCTAGTGCTAGGCATCAAATGCTTATATTCTGGGTGGAAAGGCAGATCATGAAACATATTTTTAAAACAATATTATGCAGAAAATTGTATAACAAAAGTAATCAGGGCTCTATCACAGATCCATTTGAAAAAACTGACACAGCACATGTGAACAGAGGAAGGGTGGAAGTGTGGCAGTGTAGACAAAACTCTCCTGCCATAGCATCTCAGCACTTATTATTACTTTGGTCTGAGAATTCTTTGCTGTGTGGTCCTATGCACTGTAGGATGTTTAGTAGGCACCATGGTTTCTACACACTTAATTCCAGTAGTGGTCCTTTACTTTCAACTATGACAACAAAAATTCTATTCAGACATGATCAAATGTCATCTAGAGGCCAAATCATCTCTAGGTCAGAATCAGAGTGTAATGAATGGATTAAAATGAGTCAAGTCAAGGGCAAAGTGTGGGGTGAGAACTGGTGGAGGGGAGCTATGGGGGGGAAGGGGAAGAGGAACAACTATAATAATATGAACAATAAAAATTTATTAGAAAAAAAAGGAACATTCTACTACATAAGGCATGAGTTTATTTGGAAAAAGATTTCATGTTTCTGATTTGGAGAGTTAAAGGTCCCATTTCTAAGTTTGAAGAAAGAGTAGTGTGTTCTTCAGATTTGCTGGAAGAATAGAGTGTTACTCCATGGACTCTTGGCCATCTCTGTTTATCAAACTGAAGGCAGTAGTTCCTCAGAGGAAAGATACCTGTCACAGACTACATTATCTCCAGTGCTTTTTCTGGCTTATTGTCATGATCAATGGTCCTGAGACCTATGCTTGATATTAATGAAATGAGATGACTTTTGAGAAGTATAAGAATTATAAAAATAGTCTTAGAAATCTAGCATGCTCTGGTGACCTCAATTCTTGATTTAAAATTTCAGCAAGCTATTTATAATACTGGGTGATTTTTATAGTGTGTGTATGTGTGTGTGTGTGTGTGTGTGTGTGTGTGTGTGTGTGTGTATAATGTATTGTTTGCATGCATGGGTGGTGGGATACCTTGGCCTGGCTGGTGATGGGGGCCTATGGGGGGTGGGGGTGGCTGGCACAGGGAAGGGACTATGGGAGGTTGACCAGCTGCAGAAGGTTGGCTGTGGGAGCTCAGTGACCATTAGAGGGCAGCTCCTGCTTTGAACGCCTGCTCCGTGGTGGTCAGTGCACATCATAGTACATACATGGTTGACTGGTTGTTCTGATCATTCACGTCATTTGGTCCTAATGGTCACTTAGGCTATATATATATATATATCTAATAAAAGAGTAATATGCATATTGACTGTACCTCTGCAACACCCATAAGCCACACCCACCAGCCAATCAGGAAAGAGTATGCAAATTAACCCAAACCAAGATGGCTGCAGCCACAGAGCCAGCAGGAGGCTTGGGTTTCCCTGGTGATGGAGGAAGCCAAGCTTCTCACAGTCTTGGCCAGCCCTGGCCTCCACTGAAGGCTATAAAGTTTCAATTATAGATGATAAATAAATCCCAGCTACCAGAGCCACTGCTTGGGTCACCAGAGGGTATGGCCAGCCTGCAAACCACCACAGGCCCTCACCAAGGTTGCCCCATGCCCCAAGGGAACACCCACCCAGATCCAGGGCACTCTTCAAGGCAAACCAGCTGTCCCCCACCTGTGCACAAGGCCACTATCCTATCTAATAAATGTGTAATATGCAGATTGACCATCACTCCAACACACAAGATGACTGTCCCCATATGGTCAAAGATTGCTGCCCCCATGGGGAAACAAGCAGCCGCCAAAAGATGTCCAGCAGGGGAGGGTAGTTGTGAACAAACAGGCCTGCAGGGGAGGGTAGTTAGGAGTGACCAGGCCTGCAGGGGAGGGCAGTTAGGGTCAATCAGGATGGCAGGGGAATGGTTAAGGGGTGATCAGGCTAGCAGGCAGAAGTGGTTAGGAGCAATCAGGAAGGTGAGCATTTGGGAGTCAGCAGTCCTGAATTGTGAGAGGGATGTGTGACTGCTCATTTAGGCCCGATCCCATTTATATGTTGCTATGTTGCTCAAAAACATACAAATATCCTTTGAAATCAATTTTACCAGGATTGGGCCTAAATGTGGAGCTGGACATCCCTCGATGGGTCCCAAAATGGAGAGGGTGCAGGCTGGGCTGAGGGACACCCCACCCTATGCATGAATTTTGTGCACCGGGCCTCTAAAATACACACACACACACACACACACACACACACACACACACACATACATATATATATATATATATATATATATATATATATAACCTAATATATATATTAGAGGGGCCCGGTGCACAAATATCATGCACAGGGGGATAGAGGAGCTGTCCCTTAGCCCAGACTGAACCCTGTCCAATCTGGGACCCCTCGAGGAATGTCTAATTGCCCGTTTCGGCCTGATTCTACCTGGATTGGGCCTAAACTGGCAGTAAGATATCCCTCTCACAATCCAGAACTGCTGGCTCTCAACTGCTCACCTGACTGCCTTCCTGAATCCCCGTAACCACTTCTGCCTACCAGCCTGATCACCCCCTAACTACTACCCTGCCAGCCTTATTGATGCCTAACTGCTCCCCTGCCAGCCTGTTTGCCCCTAACTGCCCTCTCCTGTGGGCCTAGTCACCCCCAACTGCCCTCCCTGCTGGCCTGATCACCCACAACTGCCCTCCCTTGCAGACCTGGTCTCTGCCAACTACCCTCGCCTGATGGCCATCTTGTGGTGGTTATCTTGTGTCCACATGGGAGTAGGATCTTTTGACCACATGGGGCAGTCATCTTGTGTGTTGGAGTGATGATCAATCTGCATATTACTCTTTTATTAGATAGGATAGAGGTCTGCTGCTTGGGTGGGGGCCAGCTAATTTGCCCTGAAAGGTGTTCTGAATGAGGGTAGGTGTTCCCTTGGGGCATGGGGTCCCCTGGAAGAGGAGCTTGTGGTGGTTTGCTGGCTGGCCACAACCCTCTGCCCCCTTCAACCCAAGCAGAGGTCTTGGTATCTGGGGTTTATTATCTTCTACAATTGAAACTTTGCAGACTGAAGTGGAGCCAAGCTTTCTACTCACACAGCCATTGAAACTTTGTTGCCTTAAGCAGAGGTCTTGGCCGGCCAGGGTGTGTGGAAAGCTTGGCTTCCTCCATAGACAGGGGCAACCCAAGCCTCCCTCCTGTTCTCTGTGGCCGTAACCATCTTGGTTGGGTTAATTTGCATACCCACTCTGTTTGGTTAGTGGGTGTGGCTGTTGGGTGTAGTAGAAATATGGTCAATTTGCATATTATTCTTTTATTAGATAGGATATATATATATATATATATTTACATTTTACATTTAGGTACTTATATAAAATACAAGGAAAAGTGGGACAATTTATTCTCCTAAAATACTGACCACAGTTTAAGAATGAGTCAAAGAGGAATATTTCTAAACATTTTGTTTAACATTTAATAGTATTTAAGAAACTAGAGAAGGAAGGGTACAAAGAATGGTGTTTCCACCAGCCAAGTATCTCCATTTCACTAAAGAAATCACCAAATTATACATCTTTTGCACTGTATGTAATTTTCCTTATAATTCCTCCACATTGATAGTATGCAATTTGTTTTTAAATTATAATATTATAGAATTTATTCATTCTCTAAGTGTATATACACAAGCAAAGGCAGCAATGATATTTTCATTAGCATGCCAGAATTTAGAAATGATTTTTTCATTTGAAAATTCAGTATGTACAGGTATGTGTTTTAGATAAAAAAAATTGTAGAGGCACTGCCATGCTGGTCTAAATAGTGTCTAGAATGTGTGTAATTCATATTTTCTAACTTTTGAAATGAAGGCCCAGATTGGAATTCTGATCTTCTGTGGCCTCTGTGTGGCTACTTACTAAAAGATTTTGTCTCACAACTTCTACCAGAAGATTAGCTGACTTCCTGGTTACCTAAAAGGGCTTCAATTTGCTGGCTTTTCCTTTGCCTCTATGTTAAATAAATGTATGCACTTGTCTGAAACTTCTTTCTTTTAACCAAAACACCTTCTAGCAAGGATATCAGGAATTAAAACTAACACCATATTTCACTAATTCTAAAATGCAACTTTAAAAATAGTAAAACATTTCAGTAATTGGGACATATTTTATAATCTGTAGTGGCTATATGGGAGTCAGGATATAATTGTTATTATCAATGCATTCTGACAATATTTTAAAAAATGTCAGCATTTATAGAACATTAGAAATAATAGAGTGAAGACCCATTTAAGAAACACTGTACTGCCAAAATCAGTTTGGCTCAGTGGATAAGAGCATTGGCCTGCAATGGAAAGGTCCCAGGTTCTATTCCGGTCAAGGGCATATACCTTGGTTGTGGGCACATCCCCAATAGGGGTGTGCAGGAGGCAGCTAATCGATATTTCTCTCTTATCGATGTTTCTAACTCTCTATCCCTCTTCCTTTCTCTCTGTAAAAAAATCAATAAAATATATTTAAAAAAGAAAAAGAAACACTGTACCAATAATCTTAATAACAAAGGGGATTGTTAGGTCTGATCAAATCATTGAATTGATACCCTCTCCCCTGGCAACTGACCTTTAGACCACTTCATAATGGACATTCCAATTGCTAAGACCATTATCTCTCCCCTCCAGACTTTCCCAGAATACAGACCTGCCCAGATAAAGCCCATCTATAATCCTTTAAAAACCTGACTCCCTATCTTTGGGAACTGACACCATTTTGTGATTCAGCCCATCTGGTATCCACATGACCTTACTACTTTGGCCTTACGCATTCCCCCTTCAGTGACTCTACAGGAATAATATTACATGGGGAAAAAAATAAATTGACTAATATTTATGCTGCTGAGCCCCAAATTGATTTAGAAAACTTGAATTTTGAATGTGAAGAAGTCTAGTTAATGCATTTCCACTTAATACATATAAAAATAATATAATAATCATCAAACTATGTCTAAATTGAATAGCTTTTTGAACAAGCATAAAATAAGATAAAAATTCTAAGTGGTAAGAAATATTTGTTCCTTAGTTTGGTAGCAAAAAACTTTTCTTATGCAAAAAATAGCAAAACCCAACCATGATCCTGAACTAAATGACTTGTGAAATAAATAGGGTATAGATTCTATACTATAGAAGGTCTGGACTTGTGCTAGATGATTCTGAAGAAGAATGGAATGTGGGTTCCTATTCATATTAGATGCTATCTAGAAGCTGAAACAATATGTGAAATTGCAATAATCTTTGTTTTTGAGGCACAAAAGAAAAGTAGGAGTAGTGTTATAAATATTTAAAAAATATATAGTGTTTTTGTTTTTTTTTTAAAAAAAACGGTTATGTTAGCCATTTGGAGGTTATCCTTCAGCGTAGTCTATTTCTTATCAGTCTTGTTGGACATATCATTAAGAAAATTGCAGCTTGGTTACCAGCTGGACATATTTTCATTTCCAAAAAACATAATGAAGTTTAAAACTCATCAAAAATCTATACATAGATTATCTATTAATTGCCAATACTTACAAAACAAGTAGATGATCAATGCTAATGAAAGAGAACAGATTTATTATCCTGATTATACTATAATATAGAGATATACAAACAAATAAATGACTCAGAGTGAATCCACTGAGTCATTAGTATCATGGTATTATGAAACTCTGTCAGTCACAAGCCAAGTAAAAGAAGCACCATTAAGGTCATCTGAGTAAGGCCATTTTAATTCTGGTGGATTTGATGGCTAGTGAGAATAAAGGGGAGGCTTGGCAGCTTTATGCCCATGTCCAACACTGACTTAAAATTAATAACTGAAATTATATTTTCTGTAATTCCATGAATTAAAAAATGGTGTGCTTACCTCTTGTTTTGAATGATAAACATTTCTAACTGTTATACATATGAAATTAAGATATATGTTTATAAAATCCGTGTTTGGGACCATTGAGCTCTTAAGGGGAGTAGCAAGGTAAATAGATGGAAAGAATTCTGAGCTTTTGTTTCCTTGTTGTAAAATAGGAATGGTAACTATTTAAGGTTTCTAATAGTGCTAACTAAACTATATAAAAATGCTGATCCACACAAGTGAATTAGTGTGGTAAACTGAATAGTGTGGTAAATTCTGAGTATAAATCTAATTCCTCTTACTTTAAAGATTCACTTGCAAAATTTTAATCTAGCCTTTGGTTAAACAAGAAACACCTATCTTAAAATTCTTATGTATTGCAAAGTTGCAAGTAACACAAAGATATAAATAAGGATAAGAAGGAAAAAGTGGAGAATGTAGAAGTGAAAGAAGAAAAGGATAAAATAAGGAAGAAGAAGAGGAAGAGGAAGGAGAGAAGGAAGGGGAAGGGACACAGGTAAAGGAAGAAAAAGAGGACAAGGAGAAGAAAGAGGAGGGACAGAAGAAGAAGAAGGGGGGAAAAAGCAAAGGCTCAGGGTAGAGGGGGAGGGCCTCAGTTGTAGGAAGCAGTACCTCATTTCTGGGCATCCAGGAGGCACTGAGAGATCTAAAACTAGAAGTAAGCAAAGCCATGAGCAACACAGATGGTACTTTCTCCATAGCCTGACTTTGGTTTTCCCTCTGCTTCCATCCTACTCATCTCTCACTGCATCTCAGATTTTTCATACCTCACATCCATGTCTACAAACGAATTTAAAAAAACTACATATCAGTCAAGAAACCACCCAAACTGTGTAACTATTATTCATTTCACCTCCTCAGGAAAGAGGAGAATCAGATCCTATAGATGGTGAGGCAGATCATGAGATGTAAAGAGAGCAGCTCTAGTCTCAGATTTGGGGAGACCAAATTATGGGTTGCTATTTTTTTATTACTTTTATTGGGATAAGATTGTTTAATAACATTATATAACTTTCAGGTGTACAGCTTTATAATATGACATTTGTATACTCTATTTTGTGCTTACCACCCAAATCCTAGTTTACTTTTTCATCTTGCATGTGACCCTTTTTACCATTTTTGAGTTCCCTGCCTCACCTCCATTACCCTTCCCCTCTGGTAACTCCTATTCTATTTTCTGTATCTATTAGATTGTTTGTTTGTACCCTCTGTTTATTTGTTGCTTTTTGTCTTTTATTTCACATATGAGTAAAATTATATGGTTCTTGTCCTTCTCTACCTATCTACCTTATCTCATTTTGTGTAATACTCTCAAGATTCTTCCAAGTGGTTACAAATGACAATAGTTAATCTTTTTTATGGTTGACTAGTATTCCACTGTATATACAAAAAATTTATAAACAAATGCAGTAAAGTTGCAGGATACAAAATCAATAGATAAAAATCTGCATTACTAAGTACTAACAACAAAATTTCAGAAAGACAAGTGGAAAAAAAGTCCCATTTACAATTGTAACAAAAAGAAAAAAAAAACTAGAAATAAACTTAACACAAGAGGAGAAGACCTATACACAAAAAACTATAAGACACTATTGAAAAAAATTGAAACAGACATAAAGAAATGGGAAATCATTCTGTGTTCATGAATTAAAAGAATTAACATTCTTAAAATGGTCATGTTACCCAAAGAAATACATAGATTGAATGCAATCCCCATGAAAATTTCAACTTTTCCCAGAAATAGAATAAATTCCTCAAATTTCCATGGAACCACAAAACACTCCAAATAGTTAAATAATCCTGAGAGAAAAGAACAAAGCCAGAAACATCATACTCCCTGATTTCAAATAATACTAAAAAGCTTCAGTAATTAAAATAGTACTATAATATTGGCAGAAAAATAGACAAACAGAACAATGGAATAGAATTGAGAGCTCATGCACACATACATGGGCAACTAATTTTTGACAAAGAGCCAAAGACATACAATTGATTGCTCTTGAATAAAGGGTGTTAATAGTTCACTTGAATTTGAGAAAATATAGTAAAAATATATTCACCATTAACATCTAGTGATGGATATTTTTATAGATCAAGAGTAACATGTAAATTTTGTTTTCATTTAAAGTTAATTTGACTAAAATAATAATAGTTATCATTATGAGTACTTACTATCCATGAGACAAGCAATTTTATAGGCATTATCTTACTCTCCACAGTCCCATGGGTAGGTGCTTTTATTATCCTAAATTAGAAAGGAGGATATTTGGTTGAGAGAGGATGTTCGTATTTCCATACTTTTAAAATTTATAATTGAGATTAGAATGATTCCAACCCTATTAAAGAGTCCAAAATATGTGTGGGGCCTCAATATCAGAACTATGCTAGTAAAACTGAATAAAAACGGAAGACACTTCCATAGATTTAGTTACATTTTATGTACAGTTAGGTACATTTAGACAAGGGGGGTAAAAAAAAATCTGACTTTAAAATAAGAAATATTTTTAAAGTAAGATAAAAAATGCTTCATCTTAATAACTATGATCAACCTTAAAATAAAATTTGAAAGTTCAATAGAAATTTCATCCTATGATCAAGAATCTTTTAATTTTGCAATACTTAAGTTTTTAAGTCCTGAAATCCACAATTTAAATATATCTTCAAATAACACGAAGGCATAATGAAGATAATGCACAATGATACTAATTCTTAACTCTATGATTTATAGCAGTTTAGGTAATGCCACTCAAGAGTAAATTTGCCAAGCATGTGTCAGCCACACTTAGAAAATCATTCAACTAAGATCCAAACTCAATTCTGTATTTAAGAAAAAGGTGAACTAAAAGCAACCTTCAAAAGAAAATACTAGGGTCTATCCAGTTTGGCTCAGTGAATAAAGCATTGGCCTGTGGACCAAAGGGTCCCAGGTTTGATTCTGGTCAAAGGCATGTACCTTGGTTGCAGGCTCCTCCCCATCTGGGGCTCTGGTCAGGGCTCCTGTAGGAGGCAACCAGTTGATATGTTTCTCTCACATTGATGTCTCCCTCTGTTTTTCCCTTTCTCTTCCATTCTCCCTTAAAAAATCATGGAAAAATATCCTCTGGTGAAGATTAACAGAAAAGAAAATAAAAACACTAAATGAATATAGAGTCAGGGCAAAGGTGACAAGGGCAAAGTAAAACATTAATTATAACCTCTTGTGAGAGAACTAACTTTGAGAGTTAAAACTTGTCTTACAATTCTGTGAACATGAAATGTTAACCTGATATAAAGGGAAGCAGCACATCAATTTGTACTTTACAATTCAAACACATAGAGATTTTCATCAAACACATCTTCATACAGGAACTAAGAGAGCCCAGTTTTAGATAAGTTGCAGTGCCTGAGCCAAGATTCTATAAATAATCTACTGATGTCAAGTGAATTACAGTCTTTTCCAATGAAGAAGGCTGTAGGCAAACCCAAAAGCCTATTAGGAAAGAAACGACAAGCTCCAGGCACCTAATTGCATTGGCTCATCACCAGTAAGAAAGCAAGAAGTCTAAAACCAAGCTGACTGGGGATTAAGGGAAATTGAGCCTACTCAGGGATATTTTCCCCTCTGCTAAAAGCCTTGCATGTTTAAAGAGAAAAGCCCGTTTATTAGGTTGGTCAAAGGCAAGTTTATTTTCTTTTTTAGTCAATGAGGTAAATTTATATGCTTTGATAACTTTTACTAATCTATACATATAAAAGCCAAGTGAGCAGAATGATGGAACAACTGGAATGATCTTTCACTATGACACACACTGCAGCAGCCAATCGCCCGATCAGGGCCCCAGCTGCCTCTCCCCCAACCACCCGAAGTCCCTCCCTTCTGCTGGCCTAGCCCTGATTGGCCCCCATTGGGGCAGGTGACCAGACCCCATCTGTGCATGAATTCGTGAACCAGGCCTCTAGTAACATTTATAAGAATAGAAAATATTTTGTAAGAAAACAAAGTACACATTTTCTATCTGCTGATGAATCATAAATTATAATGGATATATCAATAGAACCTCCATTGCAGTCTTGTATTTCTATATCTTCACCTGTATCAAAACTCTTCATTATCTTCTCTATTGTCCACAATGAGCGCTTGCAGTGTCTAACCTATTTCATTTCGGTTATCAAGTAGTTATTGTCACTTGTACTACATACAATTCATGCTGTGCTCAGTTTCTTTGAAATACTTCCAGTGGCTCTCAATCTTTCTAATGCTGCAACCATTTAATACAGTTCTTCATGTGGTGGTGACCCCCAACCATAAAATTATTTTTGTTGCTACTTCATAACTGTAATTTTGCTACTGTTAATGAATTGTAATGTAAATATCTGTGTTTTCTGATGGTCTTAGGCTCTACAGCAGCAGTTATCAACCTGTGTGACCCATAGATTGAGAGCCACTAGCAGGGTCACCGAAGACCATCAGAAAACACAGATATTTACATTTTGATTCGTAACAGTAGCAAAATTAGTTATGAAGTAGCAACAAAAATAATTTATTGTTGGGGGTTACCACAACATGAAGAACTGTATTAAAGGGTCGCGGCATTAAAAGAATTGAGAACCACTGCTGTAGACTTTGTTCTGGTGCTTATATGCCTAAGTTTCTAATAGCCCACACCTGAAATTCTTTTAGGAGTACTTGCCTTCAGCTACTGGAAACGTAGAGCATTCCAAGAGCTGCCCAACACTGGAGTTTGCATCCTAGACTCATTGAAGATTACTATTATAACAGTTAAAGCAGGAAAGCCCAGCACCCTTAACCTTACCAGCATTTTAATTGATAAAATATATTAAGCAGTCCTGGCCAGTGTGGCTCAGTTGCCTGGAGCACCATCCTACACATCAAAGGGTGGCAGATTCGATTTCCAGTCAGGGTGCATGCAGAAGGCAATAGATCAATGTTTATTTCTCACATTTATATTTCTCTATCCCCCCCCCGCCCTCTCTCTCTGTCTCTAAATATATAAATTAAAAAAAAAAAGATATCAACCAAATGCCCAGGAATTTTAGCAAAGCCAAACTGAGAAAATACAAAGGAATCCACTTATTGTATTCAAACTGCTGAAAACCAAAGATAAAGGGCAAAGGGATATATTAATCCTATGGAAAAAAAATAGTGATGGCCATTTTCTCACCCAAATCAACAAAGGCCAGAAGTCAAAGAAGTAACATTAAAAGAAATTGTCAGCCTAGAATTCTATACCTTCAAAAATATTCTTCAAAAGTGAAAGCAAAATATAGACATTTTGAAAAAGATAAAAACTGAAATAATTTATGTCCTCCACATATCAAATACAAAAAAAAAAACACAAAAAGTTATTTAAGCTGTTGAGAAGTAATAGCAGAGATTCTTGGTTTTGTAGGAAAGAATGGAAATGTGAAAAAGTGTAAATATGTTAGAAAATATATAGAACATAAAATATTTACATATCTGTATACAAATATCTTTAAATCTCTTTAGAAGTATAGTCACTAAAATGTTTTAAAATGAATTTTTCAACTTATATTTAAAAGAAAAGTATATGAAAAGGGTAAAACTATTGAAAGATTGGTAATTGCAACCATACTGTTGTAAGATTTGTATCTTTTAATTAAGCTGCAGAATAGTCTTTGAAGATAGAGCATGATAAGTTAAAGATGCATATTATAATCACCAGAACAGTCACTAAAAGTTATCAAAAAAGGCACAACTAAAAAGTTAATAGAGAAATTTACAGTTCTGGCTAAATTGGAATAGTCCCATTCATGATACACCTCTCTTACAACTAAAACTCCCTGACCATAAACAAGAAACAAGCTCAGAAAGGCTTTCAAATATGGAAAGAAGAAAGCAGGATGGCTAGGGACCTCAAGATTTCAAATGATACAATATATATATCCCAGATGGGGCACTGGAGAAAAACTTTCAGACTGGCTTCTCTCATTTTAGCAATATGCATTTAAGGTTGCTACAGAAATTTTCATGCATTGATAGCTCATTTGTTTTTAGCACTAAATAATAGATCTCATTGTGTGGATCTGTCACAGTGTACTTACCCACTCATCAACTGAAGAACATCTTAGTTGCTTGCAAGTTTTGGAAATTATGTATAAAGCTGCTATTAATATTTATGTGTAAATTGTCATGCAGACCCCTAAGTTTTCAACTCATTTGGACAAATGCCTAGGAACATGATTGCTATATTATTATTGTTTTTTTAAATTAAATCTTTATTATTCAGATTATTACATTTGTTTCTCTTTTTTCTCCTCCATTGCACCCCTCCACCCAGCTCCCACCCCTCCCTCTGCCCTTAGCGCCCTCCCATTGATCTCATCCATAGGTGTATGATTTTTGTCCAGTCTCTCCCTGTACACCCCTCAGCCCTTCCCCCCTGAGAATTATCAGTCCACTCCCTTTCTGTGCTCCTGATTCTATTATATTCACCAGTTTATTCTGTTGATCAAATTTTTAATTCACTTAATTTTTAGATTCACTTGTTGATAGATATGTATTTGTTGTTCATAATTTTTTGGCTTTTACCTTTTTCTTCTTCCTCTTCTAAAAGAGTACCTTTCAGCATTTCATATAATACTGGTTTGGAGTTGATGAACACCTTTAGCTTTTTCTTATCTGTGAAGCTCTTTATCTGCCCTTCAATTCTGAGTGTTAGCTTTGCTGGATAGATTATTCTTGGTTGTAGGTTCTTGCTATTCATCACGTTGAATATTTCTTGCCACTCCTGTCTGGCCTGCATCGTTTCTGTTGAGAAATCAGCTGACAGTCGTATGGGTGCTCCCTTGTAGGTAATGAACTGTCTTTCTCTTGCTGCTTTTAATATTCTCTCTTTGTCTTTTGCTCTTGGCATTTTAATTATGATGTGTCTTGGTGTAGTCCTCTTTGGATTCCTTTTCTTTGGGGTTCTGTGTGCTTCCTGGACTTGTAAGTCTATTTCTTTTACCAGATGTGGGAAGTTTTCAGTCATTATTTCTTTAAATAGGTTTTCAGTATCTTGCTCTCTCTCTTCTTCTGGCACCCCCACAATTCTGATGTTGGTACGCTTGAAGCTGTCCCAGAGTCTCCTTACATTATGTTCACATTTTTGGATTCTTTTCTCTTCTTGCTTTTCCAGTTGAATGTTGTCTGCTTCTTTATATTTCAAATTTTTTACTTGATTCTTGCCTTTCTCTAGTCTGCTGTTAGGACTCTGTATAATATTTTTTATTTCAGTCAGTGTATGTTTAATTTCTATTTGGTCCTTTATCATCTTTAGTAGGACCTTTTCCATCTCTAGTTGGCTCTTTTGTATCGCTAGTTGTTCCTTTTTCATCTCCTCTTTGGGTCTCACTAAATTTATCGAATTTTTCTATCATATTCTTGAAAAACCTTACAAGCGTGGTTTTGAACTCTATATCCAGTTGTTGTTTTTTTTTCTCCCTTTCTTTTGTTTGTGATCCCTTCCCTTGTTTTGGCATTTTCACTATGCCGGGGAAACTTCTGTGTTGGATTCAGCCTTAAGATACCAGATGCAAAACCGAAGAAGCCTCTGTTGAGCTTGGGAGGGGTGGAGTCTCAGGGCTTAAGGGACCGCCTTGCCTTCCAGTCGGCCCCGCCCTCCACGGCCCCTGAGTCTCACGTGAACGGGTAATCCCTGGAGCGGTCCTTGTGAGCACGAGCACCCGCAGTGCCTCTAACCGCTGCCTTTCCAGCTCCCCTGAGCACTAGGACCACACGAGTCTAGGTCCCCAGAGTTTCGCCCGAAACAGGGGCTTAGTGGAGTCAGAAGTGGCACAGTTCGGAGGGTCTGTCTCCCGCCCACTCGCGAAAGCCAGCGGCACAATCAGCAATCTGTCCTGCGTGCAGCACTGTCCGCGTGCGAGACCAGACCTGATCTTCTGCGACTCCCCTAAATTTCTGTGCACCTCTCCCTTTTCACAGTCCAAACTCCCCCCATATGAGTTTTGCTGTATCTGAGGTTTAGTGTCGTAAAATAAGGGGTTCAATGCCATTGGGAGTCTCCGTTTCCCTCTCGCCAGAGAAAGCCAGCCAGGTACTCCGGCACCCGCTCTCTCAGCGCGCGCATCTCAGTACCTCGGCTTTTTGCAGCTCCTCGGGGTCTCCGTGAGCCCCTCTCTTTCCTTTTAGCTGTAGAACTTACACTCCGCCAGCTTTCCTGTGGTTCTGGATGATGTCCGTTCTGTCTTTTAGTTGTAGTTTTGAAATTGTTGTGTGAGGCAGCAGTGTAGGTGTTTACCTATGCCGCCATCTTGGATTCCTCGATTGCTATATTATTTGGTAAGACTATATTTAGTTTTGGAAGAAACTGCCTACCTGTCTTCCAAAATGGCTGTTTTGCATTCCCACCAATCACTGGGAGTTTATTTTGCTCCACATCCTGACTAGCATTTGGTATTGTCAACATTCAGTATTTGGGCTATTCTAATAGATGTATAGTGCTATCTCATTGTTATTTTAAATTCCTTATTGACATACGATGTGTTACATCTTTTCAATACTTATTTGCCATTTCTATGTCTTCCTTGGTGAGGTGGGATTCAGAACTTTAGCTCATTTTAAAAACTGAGTTGTTTTCTTATTGAATTTTAAAATTTCTTTGTATATTTTGTGTGTTAATAATTTATTAGATATGTGTTTGATAATATTTTCTTCCATTATATGGCTTGTCTTTATTTTCATAACAATGTCTCTTGCAGAGCAGAAGATTTTAATTTTAATGAAGTCCAGCTTAATTATTTTCTTCATGGGCCTTGCTTTTGGTCTTGCATCTAAAAAGTCATTGTGAAACCCATACCCATCAAAGTCTCCCAGTATGTTATTCTATAGAAATGTTATAATTTTGTGCTTTACATTTAAGCCTATGAGCGATCTTAAGCTAATTTCTGAAAAAGATATGTTATGTGTCTAGACTCATTTTTTGCATGCAGATGTACATTAATGTTCATTGCATCTTTATTCATAATAGCCCCAAATGATAAGCTAATTAATTCATATGTTAAGGAGGAAGTGTCAGAGGAAATAAAACATGCATTGAGTGAATAAAACTTGTGGAATGTAGTTAATGCAATATTGAGAGGAAAATGTATTATACTAAATGTTTATAATAGAAAAAAATCCTATCTAATAAAAGAACACTAAGCGAATTAATCATCACTTCGCGAAAAAGATGGAAGCACCCACAGCCAATAAGGATGGAATATGCAAATTGATGTCACAAAGATGGCAGCACTGGCCACAGCCACGAAGCCAGCCCTAGGAGTGGGCAGGAGGCTTGGCTTCCTTGGTCAACCCAGCCAGCTCCACGGCCATTGTCCAGAAAAAGCCATAGTGGTAGGGCCAAAATAGAGGCAGTTAGTGGCGATCATGCCAGAAATGGAGAGGTGATGAGGCCGGTGGTGGGGAAAGTTGGGGGTGAACAGGCAGGGGGGGTCAGTTGGGGGCAATCAGGCTGATAAGAAAGGGCAGTTGGGGGCAAGCAGGATAGCAGGGTGGACAGTTGAGCATGATCAGGCCAGTGGGAGGGGCCATTTGGGGCAAGCAGGCTGGTAGGGGCCAAGCAGGCCAGCGTGGGGCAGTAGGTAGTAAGCAGTCCAGCAGGGGTCCAGTAGGAGGCAATCAGGCCAGCAGGGGGTACAGTTGGGATGATCAGGCTGGTGGGGAGCAGTGGAGACAATCAGGACAGCAAGGGGGTGTTGGCATGATAAGGCCAGTGCAGGGACAGTTGTGGGCAAGCAGGCTGACAGGCAGAGTGGTTAGGGATGATCAGACTGGCAGGCAGGTGACTGGTTAGGAGCCAGTGGTTCAAGGTTATAGGATGGATGTCTGATTGCCAGCAGTCAGATATCCTGCAAGGGCTCCCAGATTGAAGCACATGCAGTCTGGGCTTAAGAAGATCCCCCCCACCTCCTCATGCATTAATTTCATGCACCGGGCCACTAGTTTGAAAATAATAATCTAAGCTTTCATCTTAAGTGACTAAAAAATAAAAATAAAATAAACTCAAAGTACACACACAAAAAGAAATAATAACAATTATAGTAAAAATTAGTGGAATAAGAATCAAATAAAAAAAAGAAAAGGAAAAAAATTAAAAGCTATTTTCTGAAAAGGTGAATAAAAAATATTCAGGTATAAATCTAGCAAACCATGTACAAAACTGGTATACTAAAAACTATAAAATGCTGAGGAAGAAATTATAGAACATATAAATAAATGGTAAACACAGTATGTCAATTATCTTCCAAACTGATGTATTCATCCCTATCACAATAGTTTTATAGATATAGGCAAATTTGAAATTCCTCATGGAAAAATAATACAACTAAAATAAATAAAACTCTTGAAAATATAAGAAAAGAAACCAAGATGGTGGTTTAGGTAAACATCTACACTGCTGCTTCGCACAACAATTTCAAAGCTACAACTAAAAGACAGAACAGACATCATCCAGAACCACAGGAAAGCTGGCTGAGTGGAAATTCTACAACTAGAAGGAAAGAGAGGGGTTCACAAAGACTAAAGTAGCTACAAAAAGCTGAAGTACAGAGACACCCACGTGGAGAGGACAGGCAGTAGAGTGGCTGGCTGGCTTCCTCTAGCAAGAGAGAGACAGAAACTCCCAACAGCACTGAACTGTAGTTCCGACTACACTGAATCCCGGTTCGGGGCGAGACTCATATGTGGGGAGTCTTGACTGTTGTGAAAAGGGAGGAGTGCACAGACACTAAGGGGAGCCACGAAATGCAGAGGTCTGGAGCTGCGCGCATATGAGTGTACACAGAGAGGACTGACTGCTGATTGTGCCACTGGCTCTGTAGCGGGAGGAAGACGGAACCTCCCAACTGCACTGAAATCCAGTTCCCACTGCACTGAAACCCAGTTTTGGGCGAGACCCTGGGTACCCGTACTCATATGGTTCACCAGAGCTCACAGAAGGGGAGACTCAAAAGGCAGAGGGCTGGAAGCATGTGTGTGTGCACACAGAGAGGGCTGTATCGGTTACTGAGGGACACTGTCCCAGGGGCCTCAAAGGGCAAGGCTAATGGGAAGCCAAGGCTGTCTGCTCAGGCTGAGACTTCACCCCATCCAAACCGAGCACAGAGGCTTTTGCAACATTGCAAGTCTTGTCTCATAAGGTTGACACCAGCACAGAAGTTCTCCTGGCATAAACACAGCTTATCCTCACAGCCAATTGGCCTGGAGGTCAATTCCCCTGATGATAGCAACAACAATGAAGACTTAACTACAACAAGACTGTACACACAGTCCACAAAGGGGTACACCAAGAGTGTCCAACTCAGGTAACTGGGGAGGCAGAGCTACTGGGCCATATAGGAAACATAGCACACAAAGCTACTCTACTAACTCAGGGAAGCAGAAAAAATGCAGAGACAAAGGGACAGATCACAAAATGAAAGAAATGGAGAAAAACAGATGACTGGATATAGAGTTTAAAACTATGATTATAAGGTTTTTCAAGAATTTTCTAGAAAAGGCCAATAAATTTAATGAAACCTTCGAAGATATGAAAAAAGACCAACTAGAAATTAAACATACACTGACTGAAATAAAAACTTTTATACAGAGACTTAACAGCAGACTAGAGGAACACAAGAATCAAGTCAAAGATTTGAAATACAAAGAAGCAGAAAATACTCAACTGGAAAAGCAAAAAGAAAAAAGAATCCAAAAATGTGAAGAAAGTGTAAAGGAGCCTCTGGGGCAACTTTAAGCGTACCAACATCTGAATTATGGGGGTGCCAGAAGAAGAGAGACAGCAAGATACTGAAAACTATTTGAAGAAATAATGACTGAAAATTTCCCCCACCTGGTGAAAGAAAATGATTTACAAGTTCAGGAAGCACACAGAACCCCAAACAAAAGAAATCTAAAGAGAACCACACCAAGACACATCATAATTAAAATGCCAAGAGCAGAAGACAAAGAGGATCAGAATATTAAAAGCAGCATGAGAAAAACAGTTAATTACCTAAAAGGGAGTACCCATACAATTGTCAGCTGATTTCTCAACAGACACTATGCAGGGCAGATGGGAGTGGCAAGAAATATTCAAAGTGATGAATAGCAAGAATCTACAACCAAGATTACTCTACCCAGCAAAAGCTATCATTCAGAACTGAAGGGCAGATAAAGAGCTTCACAGATAAGAAAAAACTAAAGGAGTTCATCAGCACCAACCCAGTAATATATGAAATGCTGAAAGGTACTCTTTAAGAAGAGGAAGAAGAAGAAAACATTAAAGATAAAAATTATCAATAACAAATACATATCTATCAAGTAAATAAAAAATGCGATGAACAGAATAAACTGATGAATATAATAGAATCAGGGGCCTAGAAAGGGAGTGGACTGACAATCCTCAGGGGGAAAGGGGTGAGGGTGTGCGGGAAGAGACTGGACAAAAATCATACACCTATGTATGAGGACAATGAGGGGGGGAGGTAAGGGCAGAGGGTGGGGTGGGAACTGGGTGGAGGAGAGTTAGGGAGGGAAAAAAGAAGAGCAATTGTAATAATCTGAACAATAAAGATTTATTAAATTAAAAAAAAAGAAAATATAAGAAAGTAAGAGGAATCAGACAACCTAATATCAAGGTATAAATACAGTAGTCCACCCTTATTGGCAGGGGATATAATTCAAAACCCCTGTGGATGCTTTAAACTATGGATAATATTAAATCCTATATCTACTATGTTTTTCCTATACGTACATACTTATGATAATGTTTAACTTATTAATTAGTTATAGTATGATATTAACACTCTCTCTATATAAAATCCTAATATGCAAATATACTGAACTGCAGAACAACCAAACAACCAGTTGCTATGATGTGCACTTACCAGTAGATGGTGTGCATGGAACATAGTTGGTGTGGCAGAAGGAGGCAGAGCACAGAACATGGTAGGTGTCAGCCATGGTGGGATGGTGGAGTAGGTGAGCCAGGATGCCAGACCAAGGCATGGCTCCAGTTGCAGTCATAGGGGCGAGCTTCTGTTGATTATTGAAAATTCTTTGCTTCTGTGCACTACAGTCCCACCCTGTGGTAGCATCCACTGCTGGCACTGGAGCTGCCACTTGCTCCCACTTCTGGCACCCAGTGCTGGCCTCAGCCCCAATTGCTTAGCACCATCAGTGGATGTGAGTGGCAGCTGCTGGCCCTGATCACCCCTCAGGGCTTCACTTGCTCCTGCTCCTGAGGGGTGATCAGGGCAAGCTGCTGCCTCTTACATCTGTTGCTGGCAACTGCCCGCCCCACTTGCACCCACAGCTGGCACCAAAGTTGCCGCTCACACCTGCTGCCAGCGCTGACACTGGTTCTGACTGCTCAGTGCCATCAGCAGGTGTGAGCAGCAGCTGCCAGCCCTGATCACCCCTGAGGGCTTCTCGACCTTCCTCTGCTCCTGAGGGGCAATTGCAGCAGCAGCTGCCACTCAAACCCACAGCTGGCACTGGCCTCATTTGCTCTGCACCATCAGTGGGTGCGGGTGGGGCCAGCACTGTCAGTACGTGGGAGCAGTGACAATGGGAGCAGGGCTGCTTACAAACAGGGGACCAGTGGCAGCAGGGGCTGGGCAGGGGCATGGAGAATGAGCAAGACACACCCATGCTCTCTGCAGCCTCAAAGCCCATAGTTCCTTTCAGTGTGCATGAATTCATGCACTGGGCCCCTAGTAACTAATAATAAAATAGACCGGACCACCCTGTGTGGCTCAATGGTTGAGTGTGAACCTCTGAACCAAGATGTCATGGTTAAATTCCCCATCAAGGCATATGCCTGGTTTACTGGCTCAATCCCCAGTAGGGGTCAAGTAGGAGGAAGCCAATCAATGATTCTCTCTCAGTATTGATGTTCTATTTCTCTTTTCCTCTTCCTTCCTCTCCCTGAAATCCATAAAAACATATAAAAATAAATTAAATAGACCAATTAGAGCAATCTATATATATAAAGAATCAGTGTCTGTAACATCCAAAACAACTGAAGGCTCAACCAAATGCCAGGCTGCACATGCAGCATGCCAAGTGGGCTGAACTTCTGCTGACTTCTGAGAGAGAGACAGAAAGGTGGGAACTTGTAGCGGGGACTTGTGTGAGACTGCCTCATGGCACCCTGCATCCTTTCTTGACCCATCATTGTGACTCCAAGCCAGTGAGGACCTCCTCCATGCCACAGCCCCAGGTTCCTTGCCCCCACCCCAGGCCTGATAGCATGGCGCAGGGCAGGGGTACCTGGGGTTCCAGGAATGCAGTGCGAGGAGCTGGAGCAGCATGGCGGGAGTGGGGGTGGGAGGGGGCTGTGTTTACACTTCTAAGTTCTTCACTTCCATCCTGGCCTATACATCCCTTCTACTTCACCTCGGCAGCCCAGGTCCTGCCTATGTGCTTTCCGGGCAGGCCCGACTGTACCGGGGAGTAAGCCATGGCAATCAGGACAGCCACTTCCTGGGATGGGACAGCCAGGTCATAGTGATTCACAAGAGTGATGTGGCTTGCAGGGCCAGCGCAGCCCTTAGGCGGTGGGGACAGCTGGCCAAGCCAAGTCTGGCTTCGGTAGGGCCAGTAAAAGCCTAAAGCCACCCCAGCCCCCACAGGCTGGATGGTTCAGTGTCTTCATGCATGGTGCCCAGAGGTGGCCATAAGCTGCTATGATCCTACCCCACTACCCCATGCTTCTGGGAGAGGGAGGAGTCTCATGGCCACCAGTGCCCTAAGCTGCATCACCTATACTGCTTCCTGCTGAGCTGGCAGGGTCCAGAGCAGGCAAGTTGATCCCATCCCCTGGTGGTAGAACAGGGAGGAGGGTGCTGGGTTCAGGGAAGGGACCTCAGCCAGATACTCCCGGCATGGGGAAGGGGCCCGGCCTGAGCCCTGTGGGGAGCTGAGAAGGTCTGGATGAGCAGGTGCTGGATCATAACAACTCTTACTCTGCTACCTAGCCCCCCTTCCCCACCTGCCTGGGGGAACAGGCTCTGGGCGATCTCCCCCAGCACAGACCATGGACCTAGAAACCTTGAGGAAGAGTGCCCAGAAGGGCCCGGGCAGGGGCCAGTGGAGAACTACCAGGGCAGAGATGCTTTATTGTCTCAGTGAAGTTTGCAATAAACCCAAGGAGGAAACCATGAGGGGAAAGGCCAGGAGGCATGAATTCCAGTACGTTAGCCACTTGAAAATAGTCCCGCTTGGAATGTGAGGTGGCTGTACATTCACCTGAGAAGTGAGGGGAATAAACCTCACTGTTGCTGGGCTCCTGTTGGTCTGAGGCCCTAGTATCCACGACGAGAAGGAAAAAAAAAATGGAGGCAGGGGGGGGGGAGGATAATTGAAAATGGAGGCCCAGGGAAGGGAGGATAATTGAAAAAAAAAACATGTCTAGACTTCCCCAGCCCTTTCTCTCTTTCTGCTGTCTACAAAAGCCCCAGGCCAGCCACAGTTCTGTCTCCACCTTTTAGTCCCCTATTATCCACAGAGGAAAGAAATAAGGAAGGAGTCCATGCTGCCTCCAGAAAGTATCTATATAATTGATCAGTTGGTCGCCTCCCAGGGAGGGGTCCTAAGCTGTCAGTAGGAGATCCCGTGAGGACTCCTGAACTGTGAGAGAGGGCAAGCCAAGTTGAATGACACAGTGCACCAGGCCACTAATATACTATAATACAAGTTATATAAATCTGGTTTCTCTCAAAATATCTTATTGGACTGTACTTAACTTTTCACTAAATAAAAACAAACAACACTTTATGGGTTTTGGGGGGATCTCCCAATTGCCAGCATTACTATTCTTGTGCTTTGGAGTCATTACAATACTGCAACAGTAAATCTGATGACCTTGCAGGCCCCTTAAGTGACTAACAGATAAGTAGCACGCATAGCACAGATATTCTGGGCAAAGGGATAATTCACTTCCCAGTGGGATGGCATGAGAGTTCATCACACTACTCAAAACAACATGCAAATGAAAACTTATTAATTATGTCTGGAATTTTTCATTCAATACTTTCAGACTCTAATTGACTGCAGGTACCTGAATCTAATGAAAGTGAAACCACAATAAATGGAAACTACTCTATGTTAATCAAAAAGTGTAATACTGGTAGAATGATAGATCAATGGGACAGAATAGAAAAACCATCAATAGACCTGCACATACATGGTCAACAGATTTTTGCCAAAAGAACAAAAGCAATTCAAGGGAGGGAGGATGGTCTTTTTAACAAATGGTGCTTAAGTTATTGGATATCTATAGGCAAAAATAAATAAGTCTTGACCTAAGCATCATCATCTTATTACAAAAATTAATTCCAACTGGATGTTAGATTTAAAAGTCAAGCATAAAATTATCAAATTCTTAGAAGAAAAACTGAAAAATCTTCAGGACCTATGAGTTAATAGAGTTCAAAAACATGACATCAAAACCATGAGCCATAAAAGAAAAAAAAATTGAACATTATAAATATGTAAAACTTTAGTTCTAAGACATACCGTGCTATGATAATTAAGAGACAAACTATAGACATAAATAAAATATTTCTTAACCAAATATTTGAGAAATGACTCATATCTAGAATATACATTGAAATCTCAGAATAAAACAGTAGAAACAAGTAAATAGAATTAGAAAATGGGCAAAATACATGAATAGACATCTTACCAAGAAGGATATTCAGATGGCAGATAAGCACCAAAAACATTCAGCATCATTAGCCATTAGATAAATACAAATTAAGACAACAATGGGGTATCAAAAAACATATTAGAACAGCTATTTTTTTAAGTTACATTAGCAGCACATGCTAGTGAGAATGTGAAAAATCTTATTTTTCATTTTGTTGCTAAAAATATATGATAGCACAGCCACTCTAGACAATAGTTTGGCAGTTTTTCACTTTCCATAGACTCCAGCAATTATGCTTCTGGACATTTATTCCAGAAAATGAGAATTTATGTCTACATGAAACCTTGTACATTAATGTTCAGAGCATCTTTATTTATGACAGTCAAAACCTAGAAACTATCTGAATGTCCTTTAAAGGATGAATGGTTAAAGAGTGGCACATTCATAAAATGAAATGTTTCTCAGAAATATAAGGTATGCACTATTGATATCACAACAACTTGAATAGACCTTAAGAAAATTATATGGAATGAAAAAAACATCAAATTTTAAAAGGTTACATACTGTATCATTTAATTCATATAATACTAGAGGCCTAGTGCCAAATTTGTATACCAGTGGGATCCCTCAGCCAGTGGGATCAGGCCAAAACCAATTCTCCAACATCCCCCAATCGATACTATGTTGCTAGAAGCTAGAGGCCAGGTAGAGGTATCTCACTGGTGCACAATCAGGGCTGGGGAGGAACACAGGAGTTTGGACAGCTGGGGAGGGGCTGGAGGAGGACTCCAGGGCATGTCCAACCCATTTTGCTCAGTCCCAATCAGCTAGACCCCAGCAACAAGCTAACCTATGGGAGCATCTGTGGTTGAGCATCCTTAACATATTATTAGCATATTATGATTTGATTGGTTGAATGAATGACCAGTAGACTGGACACTTAGCGTATTAAGCTTTTATTATACAGAATCCTTTAAATGACAAAACATGGCCATAATTGCCAGGGGTTAGGGTTAGGGAGAAGTAGAAGGATGGATCTGACTATGAAGGATTAGCATGTGGGATTTTTGTGGTGACAGAACAGTTTTATATCTTGAATGTGGAGGTGGCTAAACTAATCTACATATGTGATAAAGTTGAACAGGACTACACACACACACACACACACACATACACACAGGTGCATGAAAAATCGGTGATATATGAATAAGGTTATGGATTGACTAAAGTCCATTTTCTGGTTTTAATGCTGTGCTATATTATATAAGATGGTCTTATTGAATATGTTATGGTTATAGTTACACAGGGTCTTTTTTTAACTTTCTGTGATTATATAATTATTTTCAAATTTAAAAAAAAGTCAGAGAGGACATACAGTAGAATGTTAAAAAAAAAACCTTAATTCTCTGAGACTGGTTTGGCTCAGTGGATAGAGCGTCGGCTTGCAGGTTTGATTCCGGTTGGGGGTATGTACTTTGCTTGTGGGCACATCCCCAGTCGGGGGCGTGCAGGAGGCAGCTGATGGATGTCTCCCTCACATTGAAGTTTCTGACTTTCTATCTCTCTCCCTTCCTCTCTGTAAAAAATCAATAAAATATATTTTTTTAAAAAACCTTAATTCACCCATTGGAAGACAAAAGAGAAAACAGAGTAATAAACAGCAGATGTGCCAAACCAAAATCAGATTACAAAATGGCAGGCTCAAACATTAATATATAAGGTGTTCCCAAAATATATACAGACTTTGAATGATTATAAAGCCAGTGTTTATTAAGATACTATTCATTTTCAAAATTTAAAAGAATCTATAGAAATTAATAATTTTTTTGTCAACACTTATTTTTAAACTGATGACCATTCTGGTCTAGGCATTGCTGAGAATACAAAGCAATGGAATTACAAACATCAAGAATCATTTTGTTAAAACCAGTTTGGCTCAGTGGATAGAGCGCTGGACTGTGGACTGAAAGGTCCTGGGTTTGATTCCGGTCAGGGGCACGTACCTTGGTTACAGGCATATCCCCAGTAGGGATGTGCAGGAGACAGCTGATCAATGTTTCCAGCTCTCTATCTCTCTCCTTTCTTCTCTGTAAAAAAATATATATATACTTAAAAAAAAAGAATCATTTCATTTGGTATGTATGCACCTTCAATTCATCAATTATTGCCAGTTTTGTTCTGTAAACTTTATTTTCAAGTATCCCCATAAAAAGTCTAGTGAATAAATTTCCTTTGTTCAAAGCTTAGTCTGGCTTCACCCATTATTTCAAATCAGTTAAACTTGAAAAGGAGTGAAAATTAAGTGAGTTATCAGCTGTTAAAGTATGTGTACAGTTTTGGGACACTCTGTGCTCCTCCAAATGTATATACACTTTGAATAATTATAAAGGCAGTGTTTGTATTTCAATTGCATTTTCAAACTTCTAGTAGCATTTTTTTGGTTGAATTTTCTTCATTCTAAGTTTAGTCTGGGTGAAAAGAAAGAAACATCAATTGAGCTATCCGCTGTTACAGTATAAATACACAGGTTTTTGGGACACCTTGTATACATGACCAAGTTGAAGCATGTTATGGAATGCTATTCAGCAATATAATGAAATCTGATGGAGACATACAATAGCAGTGATGACTGTAAAAAAATTATGCTTTGATAAACAAGCAAAACACAAAGAACGTAGAGTCTATGTTTCTTTTAGATTGAGGTTTGAGACCAGCCCAAACTAATCTATCCTTATACATGTTGAAAAGGTGGTTGTTTGAGATGGAATATATCTAAATGAAAATGGGCATAAGGGAGCTGTGTTGAGTAATGGAGATGTTCATACCTTGGTATGTGTGTGGGTTTCACAAGTATATGCATTTGTCAAAACTAATCAAACTACACGAGTGCATTTCTATGGATGCAAATTATGCTTTAATTTTAATATGTCATTTAAAAAGAACTTTAAAAAGTTTTCCAAATCCAAATGAATCATTCAGTGTACATCCTGGGAAACCCACGCTCCATTTGGATTTCATTGGAGTAGTCAGTAATATATGTAAGTACTTTGGAACATAGATCTCAAGGGCTTAGCTCCTATGTTTGCATGACTATATATTGGCCGGATACTATTCAAATACTGTACCTGCTTTTATATCCATGTTTTGAAGAAAAGACTAAATGAGGAAGCCGAAAGTGTTTTCAACCAAAGAAATAGAGATTTTACATTCATTTTAAAGAACATTTTAAGGGAAGTGCTCTCAAATTCATTTTCATTTTCTGGAGGAGTAAAATCAAATAAAAGAGCCTTGGATCTCTGCAGTGGAAACTTTAGTTATATTTTAGGAACAGATGACTGATCTATAAAAATATAAATCTTATTATCATCATGTAACTACAAAAGTAACCAAATATACTGCATACAAAATCTAGATTGTAAAACTACAAACTGAGTGAAAGCCATCCTCTCAAATGCCACCTTTAATCCCTTAAAATGTGTTTCCTTTTATTTTAATAATTGGTGCTGCATAACCTTTTTTCTTATATGTACTTAATATTACTTGTTCCTAGAAAATGGTCACTATGACAAACATTGGTTTAATTTCCCTGTCCCTCTTCTACAATGTTCTTACTTAACCTCACTTAAAAGAATAGAAAGTAGACCAGCTAAAGAATAAAGTGAACTCAGTAAAACATCATTCCCAGTATTTATAGAAATATTAAGAAAAGAGTCTCGCCGAAATCGGTTTGACTCAGTGGATAGAGTGTCAGCCTGTGGACTGAAAGGTCTCACCCAGGTTCTATTCTGGTCAAGGGCATGTTCCTTGATTGTGGGCACATCCCCAGTAGGGGGTGTGCAAGAGGCAGCTGATTGATGTTTCTCTCTCATTGATGTTTCTAACTCTCTATCCCTCTCCCTTCCTCTCTGTAAAATATCAATAAAATTGTATTTAAAAAAAATAGTGTATTTAAAAAAAAGAGTCTCATTTTCTTAGAATGTTTAAAAATCAGTAAGTATAGAAAAGATAGTAGCATGGCAGGCCCAGAGGTATCCTGCCAGCTGATTCATAACCAGAAATCATATTTCAAATGAAGCTCAAAATCAAGTATACATAGTTAACAAAAGTAGGGCAATTTAGCTGTGTGTAGCAATACCTCTACTGATTTTCACATATACCAGACCTATTTAAAGTATTAACTTTTCCATTTCTTGTTACATTTTTTTAAAGAAATATGTATTTTAGAAATAGTATTTTAGAAATAAGTGTTTTGCTTTTGCTTCTATGCATTTGAAGATGCCACCCTCAGTATGAGTGCCTGACTCTGTTCCATTAAAACAAATAAAGATGTAACCATATTTATTGAACAGATATATGGAGAATCCAGCCACTATTCTCTGCTGAGAATTCTAAAATGGACACACAGAACCCTGCCTCCATGAAGATGAGCATCTTGCAGGAGTTCATAAGTAGTTGTTGAATAAATTAGTGAATGGACATCAGTTCTACAAAGGGGGAAGGGGAGAAGAAAACTACAATTTATCCTGCATCCACAATTCCGGAGCTCTGTACTAAGCCTTTTACATATTATCTCATTTAGTTCTGAAGCCCAGCCTGGTCTCTTTTTAGAGATGAATAAAAGACCCTGAGACAATTTATGTCAACTGCTCAAAAGCACACAGCTTAAGAGTAAAGCCACAATCCATAATTGCTAAGTAACCTACTCAATTAGATTGCCATCCTATGATTATTTAGTGGTGACTACAAACATGACTCCAGAAACACATAGCTTTGAATTCCGTTGTTTCAATTATGCATATTTTATATTTGGACATCTCTTTATATTTAAAATATGGCAAAATTCAAATACCACTTCCTCAGAGAAGCCTTCCCTGGCATTTCATGCTTCTCCAATCAGTTGATTATATGCTCTCCTAATGCCAAATACCTTTCCTTTATACTGCTACTATTGGAATAATTTCCACCTTTTTTTCTAAAGTATAAGCATGGGGAGTGGTTCAGAGAAGGTCCCTGGTTTTACTTAATAAGTACACCACAGAGCCCAGAGTGGGCACTATATAGAATGATTTACATAATTAATGAATGATGAGCTGCATAATTACGAATGAATGAACATTTTAAGGGACTTGCTCAGAGGGAAAGTAAAATGCTATAGGTCTAATAACTGATAGCAAATTATATACAAAATGCTCTGAAGGGATACTTTAAGAGATTGGCTTGGGCTCAGCGGGGAGAAAAGGAGAGATGCCTCTGATGATATACTAAGTGATTCAATGAATCTATACACCTCAAAGTCAGGAATTAAACTGATTTCCATATGGATACTAGATTCCAGCTGTCTACTTTGTTGACTGGAATAAAGGTCCCTGAAAAGATACTTGCAGCTTCAATATTCCATTCTAGGTTTAAACAATAAAGATACTTTGCTAGTGGAACACTTGATTTTTCAAAATCCTCTCCCCACAAAAGGATTTCAAACTTGCGGTCTGTTTAATAACAATTATGAATATCTAGGAGTCATCCTTGATTCCTCCTTTCCTTCACCCTACCAGTCCTCTCCTCAATCAATCTTTTAGCAAATCCTATCATTTCTACCTCTCAAATACATTATCTCTACTTTTGTCATCTTCACTGCTTCTACCCTAGACTAGACACTCTCTATATTCTGCTATAGCTTCCTGATGTCTTCCATGCTGGCTTTCCTTCAACATACTCTACAAAATAAAGTTTATTCTTTAATTTAAATTAGGTTATATCAGTTTCCTTTCAAAATTCCTAAAGTCCTCTTCTCACTTGAAAGTACAATGATAAAGTAGTTCCATTTTTAACTTTTGAAAGGGCCTTCTTCATACTGTTTTCCATAGTGGCTGTACCAATTTGCATTCCTAACAATAGTGCACCAGAGTTCCCTTTTCTCCACATCCTCATCAGCAAGTGTTTGTTGACTTATTGATGCTAGCCATTCTGACAGGTGTTAAGGTGATGATTCACTGTGGTTTTCATTTGCATTTCTCACAAAATTAAAATGCTCACCCCTGTGTTCATTGCAGTGTTATTTATGACATCCAAAATATGGAGGTAGCCCAAGTGCCCATTAACAGATGAGTGGGTAAAAAGTACATATCATATATACTATGATATATACTAAAAAAGTACATATCATATATACTATGATATATACTAAAAAGTACATATCATATATACTATGGGTGGTACATATCATATATACTATGGGATATTACGTGGCTATAAAAAATAATGAAATCTAATTATGACAACATGGATGAACCTAGAGGGTATTGTGCTAAGTGAAATAAGTCAGACAGAGAAAGACAAATACCATATGATTTCACTTGTATGGGCAATCTAAAGAACAAAATAAAAAATAAAAACCAGACTCATATAGGCAGAGAACAACCTGATGGTTGCAAGAGGGAAGCGAGGAGAGGGGATCAGTTGGAAGGCCTGGTAACGACTTTGAAGGGACTAATTGAAGTACAAATTGGCAGCTATAAAAGAGTCATTGGTATGTACTAGTAAAGTGCAGTATAGGGAATATAGTTAATGTTATAATTACTATGAATGGTGTTAGATAAGTACTTTACTTACCAAGGAGATTACTTTGTAAATTATATAATTGTGTAACTACTATGCTGTACTTCTGAAACTAATATAAAATAACATTAAATGTCAATATTAATTGAAAAAAATAAATAAATACATGTAAAGAAAGTAAAATTACAACCATTACCTAAAGTCCATACACAATCTGGCTCCTACCTATTTCTCCACCTCACCCCAGGACTCTTTATTCTAATTCTATTTATAATATTATTTTCACATCAAGTTTTACCATTTCCTCTTCTATGTGACACAATAATCTTAGATCTCTCTGTCAAAAGACATTCTTTTATTTAGTTTTCCTTTCTAATTTCACATATTTAGAGATATATTTTCTATCTTTTCCAGGAAAACAAGCCACCACTTCACTTGACAAGGCATCTCCCCAGAGGAAAGACTTCTATTAACTTTCACAATGTGCCATTGGGCTCTCTTAACTAACTGAGAGTAGAGAAATTCAGTAACTCTTCCAAGGCTTGCCAGTAATTTTGTGCTATCTTTTAGATTCAATGTGTAGAAGAATTAGCACTCAAGTTCTATGCTGTCTACTCATGTGTTCTAACATATTTGTTGGGAAAAAAGTACATAGCAGAAAGTATAATGAACTGGAAATTTCATTCACTTCCCATTTTTTAGGGTCTCTTATTGGGCTTAGAGTCTAACCTTAGGTAGAAAAAGAAAGCCATAATAATTCCTAAAATAGAATGTTCTTCAAAACTGGTAGGATGGAGGTGTTAGGGTTCAATTAGTTTTTATTTAGTAAATAACAGATGTGATTTACTTTTTTTTAAAAAGACTTGTTTATGGACAGAGTCAAATACTTTTATATTGAAATTTTGGTTATATTCTTACACATTATCAACTTTGGGATTCCAAAATTATACCTATGCTATTATTCTTCATGTCCTTCCCAAATGTGAATCCACATTTATCAATTTTAGACACATGAGATTAGACAGTCTAAGTGTGTTTTGTATATAAATAGAAACGTACAACCCTAACAAAGTTGATTGAAAAAAAATATTCTAAGTTCAAAACTGTAGAATATTGAGAAGTTTAGTAAAAAAAAAAGTTCTACATAGAGTCTGGCAAGTGGTTTGCAATGCTTTTTCAGTTCTTTTTATTTCTCTAGAATCTTCCTTAAAGTGGTGCTCTAGGAATCCTAAATAACTTGCACTGTTCCTGAGAAGAGCAGGATTAAGGCCCTTTATTTTGAGGAAATGAAGACACAGGCAGTTTCAGCAAATTATATGAGGCTTTGGCCAAGTGGCAGTAAAAATTACTTTCTTTGGTTTATAGTGTCTGTTGGGCATGAAAATAATTGGGAATGGCTAAAAGTACCCAAAAGCATGACAAAGTGTCTTTATAGGGAACTAATTCAACTCTCAAGCCACATCATATTCTCAAAGATCCTTTTTTTCTTCTTCTTCTAGTTGCAATTGAATTATTATCCTCAAAAATGGTCATAATGCTCCAGAAATCCATTTCATTTAACATTATTCTTGCTTATAGCATAGCTATAATGTTAGATATGTGGCATCTATAGATATTTTGGGTACTTTTTGGTGTTATTGAGACATTCTCAATTCTGGGCTCTGAGTTCCCTATATCAACATAATTTTATTATACAAGGCTTTCCTGATTTTTCTTTTTTAATTTTGTCTCCTTCTAGTCCATTTGAGGACCAATCAGTGTAAAAGGGATCATGTCCAGAAAAATCAGTTATTATTTCTATTAATTTCAAATTATAAGATTAACCTCATTAACAAATGTCACCCTACTAAATTTAGTTTAAAAAAATAGGCTTCTAATTAATCATGGACATGAAGGTTTCCTCACAATCATCATTCCTGCCCAGGTAGATCTCTGTACCCTATACATGTTTCTGTCTCTCCTGTATTATTACTTTTATAGTTTACTGTTGTCTTTGGTCATAGGGAAAATAATATACTGTTAAAATAATTTTTCAAAGGCACTTGAAAAATTCTTAATTTAGCATATAGGAATAAAGGAATTCAGAAGAGAATAGGAATAGAAAGACAGCATACAGAAATTGAAAGAAGTGATTTTAAAATTATTCCTTAAAATGTTACCAAAAATAACAAGCATAATATATATATTTACTGATATAATCATTTTATTCACAGTCAGGAACAAAAACCAAACACCTGTGCTTAATACTAGCTTTTATTTTTCTGGTTGTTTCAGGCATTGGGTTTAACAAAATGAGAGGAAAAGAGATAAAATTGATATTGTTTTCAAATAATGTGTCTTGATACTAAAATATGCAACACAATCTCTTGGAAACTATTCAGAAAGTGCAAACATTTTGTAAAATCATGAAGACAAAAAATTTCATAATCCTATCTAATAAAGAGGGGATATGCAAATTAATTGTCATGCCATCACAAAGATGACAGTGCCTAAAGCTAAAAGATGGTGGTGTCTAGTCCCCTCAGCCCTGCCTGAGTTCCCCAGTCCTTTCAACCCAACCAGGGGGGTGGCAGGCATGTGATACAGCTGGACCCACCTCAGCCACCCAGCCACCCAGGGCCAACACCTACAACCAATAAGGAAGTAATATGTTAATTGTCTGCCCTGCCCTCCAAGATGGCAATGCCCACAGCCAATAGAAGAGAATATGTTAATTGACTGCCCCACCTTCAAAGATGCCAGCACCCACAACTAATAAGGAGGGAATATGCTAATTAGCTACCATGCCCTCAAAGATGGTGGCACTCACAGCCATAAGATGGTGGCACCCAGGTCTCTCAGCCTCTCAGCTACTCAGGGTTGGCCCAAGGCACAGGTATGCTTTGGATGGCAGCTGCCAAGCTACCCAGGGCAGCCCAAGGCTCAGGTAACCAGGGCTGGCCGAGGTTTGAGCTGTTGGCAAGGGCAGCAGCAGAGATGTGATGGGCATTGCCTTCCTCTGATTGCCAGTTGCCTCCCACCCCTGAGGGCTTCCAGACTGTGAGAGGGGGCAGCCCAGGCTGAGGGACCCCCCATCCAGTGCATGAATTTTCATGAACTGGGCCTCTAGTTTATCTATATTAATACAACAACCAGGAAGAAAATATGATGTAAAAGTAACATAATTATAAAAGAAAAACTAATTTGGAGTTAAAAAAATCCAACATGAGCCAATTCCTTCTTTCTCACTATTTACTTGTGAAAAACGTTTTAAAGTTTGATACCCACTTTGAGATTTTGTTGATTAAACTACAAGTATAGAATGCTTGCATTTGTATCATTCATAGCCAACCCACCAAGTGTTTTGACATTTTATTTGGTTTCAAAAGCTTTTAATGATTTTAAGCAAAGCAAATGGATTACAGTAGTTAGGTACAGGTAACAGAAAAATGTATATTTTTGTAAAACCACCAGTTTTGTACATAGGGGCATGGAGTATTCAAATCCAGTTCACCTTTGCGATTCTTTGTATCTTATTAGTGAATGTGTGGTTTCCTGGGCTTTTCTTTGAGTTTCTTTCTTGTAAAATAAACTTTTCATGTATAATGCCTGGAAATATAAAGACATATTAGAACAAATTTCAAAAAGGCTCATATGTGACATGTCAGAGACAAAGAGCCTGATTAGAATGGAAGCTGGATCTTTTTATGGTGCTGAATATAATGTTCCTCCATGTTGTTACTTAGGAGGAAGCCTTATTTATAACAGTGGTACCATGCTGCATAACAGATGCCAGTGGAAAGTGAAACTATGATGAAATTAATTTGACCTTTCTTAAGCCTACAGAAAGTAAATCACATATATATTTAATAAAGATCGAGTTTACAAGAAATTAAGCTTAGACTTCAGACATATAAAAGCTTTAATGAAAGAAATCAAGGCAACACTTTGTACAGTTCTGAAAATAGTTTATATAAATAAAAAAATGATGAAAAATGTAGTTTGGAGATGTTCAACTTTTCCTCATTAGATATATGTGGAATACTAAGTAATTCAGTTATGTCACTGCATTATTCAGACCACTAGGTACCTACAGGTATCCATCTCTTGTGTATGTAATAAAAATTTAATTTCTGATGCCTAACTAGGATAACTGCATTAAGTAGTATTTTAGTATTTATTTGTGGATGATTTTGTTATAAAATCCCCTATAAAGTCTATGATCCAGTTTTTAATAAGATCCTGGAGGTTTTTAAATCTTTATATATGAAAAATGATCTCACAGTTCTTCCTTAAAATAAAAGCAATATGATTGAAGTTTTTCTGGCTAGGAGAGAGGGCAAAAGTTTATTCTGAAGACAGAGATTTTTAAGATTAAAGTCAGGTTTGGCAGGAAGCCTGCTTTATTTTAATGAAAGAATGAATAGGGGCCAAATTCATTACTATTGGAATACTTAGCAGTCCCTAAGCACATAAGTAAAAATATAAAGATACCACATGCATTTTACCTTGTCAAGGCTATGATAGAAGGAAATCAAGTTCATTCATTCATTCTGTCTTTCATTCATTCAAAAAAAAATCTCTATTCTGTATAAACTCTGGGAAAATAAAATCCTATCTAATAAAAGAGTAATATGCAAATTGACCATCATTCCAAGACACAAGATGGCCACCCCCATGTGGTCAAAGATGGCTGTCCCCATGTGGATACAAGATGACTGCCACAAGATGGCTGGCAGGGGAGGGCAATTGTGGGCAGTTGTTGGGGGAAACCAGGACTGCAGGGGAGGGTAGTTGGGGGTATCAGGCCTGCAGGGAAGGGCAGTTGTGAATGATCAGGCAAGCAGGGAGGGCAGTTAGTGGTGACCCGACCAGCAGGGTAGGGCAGTTGGGGGTGACCAGGCCTGCAGGGGAGGACAGTTGGGAGTGAAGAGGCCCATAGAGAAGGAGAGTTGGGGGAGATCAGGCCAGCAAAGGAGGAAAGTTGGGGGTGACCAGGCAAGCAGGGGAGGGCAGTTGGAGGTGCCCAGGCCTGCAGTGGAGAACAATTAGGGGAAACCAGGCTTGAATGAGAGGGTAATTTGGGGTGACCAAATTGGCAGGGGAGGGCAGGTAGGGGCATTTAGACCAGCATGGAGCAGTTAGGTGTCGATTAGGTTCACAGGGGAGTGGTTAGGGGGTGATCAGACTGGCAGGCCAGTGAGTAGTTGGGGGCAAGCAGTACTGTGAGAGGTATGCCCAACTGCCCATTTAGGCCCCGTTGGCAAGGGTGGAGGGCAGTTAGGGGTTACTGGGCCAGCAGGGGAGGGCAGTTAGGGGTGACCAGGTCGGCAGGGAGTCAGTTAGGGATGGTCAGTCTGGCAGGCAGGAAGTTAGTGGCAATCAGACAGGCAGGCAGGAGAGTAGTTTGGAGCCAGCAGTCCAGGATTGTGAGAGGGATGTCCACATGCTGGTTAAGCCCGATACTTGGGACATCTCTTGATGGTCCCTGATTAAATAGGGTGCAGGCTGGACTGAGGGGATCCTCCCCCCAGTGCATGCATTTGGTGCACTGGACCTCTAGTCCTATATAATAAAAGCCTAATATGCTAAGTATCTGGTCATCCAGTTGACCATTCAACCAATCAAAGCAAAATATGCTTATGATATGCTAATGCCACTCAATTGCTTCCTAAGATGTGCGCTGACTACCAGTGGCAGACAGTCAACTGGTTAACCAGTCACTATGAATGCACTGACCACCAGGAGGCAGATGCTCTGACCAGTAAGTTAGCTTGCTGTTGGAGTTCAGCCAATTGGTACTGAGTGAGATGGATCAGACACGTCCTAGAGCCCTCCTCCAGCCCCTCCCCAGCTGGGCAACCTCCTGCATCTTTCTGCAGCCCCAATCATGCACCAGTGTGGTCCCTGGAGCTGGCACATGCCCTCTCACAATTCGGAACTCTTGCAGAATGTTGGAGAGCTGGTTTCGGACCAATAGCAAAACGACCGGTCACTATGATGCATACTGACCACGAGGAGGCAGATGCTCAATGGAGGAGTTGTCCCCTGGTGGTCAATGTGTTCCCATGGGGAAACACCACTCAGCCAGAAGCTGGGCTCATGCTGCCAAGCACAGCGGAGGTGACAGGAACCTCTCCAACCTCTGTGGCATCACTAAGGATACCCAACTGTTCCACTTCAAGAGGGTGCAGTCCTAAACCAGCAGTCGGGCATCCCCTGAGGTTTCCCTGATTGAGAGATGGTGCAGGCCAGGCTGAGGAACCCCCCTCCCCCACCCCAAGTACATGAATTTTGTGCACTGGGCTTCTCGTTTTATTATAAGATCACTATGTGGAAATGCCTGTGTTTCCTATTTGAATTACTTGAAAAATAAATAAAGTAAATGTTCATTACTGGAATTTAGCTGATTTTTTTTCTTAACCAAATGTCTTTTAGAGTGCATTCTGTCATCCAGGTGTCAAAATAACAAAAGCTAAAATATTTGTATCTGCATTTATGCAATTGATTTCTCAGACATTGTATAGCAAAAATCCATTATTCTAGCCACGATTACATGGAACTGTTGATGACAATGCTGAATATTACAATTTAAAAAATATATAAACTATGATGTACCTCTCCCATTTCTCCTCATTTTTCTCGATATCTTCATCACTTTGAAAGGACCATGCTTTGAACAAGCAGCAGATGTTAATATAAAAATATAGAACATCTCAATTTTCTCACTGCTAACTCAGCTTACTGAGCCAATTTCACAAGTCTCACATTCCTGAGTCCTTGGAGAAAATGCTAATTTAGATTGTTAAAATTGACATGGGTTAGGGTATAAAGGGTAATTAGCATAAAATCCCACACAAAGTGTTCTTAGCACCATTAATCAACACCCACCTAGGCATACACTTTTTTAGTCAGAGCTGATAGTTAATGGAACTAAAAAATATCTAAAATATTCTCTTCTAGTTAGGTAATTTAAAAATGCAGTTTGTCCTCAAATCAAGTTTGAGGGTTTTTAAGGGAAAAAATACCTAATGTTCAATTCAAGCATAACTTTTATTTTACACTTTAGAGTTGTTTAAAGCATATAAAACTACTCTTGGGAGGAGAACACCTTTGAAACACTTATGTTATTGATATATTTGTGTCAATGCAATGCTGTTCTATACATGTGTCATTATTGCTGAAAAGACTCATCTGTTTTCTTTTTCCTCCCCCAACACTTGCAAAGGCTGTTGCATTTGGCACCTTTTTTTTTTTTCAATTTGCAGTACAGGATGACACTACTTGTGTTTCTCCCTCTCTCGTATTCCAGACTCTTAAACTCAAAAATAAGACACTAAGATTTGAATCTGCTCATCAAGGCAGTGGTATTCTTGGTTCCTCAGACTCTGCAGCCTGCTATATTAATTGGAGCTCCTTTCTTCCTCTTCTCCTTGCTAATGATGTGATCTAGTGGCAAGAGAACTGCTTTCCAATTAGATAAATGATTCAAATTCACTTAACTATTTTCTGTTTCTTTGCTTTCTCATTTGAAAAAAGAAAAAAATGTCAAAATAACTACATGACAAGTATCACAAAAATATTTAAATATCAGGAGCACAGGGCATACATGTTCCCAGGAACAAATCTGTATATGTTCCTGGAAATACCAGTGAGAATCATCTTTGGAAATTTTATTTTGAATGTCCAATGAAGAATGCAAACATGTTATGTTATCCCTCAGGTCATTTATTCCGCGTAAGATAAATGCTGTATTGTATCAGACAGTGGTTGTGCACAGGGCACAGAAGCGAAACACAACAGTCACAGGAGAGAGATTGTTTTTATAAAAATCCCAGAACCACAAGGTAAGTGCTCTGATAAATGCTGGTGCTGGAAAACACTCAGCAGAGGCACCTAATTAAAACTGGGGAAAGAGACTAAGAGGAAGAATGCTTAAAATTGGTCCTGGTTGAGGAAGGAAGTGAAGAAAATGTTCCTGACACTGAGAAAGGCACATGAAAGCCTGGGCAGAAAGAAACAGTATGGTACATTCTAGGAGATGAAATAAAAAGCCGGAGTGTCAGGCAATGAAGAAGGTATTAAGCAGGGAAGTGCACCTTTGTATTTTAGAAAGACCACTCTGACTGCAGTGTGGTAATAGAGTGGCTCTTGGTGGAGACTTGAGGCAGGAGGTCATTGAGGAAGCCACTGAAGTGGCCCTCCTGTGGGTACAGGGCAGAACTGGGGTAAGATGGAGAGTGGGGCTAATAATATAAACAATTCACATGTATTGAGTATTATCACAGGCTAGACCCAGCATTTTCCCTGTATTGTCTCATCAAATTGTCACAAAAAATTCCTATATTACATGTACTATTTCTCTGTAGTTGAGAAGATTCAAATTTAAAGAAAAATTTGGCTCAAAAGCAGGCCTTCCTAATAGGCTAAAGCTGATGTTCAAAACCAGCAATTCTTGCTCCAGAGCTCCCTCTGTCTTTGATCTGCCTTCTAGAGGAATTTAGAAGGAAGGACTAACTGACAGTGCTCAGTGACAAAGTAGGAAGTGGAGAGGGAGAGGGAGGTCACAAAAACCAGTGCCTGTGTAGATAGGCCCAGAAGGAGGATACTGAATGCAAGAGGAGATTCATGTTTGGTTAAGGATAGGGGGATAGATAGGATTAGATTAGTGGGCACCTTAAGTTTGAGGTGCCTGCAGGTTAATAAAATATAGAAAGAAAAAAAAGTTGTTTGATTATGTAGCAAGAGGACTTTTTCCTAAAGTTGCAGGACATGATAGACATACAGGGTAATGACCACATGCAGGCCTGAACAATTCTTCTACAGATGATGATTACACAATTCTAAGGACTACAGAATGCAGACAAGGGGCCTACTGCTGGGCTGCTTCATGCTTTCCATTACCTTTGATGTTCTCCTCACTCTTACCTGCCACACCAGTGGTTCTCAACCTTCCTAAGGCCGAGACCCTTGCATACAGTTCCTCATGTGGTGGTGACCGCCAACCATGAAATTTTGCTACTGTTATGCATTGTGATGTAAATATCTGCATTTTCCTGTGAAAGGGTCGTTCGACCCCCAAAAGGGGTCTCGACCCACAAGTTGAGAACTGCTGTGCCACAGGACTTACAAGGACACATATTTCAGTGCCGTTCAATTTTTGACTTATCCTATCTAATAAAAGAGTAATATGCAAATTGACTGTACCGCTGTTACACACACAAGCCACACCCACCAGCCGATCAGAGTAAGTATGCAAATTAACCCAACCAAGATGGTTACAGCCACAGAGAGGGCAGGAGAGAAGCTTGGGTTGCCCCTGGTGATGGAAGAAGCCAAGCTTTCTACAAAGCCTAGCTGGCGCTTAAGGCAACAAAGTTTCAATGGCTGTGTAAGCAGAAGGCTTGGCTCCACTCTAGGCTACAAAGTTTCAATTATAGAAGGTAAATAAATCCCAGATACCAGGGTCTTTGCTTAGGTTGCTGGGGGGTGGGGCCAGCCTGAAAACTATCACAGGCCTCTCGCCCAGGCCACCCAACACCCCAAGGGAACACCTACCCTGATTCAGGACACCCTTCAGGGCAAACCAGCTGGCCTCCACCCATGCACCAGGCTTCTATCCTATCTAATAAAAGAGTAAGATGCAGATTGACCATCACTCCAACACACAAGATGACTGTCCTCATGTGGTCAAAAGATCCTGCCTCCATGTGGATACAAGATGGTCACCACAAAATGGCCATCAGAGAGGGCAGTTGGCAGGAACTGGACCTGCAAGGAAGGGCTGTTGGGGGTGATCAAGCCTACAGGAGAGGGCAGTTAGGGGTGACTAGGCTGGCAGAGGAGGGAAATTGGGGGTGACCGGGCCCACAATGTAGGGCAGTTAGGGGCAAACAGGCTGGCAGGGGAGCAGTTAGGCATCAATCAGGCTGGCAGGGGAGTGGTTAGGGGATGATCAGGCTGGTAGGCAAAAGTGGTTAGGGGCAATCAGGAAGGCAGGCAGGTTAACAGTTGGGAGCCAGAAGTCCTGGATTGTGAGAGGGATGTCAAACTGCCCATTTAGGCCCAAATAAAGGTCAGGCCTAAATGAGCAGTCTGACATCCCTCAAGGGGTCCCAGATTGGAGAGAGAGCAGGCTGGTCTGAAGGACACCCCCCACCCCCATGCATGAAATTCATGTATCAAGCCTCTAGTATAATTAATAAAGCCGTATATCCTAAGTCCCTTATGATTTACGAAAGTTGACCACTAAGGCCAAGTATCTTTCCTAATAATAGAGAAACATGTAAATTGACTGTACCTCTGCTACACCCACAGTCAATCAGAGTGAGTATGCAAATTAACCCAATAAAGATGGCGGTTAATTTGCATACATACCTGGGTCCTGGGAATTCCTCAGCACCCAGGTCACTCCCAGATGGCCATCCCACAGAGGTTTAGGCTTGGGGGTTGGGGGAACTGACTTCCCAAGGCTATAGCCTAGGGTGGAAGGGGCTGATCCTGGGATCAGAGGGGCGGGGGGTGCCCACTTCCCAAGCCTACAGTCTGGGGTGGAGGCTGTAGGCTTGGGGAGTGGCTGAGCCTGGAATCGAAGAGAAGGAGAAAAAAAAATCAATGGAAACATATCCTCTGGTGAGACTAAAAGGAAAAATAAAGAAAGAAATGTCATACCTTATGAAAGACACATCTTGAAAATGCCTAAAGGAAATTGTCATTTTTTCATGGTGAAGGGACTGGAGTCCATGTTGATGAAAATACCTTGGTGGCTGCGATGACTGATAGTGGCTGCAGTAGCAGGGTGATGGCACCTTCCCATGATCAGCTAGATCACCTCCCACAAAGGGAGGCCAGACTGTTCCAACAGGGAGCGGGCCTAATCCATCAGTAGGAGATCCCTCGGGGCTCCTAGTATGTGAGAGGGGGAAGGCTGGGCTGAGGGACCCCTCCCTAGTGCACGAATTTTATGCACCAGGCCCCTAGTTTGTTATAAAAGTGATACTACTGCCAAAACCAGTTTGGCTCACTGGATAGAGCATCAGCCTACAGACTGAAAGGTCCCAGGTTTGATTCTGGTCCAGGGCATGTTTCTTGGTTGCAGGCACATCCCCAGTAGGGGGGCATGCAGGAGGCAGCTGAACTCTCTATCCCTTTTCCTTCCTCTCTGTAAAAAAATCAATAAAATATATTTTTAAAAAAATGATACTACCATCCTCTCTATAGGTATGATTTTCCAAGGGAAATATCATGGCAAGAAGCTTCTTTAATGCAGAACTTCTCCCAGGATCACTAGTTTAATTTCTAAAATTATTAGCTTTTGCTTAATAATGATGCTGTAGTCAGGAATGAATCATACTAAGAAAATTTTTTGCTGGTGGCATATTTTACATTTTTCACAGTACTTTCATAGGGCTGATGCTTTCCTCTAAGATGGTTCATGAAGGCAAAATGACGCAGTAGAAGAGAAAGGATTGAGAAAAAAATAATGGCTTATATAAAATACAGTGAAATATCTATATTTCAACTCAATATTTTTCAGATTTGATATATAATAAAATGTAACTTTAAATCACCCTTGATGCACAGCCTCTCAAAAATTAACAACTCATACAAATCCCAGTGAGGCTCCATTGTAATAATAAAGGGAAGTGGTGCATTTACATTACTTACTTCAGGTCACTTAAAATGTCAATAGTACAGTGAAGAAGAAAAAAGGAAATCAGAAACAACATGTTTCCAGATACTAGAATTATAATTTCTCAAAGTCTGAATCTTTTGATTTAAGTCTATAGCACAGAGGATTAACAAGTTTAGTTTCTCAGGATAGGAAAGATTCATCTTATTTCTGTTCTGTTTGAAATTATGAAACCAAATTCAGTTTTACAGAAGCACAATTTGGAAGCAAACCAACATAATCATTGTGTAAGAAAGTCACTCCCTGACAGCAAATGTTCACAGGATGAATGTAGAGATGAAAGACAAGCAATTTATTTTATTTCAAACAAAAAATGGGGATTTAAACTACAGTAAATTTGTCCTTTTTATGAAATGCAAAATGTCTTTATAATATTATCAACATACAAATAAGTATTATGAATTATGATCAGGCTGATTTTGAGCTATGAGTTAAATGCAGTAATCACACATTTCTTCATAATATTAGTATTAATATATAAAGATTAGAGGCCTGGTGCACAAAATTCATGCACTCAGTGGGGGGAATCCCTCAGCCCTGTCTATTACCTCTCAGTTCAGCAGCCCTTGGGGAATGTCCCACTGATGGCTTAGGACCACTCTCTATGGTGAGTGGGCCTAAGCCATCAGTGGGACATGCTTAGCGCTGATGTGGAAGCCACTACTGCTGCTCTTGCCAACTGTGAGCCTGGCTCAGGGCTTCTAGCTGAGCAGTGCTCTCCCTGTGGAAGCTCACTGACCACCAGGGGGAAGCTTGTGCATTGAATGTCTGCTTGTTGGTGGTCAGTGCGTGTCATAGTGACAAGTCATTCTGCTGTTCGGTCTATTTGCATATTACCTCTTTATTATATAGGATATCTTATATAATAAAGAGCTAATATGCAAATGGTCATCACAGCTTCTTATCATCACTCAACACTGGGAAGAGAGGAATGGAGACCAGCCAGGTACAAATGAGCTCTCAAGAGGGTAATGGGGACCAGCCAGGCTATAGCCTGGGAGAGGGATAAGCTGCCTGTCCTGCAGTCCCAGGTGCCTATGGCTGCAGCTTAGGTGAAGCTGCCCACCAACAGTCCTCTGTGGCTGAGGCCAGCGCTGGTGAAGCTGGCTGGAATTCTGGGTGCCTGAAGCCAGCCAGAGGAAGGGAAGCCTGGATCCCGCGTGTCTGCAACTGGCCTGAGGAAGGAATCCTGGGTCCTGGGTGCAGGTGAGGCAGAGGTGGTTAGGGGAAATCAGGCCAGCTGGGGAGCAGTTAGGGGTGATAAGGTAGGCAGAGATGGTTAAGGGTGATCAGGCAGGCAGGCAGAGGGGTTAGGGGCAATGAGGCAGGCATGCAGGCAAGCGGTTAGGAGCTATCCATCCCAGATTGTGAGAGGCAGTTGGACATCTCCCAAGGAGTCCCAGATTGGAGAAGTGCAGGCTGGTCAGAGGGACCCTCACCTCCATGCAAAAATTTTGTGCACCGAACCTATAATATACATAAAAGATTCAGAAACCACATTCCAATTTTTGTTACTGAGTGATTCATTCCTGAAATACTATTCCATTGCAGGTCAGTCAAGCCTTAAGAGATCTAAATAGTGTATGAACAAGTGAAAATTCTTCATTTTTATCATAAGAGTATTAAAGCAATACTTAAAAAAATAAATAGTGCAATGAGGTAAAAATAAGAATAATGTCATTTTCAAACTATAAGGGATATTAAAATATCTAATCAAAATCTTTCATTTAACATAGAAGTAAAACTTATCTCAACTAGTGGTCCCCTTTATTTTCTTTCTTTTTTTTAATATATTTTATTGATTTTTTACAGAGAGGAAGGGAAAAGGATAGAGAGTTAAAAACAATGATGAGAGAGAGACATCAATTCAGCTGCCTCATGCATGGCCCCCACTGGGGATGTGCCCACAACTAAGGAACATGCCCTTGACTGGAATGGAACCTGGTACCCTTTAGTCCACAGGTCAATGCTCTAGCCACTGAGCCAAACTGGTTTTGGCCCCTTTATTTTCTATGACTCCTAAATGTTGTATATAATTTCCAATAGAGGAAAGCAACTATGGGAAGCACACTGGTTCAAAATAAGTAACCAACACAGAAATCTGGAACAAATAAAATAGCATTCTCTAGGTTTATATAAAAGTAAATATCAGAGTTTTATGAAGTCTAGAATGATCATTTACTTCATTTTTGACTTTGAATTAAATCAAGAGATATGAATATGTGTCTGAGATAGTTCTGATAATACCAAAATGTGATGCATACAGAGAAATACTGCCTTTTATCATGAACCAACTAGATATAACTCTCAGATGTTAATCTCAGAATTTTTTGGCTATCCTATCGAATAAAAGAGCAATATGCAAATTGACCATACCTCCACTACACTCACAAGTCATGCCCACCAGCTAATCAGGAGCGAGTATGCAAATTAACCCAATCAAAATGGCTGCGGCCATGGAGAGAGCAAGAAACTTGGGTTGCCCTTGGCAATGGAGGAAGCCAAGCTTTCTTCCTGCACTGGTGAGCCCAGGCCTCCAATAAAGTCTACAAAATTTCAATTAAAGAAGATAAATAAATCTCAACAAAAATGGCTGAAGAGCAAGCAGGAAACTTGTCTCCATTTAAGGCTACAAAGTTTCAATTATAGATTGTAAGTAAATCCCAGATACCAGGGCCTCTGCTTGGGTCATTGGGGGTGGTGGCTGGCCTGCAAACCACCACAGACCCCTAGCCCAGGTCACCCCATTTCCCAAAGGAACATCCACCCTGATCCAGGAAAACCCTTCAGGGAAAACCAGCTAGCCCCCACCCATGCACCAAGCCTCTATCCTATCTAATAAAATGATAATATGCAAATTTACTGTCACTTCAACACACAAGATGGCTGCCCCCATGTGGTCAAAGATGACTGCCCCATGTGGACACAAGATGGCCACCACAAGATGGCCAGCAGGGAAGGGCAGTTGTGAGCAATCAAACCAGCAGGGGAGGGCAGTTGGGAAGGACCAGTCTGCAGGGGAGGGCAATGAGGGATGACCAGGCCTGCAGGAGAGGGCAGTTAGCGGTAAAGAGGTTAGCAGGAGAGTTGTTAGGGGGTGATCAGGCTGGTGGGCAGTAGTGGTTATGGACAGTCAGGAAGGCAGGCAGGCAAGCAGTTGGGAGCCAACAGGCCTGGATTGTGAGAAGGATGGTTGATTGCCTGTTTATGCCTGATCCTACCTGGCAGTCAGACATTCCTCCAGGGGTCAGATTGAAGAGGGTTCAGGCAGGGCTGAGAGACACACACTCCCATGCATGAATTTTGTACACCAGGCCTCTAGTAATTATCATAAAGGCCTTAAAATATAATTTATGATAATAGTATTTAAAATAAGTTTTCTCAATTTTTATTTCAGAAAAGCTGTATTAGGAATATCTTCTATTTTTCACATGGTTGGCAAAAAGCTGCTAGTACCTATCTCCATTCCATCCAAAAGCTCTATTTGCTTTGTTCTTCTAATGGCTGTCTCACTACTTCCCATATGCAAAGATGTGTGTGTAGATATAAAAGTGGAAGCCATCTATCTGTTTGCTTTTCAACTTTGATCTCCACAAAGGAAAAGAAATACAGTCTTTCAGAAGAAACTCTCATACTCTAAGCCATTTCTCTTTGTGGAGAATGCTGCTCAATCCCTTACACCATTTCAATTTTTTAACTTTATAATTACTATACTTTAAGTAAAGCAATTCCTCTTTCCTTTCAACTTCATTTCCTCTTCCCCATTGTCTCTCTCTTCTCCTCCTCTGATTTCTTCTCCTTCTTCTTAGTAGAAAACATAACATGTTTTCAAATAGTTTATTTTTTAAAGATTAAAAAGAATATTACTTTGGAAACATATGGTACCATACAAAATTTTATACAAATAATTTTCTGACCTTAGGATGTCCATAGAGAACACAGGCTGATCTACTGTTTTTCTCCAACCCTAACTTAATCCTATGTTCCACCTTACAGAATCTCACCAATATTTGAGTTTATAACCGCTAAATTTTTTTTCTTGGAATTGAATGTGAGAATACACTCAACCTACTGTGCAAAAATAGTCTAACTCTACTATGCTTAATATCTATAAAAACAATAAAATGAAAAAAAAAGAATTAAATGAGTATCTATCATGTATTATTTATTTATCTACTTATCTATCTATATCTATCTCCATAAAAGATTTCCTGCAACATAGTAATTGCCAACTAAATATTAACATGTTATTGTTTTCTGAAAGTAAGGTTTTTCTACTGTGATTCAATTTAAAATAATCTCAGATGCATGTATGGACCAATCTCCATATGGGAAGTCAAAGGGAAAAAAACAACTTAGACTTACTTAATTCCTCAAAAGAGACATCAGGAGACTATGAAGCCTTAACTCAGATGGCTTGGTAATAACATTCCAGTGATTATGATTCTCTATATTTAAAAAAATAGAACAACTTTTAACCTATAAATTACACTCCTAGAAATATATATAGCCCAGGGACATAATTATATTCATAAAGACAGAATTATAAGGGTGGTCTTTATAAAATTGTTTATAGTGGCCAACAACATGAAATGCATTTAATAATCTATGGTAGCAATGCACTAGAAAAGTGTTTAACAACATGAAAATATCTTCACAAGTGTATTGTAAAGCACTTTAGGAATACATGACACTGAGTACATATGTATTTAATCCTATATTCTTCATCATTTCTGATTTTTTCCACCTGATCTATCACTCCATTCAACAGGCAATATTTAGTTATTAGTTTACCTGATTTCTCACTAGGTGCTGACACTATGACCACTTTCTTGAAAACCACTCTGTTATTTTGCCTATTTGATCATATATATATTTGTTCTCCAATTTTTAAAAAGTTACTATTAAAACTTTCAGTTTTAGAACAGTTTAAGGTTCACAGCAAAATTGAGGGAGAGATACAGAGATTTCTCACATATTGCCTACTCCCCAGTCATCCCTACACTTTTCCTCCTTCCATCAGCATTCCCCACCAGAGTAGCACATCTTACAACTGATGAACATACTCTAAGCCATTTCTCTTTGTGGAGAATGCTGCTCAATCCCTTACACCATTTCAATTTTTTAAGTTTGTAATTACTATACTTTAAGTAAAGCAATTCCCCTTTCTTTCAACTTCATTTCTTTTTCCCCACCATTTTCCTCTTCTCCTCTGATTTCTTCTCCTTCTTCTTAGTAGAAAAGATAACATGTTTTCAAAGTTTATTTTTTAACCTAGCCATTACACTGAATAACACCATAATCACCTGAAATCCACAGTTTATAATTCACTCTTTGTACCTCCTACCATATTGACCACTCATTCTCTATGCTTTGTTCAGTTTTATCTTTTCCACCTAACATCAAATGGTTGTATCCTCCCAGCTATGTACTTGGCCCTCTTACCTTCTCATTTTACCTCTGTAGAGGTTATTTTTCACACCCTTGGCTTTAATTACTATCAGTACCCAGATAACTTACATATTTATAATCTCCATCACAAATTGTCATTTAAGATTAGACCATATGGAGGAGAAAAATATCGTGGCGGAATAGACAGACGTGTCTGGAGCCTTATCACTGGGCAGACAGAGAGAGCAGCTGAGAGTTGCACTGGAAGTGTTAGTTGCTAAGTTAAGAGTTAGTTAGCTTCCAAGAGAAGGTGGGGGACTGCTAGACGGGGCTCCCCTGACCAGGCAGCCCCACTGCCACAGGGTTTTTGTCTGCTGGAGCCACGAGTGTGAATACGGAGACACACATCATCTTTCAGGGGGAAGTGAATGTCTATGGCAGTCTGAAAAGCTACAGCTACAGCACCCACCAAACAGCCAGGAGACCCAAAACACCACTCTTCAATTGGCGCAGACACTCAGATTCAAAGGAGCTCCATACTCCACACGGAATGGTCAGATTTTTGCCTGGGATAAGGAGAGAAAACTACATAACCATACACCCAAAGAAGAAAAACCATGGGCAGATGAAGAAAAGGCCCACATACGAAAGAAAAGCAGGTATCACCAGAAAAGGAAGTAAACGAAATAGAAGAAAAAATAGACCTGCCAGAGAAAGAGTTCAGAAAAATGGTCATAAGGTGGCTGAAAAGAATGGAAGACAAAATCAACAATGTAAGAACCAAGAGGAAATGAAGAAGAGCCAAGAGGAAATGAAGAAGAAGCAAGAAGAAATGCAGAATAATCAAGAAGAAATGAAAAATGACATCACTGCTATAAAGAACTCAATAGAAAGCATCAAAAGTAGACTAGAAGAAGCAGAGGACCACATCAGTGAGCTAGAAGACAAGGTAAGAAAGTATACCCAAGTATAGCAGATTCTAGAAAAAAAAATAAAAATTAAAAAGCAAGAGGAGAGCCTAAGGGAACTTTGGGATAGCATGAAATAAAACCAACATCTGCATAATTGGGGTTTCAGAAAGAGTATAAATTGAGCAATAAATAGAAAAGCTATTTGAAGAAATAATGACAGAAAACTTCCCCAATATAAAAAAGAGAAAAGCCACACAAATCCAAGAAGCTCAGAGAGTCCCAAGCAAAATGAACCCCAAAAAACTGACACCAAGGCACATTATAATTAAATTGGTAAACACCACCGACAAAGAATCTTAAAAGCAACCAGAGAGAAACAGAAAGTTACCTACAAAGGAACCCCCATAAGACTAGCTACTGATTTCTCAACAGAAACTCATCAGGCCAGAAGGGAATGGAATGAAATATACAAAGTCATGCAAAGGAAGGGTCTGAATCCAAGAATACTGTACCCTGCAAGGCTTTCAATCAAAATTGAAGGTGAAATCAGGAGCTTCACAGACAAAAAAGGACTAAGGGAATACATTACCACCAAGCCAGCAATGCAAGAAATCTTAAAGGGACTGCTGTATAAAAAAGAAATAGGAAGCAAAGAAGAAACTCAGTGGTAAAGACTAAAAATGGTGACAGATAAGTACCTAACAATAATAACTTTAAATGTAAATGGATTAAATGCTCCAATCAAAAGACATAGGGTAACCGATTGCATAACATGATCCATATATCTGCTGTCTACAAGAAAACCATCTCATAAAAAGAGATGCACACAGATTGAGGGTGAAGGGATGGAAGATGGTATTTCAGGCAAATGGAAATGAAATAAAAGCAGGGGTTGCAATACTTATATCTGACAAATTAGATCTCAAAGTGAAGAACATAAGAAGAGATAAAGAAGGCCACTTCATAATAATAAGGGAACAATCCAACAAGAAAAAATAACTCTGGTAAACATATATGCACCCAATATAGGAGCACCTAAATACATAAAAAAACTCCTGGAGGATATTAAGGGAGAGATTGACAGCAAAACAATCATAACAGCAGACTTTAATACGCCACTATCACCATTGGACAACTCTTCTAAACAAAATATCAACAAAGAAACATCAATCCTAAATGACTCATTAAATCAGATGGAATTAATTGACATCTTCAGAACATTTCACCCCAAAGCTACAGAATATACATTCTTCTCCAGTGCACATGGGTCATTTTCAAAGACAGACCATATGTTGGGTCATAGGAAAAGTCTCTTCAAATTCAAGAAGATAGAAATCATATCAAGCATTTTCTCAGATCACAGTGGCATGAAACTGGAAATCAAGTATAATAAAAGCAATAGAAAGAAATCAAACACATGGATACTAAACAGCATGCTATTAAACAATGACTGGGTAACCAGAGGGATCAAGGAAGAAATAAAAAACATCATGGCAACAAATGATGATGACAACACAACAATACAAAATTTATGGGACACAGTGAAAGCACTCTTGAGAGGGAAGTTCATAGTTCTACAATCCTACTGCAAAGAACAGGAAACAATGGTAATAAATTTCCTAACCCTACAACTCAAAGAGCTAGAAAAAGAGCAACAAGAAAAGACCAAAGTATGCAGAAGGAAGGAAATAGTAAAGATCAGAGCTGAGATAAACAACATGGAGACCAAAGAAACAACTCAAAAGATCAACAAAACCAAGAGCTGGTTTTTTGAAAGGATAAACAAGATTGATGGACCACTAGCCAGGCTCACCATGAAACAGAGAGAAGACCCAAATAAACAAAATCAAAAATGAAAGAGGAGAAATAACAACAGACCCCGCCCAAATACAAAGGATTGTTACAAAATACTATGAACAACACTATTCCAATAAATTGGACAACCTGTAATAAATGGACATATTCCTAGAAAAATATAACCTTCCAAAACTCAATAAGAAAGAATCTAAACAGCTCAATAGTCCAATAACTATGGAAGAAATAGGAGCAGTCATCAAAAAGCTTCCAGCAAATAAAAGCCCAGGACCAGATGGCTACACAGGAGAGTTTTAACAAACTTTCAAGAAAGAATTAAAACTTATCCTCCTCAGACTATTCAAAAATATTCAAGAAGAAGGAACACTTTCAAATACCTTCTATGAAGCCAGCATCACCCTATTACAAAACCAGATAAAGACAACACAATGAAAGAGAATTATAGGCTGATATCTCTCATGAACATAGATGTCTAAATCCTCAACAAAATTCTAGCAAATCGAATCCAGCAGTACATCAGAAAGATCATACATCATGACCAAGTAGGATTCATCCCAGGAATGCAAGGATGGTACAATATCCGCAAATCAATAAACGTGATACATCACATAAACAAATTGAGAGATAAAAATCACATAGTTATATCAATTGATGCAGAAAAATCATTTGACAAAATCCAACACCCTTTCTTGATAAAAACTCTCAGTAAGGTGTGAATAGAAGGATCAAACCTCAACATCATAAAAGCCATATATGAAAAAATCACAGCTAACATCATACTCAATGGGCAAAAACTAAAACCATTTCCCCTAAGAACCGGAACAAGACAGCGAAGCCCACTCTCACCTCTCCTGTTCTACATAATACTGGAAGTATTAGCCATTGCAATTAGACAAGAAGAAGAAATAAAAGGCATCCAAATTGCAAAAGAAGTAAAGCTGTCCTTATTTGCAGATGACATGATACTGTACATAAAAAAACCTGAAGGACTCCATCCAAAAACTAATTATCTTAATACATGAATTTGGCAATGTAGCAGGATACAAAAATAATGCCAAGAAATCTGTGGCATTTTTGTACACTAATAGTGAAATTACAGAAAGAGAGACTAAAAAAGCAATCCCATTTACCATTGTACCAAAAAAAATAAGATACCAAGGAATAAACCAAACTAAGGAGGTAAAAGACCTTTATGCAGAAAACTACAGGAGACTGAAAAAAGAGATAGAGGAAGATGTTAACAGTTGGAAGAGCATACGATGCTCATGGATTGGGAGAACCAACATCATTAAAATGTCCATACTACCCAAAGCAATCTATAGATTCAATGCACTACCCATTAAAATACCAATGACGTATTTCACAAACTAGAAAGAGCTCTTCAAAGATTCATCTGGGACAAAAAAAAAAGAATGCGAATAGCCACAGCAATCCTGAGAAAGAAGAATAAAGTAGGTGGAATCTCAATACCTGACTTCAAGCTATATTCCAAAGAAAATGTTCTCAAAACAGTCTGGTACTCGCACAAGAACAGACATATAAACCAATGGAACAGAATAGAGAATCAAGACATCCACCCAAACCACTATGCTCAATTAATATTTGACAAAGGAGGCATGAACATACAATGGAGCCAAGACAGCCTCTTCAATAAATGGTTTTGGGAAAATTGGACAGATACATGCAAAAAAATGAAACTGGACCACCAACTTACACCAAATACAAAAATAAACTCAAAATGGATACAGGACTTAAACATTAGATGGGAAACCATAAAAATACTAGGGGAATCCACAGGCAGCACAATCTCAGCCATATGCCGAAAGAACTTCTTCACTCATACTGTTCCAAGGGCAATGGAAGCTAAAGAAAAAATAAACAAATGGGACTACATCAAAATAAAAAGCTTTTGCACAGCAAAAGAAACCATCAACAAAACAACAAGAAAGCCCACTGAATGGGAAAACATATTTGCAAATGTTATCACTGATAAAGGTTTAATCTCCAACATCTACAGCCAACTAATACAACTTAATAAAAGGAAGATAAATGATCTAATAAAAAAAAATGGGCAACTGACTTAAATAGAACTTTTTCGAAAGAGGACAGAAGGAAGGCCAAGAGACACATGAAAACATATTCAAAGTCACTAATTATCCGAGTGATGCAAATCAAAACGATAATTTGATACCATCTCACACTGTCAGAATGGCAATCATCAACAAATTAACAAAGGACAAGTGATGGCGAGTATGCAGAGAAAAAGGACCCCTTGTGCACTGTTGGTGGGAATTCAGACTGGTGCAGCCAATGTGAAGAACAGTATGGAATTTTCTCAAAAAACTAAAAATGGAACTCCCATTTGACCCAGCAATCTCACTCTTAGGAATATATCCTAAGAAAGTAGAAACACCACTCAAAAAGGATTTATGCAGCCCTTTGTTCATAGCAGCTCAATTTACAATAGCTACAATTTGGAAACAGCCTAGGTGCCCGTCAGCAGATGAGTGGATCAGGAAATTCTGTTATACAATGGAATTGTATGGTGCCATTAAAAATAAGGAATTCTTACCATTTGCAGCATTCTGGATGGAACCGAGAGCCTCATGCTAAGTGAAATAAGCCAGTCAATAAAGAAGAAACACCACATGATCTCACTTATTTGTGGATAATAAAGAACATTATAAACTGATGTACAAAAGGATAGATACAAAGGCAGTAAAGCATCAAACAGACTGTCAAATTACAGCAGGAAGATTAAGGAGAGGTGGGGTAGATAAGAGATCAACCAAAGGACTTGTATGCATGCATATAAGCATAACCAATGAACACAAGACACTGGGGCGTTGGGGTATGCCTTGGGTGGGGGGGCAATGGGAAGATATATATACATGTAACACTATAAAAAAATTTAAAACAAATTTACCATGAAGGTGAAATAAAACATCTATATAATTTAAAGTCCCTAGCAACTAGAATGGACTTAATAACTATTTTAAAATAAATATTATACATCTTTTCTATTTGGATATTTGTATTATTTGTATTCATTTAACACATTTTTAATCTAATAAATTAATATAACAGTATAAAATTCTTTGTTTTTACTACAGGTTATTTATCATCATATTAAATAATATGATCTAGTCAGTATAATTCATTTTTGTGCTTGCCAAAACACTTGATTTGGTTGTCAGATATCTTGGAAATAGTTTTATTATCATGACAAAATTGGACCAAAAAAAAAAAAAGTAAATCAGTTCAATTTTTAATGTTCTCTAGGAATCAAATTGATCATTAGATCATAAATTCCAATTGAAAGAAAATAATGACAAGATCAATCATATTGGACATATTGCCAGTCCGTTCAAATACTAAAATCATTCCAAATCCCAGTACATATGGCTGGATAAGTAATTGTGCCAATTGGCATATGAATAAAATTCCCAGAGGGACAAATAAGTAAATCCACAAAATCAATAATCCACAAGATTGAAATTTTACTGATTTTCCTAACTCTTATTTTTTTTTCATCTTTTGTATGTAGAAAGGAGTAGAATTGTCCAAGGACAAATATTCACATAAGTAGAGATGGACTGTCTCCTAGTTGAGTTGGGGGTCACTAGATAGTGCCTATATAGATGCCAACCAATAGCACATTGAAAATGAATATGAGGAGACATCTGAATAACAGAAAGCTAAAACAACTCATCTGAATATGTAGTATTTTTGAACAAAGTTAGTAGTATGCATTTATTTTTTATCATCCAGGTTCTATAAACAGTATTCACCTTGATTTTCCCAATCCATTTTATCCTTTGCTAAATAAAGCCCTCTCTTTTAAAATAACTAATGGTTCTAGGTGATTCAATGAATATAAAAATTCACTGTTTTGTCTCTCATAACTCCTCTGGATATTTTTTTTTCTTTTTTACTCCGACTACTGTCTTCTTTCTCCCATACTTACTTAACCACCCATCCCATCTCATTGTTGAATGTCACCCCACACCTGGACTTCTGGACTAGTGTGGCAATTATATGTATGTGTGTTTTACTTATGAGCTCTGTGTAAAAATGTTATGGGGAAGAATGAATATAGGAAATAAATCATTTTTGTCCCTTGTCTGTTTGCCATTGTTAGCAGAAAACAACTTCATCACTTTTAAAAAGGGCCGTGAGAAAATGTAGAGAAGGAAAAAACAAATAGCTACACACACACACACACACACACACACACACACACACACACACACATTTAGTCCTATATATGTTTGCCAAGAAAGAAAGAAGTCCTGGCCAGAAGAAGCACTGTTGTGACCTTGGGAGGGAAGCTTGAAGCTTGCAGGTTAATTTTTACCTGTCAGAGGAAAAGCAGGGACAAGATAGATAAAACTGTTGGAGTCCTCAAATCTTCTCAGAACTGGAGAATATAAGGGCAGACAGGTGTGGGGAGGGGTTAGAGAGGTACTCAGAGTGGGACGCCTTTCCTGGGCAGTGATCTGTTTTTTATTCTTTCCCAACCTCTTAGAATTCAGAGCCTATTTTTTCAGGAACATTAGTATACATGTTGATTACATTCTATAATTCCATTAGCATAGTACAAAGCCTCAGACACACCGGGCTTACTAGTAATTAGGCTTTTATGAAAAAGCCTGGGGAATTTACTTTAGTATACAACATCATTCATTTGGGAGTATACAACATCGTTCATTTGAGAGTATACAACATTGTTCATTTGAGAAAGGTATTTCCAAATGCAAATAACTGCTCCACAAACTTTGGGAATACTCTTCCTTTGGAAGTTATATATCAGAAAAGGGACTGATCAATTTTCCACTCAGGCTACACATGAGAACTACCAAGGAGTTTCTAAAAATACAATTTTGGGTCTCCACACCAGGAGAGTCTAGCTCAGTGGTCAGCAAACTGCGGCTCATGAGCCACATGCAGCTCGTGAGCCGCAGTTTGCCGCTCTGTTGACTAATGAGTTTGCCAACCACTGGACTAGACTTAATATTACTGTGTAGTTGGAAGCTGTGAGGATTAGGCAATTGTGGCCTATTGTGTACAAAGAGGTAAAGGGTAGTATATGACAGTGGTCAGCAAACTCACTAGTCAACAGAGCCATGGTTTGCTGACCACTGGTCCAGGTTAATTGGCCTGGGTGAGGTCTAGAAATAAGTATTTTTGAAAAGCTCCTTGCAACTGGGTTATAAACCACTGGGCTATTAAATACTTTTTGGATCAGTACTCCAGTAAGTGTCCCAGGGGAGCTTGTTTTCATTACAAAGGGGTCTTTTCTTCACAATAGGATGTACTTCCAGTTTCATTTTTTAATTGTTATTATGCTAAAATTAGATGCCTGTTGCAAGAAGAGATTTGTGCAATAGGCCTTTATTCTCTTGGCTTCCAGCACCAGGAATCCAGGCCTTTGCTCTGCACCCCACCAACACCATCTTCCCTCTCATAGCAGGCGTCCTCTCAACACCTGGAAAATCTGGGTGGCTACCATCTATGTCTTTACAATTTGCGTATTCCCTCCTGATTGGTTGGTGGGCATAGTAGAGTGATGTTCAATTTGCATGTTTCTCTTTTTTTAGTGTAGATAATCTCTTTAGCTATGCCTTTTCAGAAAAAGACACACACCTGTTGGGAAAAAATAAATATACCTTCGTGCCAATACAGTTATTATTGAGTCTTATAAAACTCATAGTGCATTATTTAAAAGAAACAAATAGGGAGATCCAAGATGGCGGCATAGGTAAACACCTACACTGCTGCCTCGCACAACAATTTCAAAACTACAACTAAAAGACAGAACATCATCCAGAACCACAGGAAAGCTGGCTGAGTGCAAGTTCTACAGCTAGAAGGAAAGAGAGGGGCTCACAAAAAACCAGAGGAGCTGCAAAAAGCTGAGGTATGGAGACGCGCACTCTGAGAGAGTGGGTGCTGGAGTACCTGGCTGGCTTTCTCTGGCAGGAGGGAAACAGAGACTCCCAACAGCATTGAACCCCTTATCTTACGACACTAAACCCCAGATCCAGCTGAAACTCATACCGGGGGAGTTTGGACTGTGAAAAGGGAGAGGTGCAGGGAAATTTAGGGGAGTCGCAAAAGATCAGGTCTGGTGGCGGGCACGGCACTGCACAGAGGACAGATTGCTGATTGTGTCGTTGGCTTTTGCGACTGGGCAGAAGACAGACCCTCCCAACTGTGCCACTTCTGACTCCACTAAGCCCCTGTTTTGGGCGAAACCCTGGAGACCTAGATTCTTGTGGTCCTGGTGCTCAGGGGAGCTGGAAAGGCAGCGGTCTAGAGGCACTGCGATAGTGAGCGCACACACACAGGGACCATTCCAGTGATTACCCAGTCAAGTGAGACTTGGGGGCCATGGAGGGCGGGGCCGACTGGAAGGCAAGGCGGTCCCTTAAGCCCTGAGACTCCACCCATCCCAAGCTCAAAAGAGGCTTCTTTGGTTTTGCAAGTCTGATATTGTAAGGCTGAATTCAACCCAGAAATTTCCCCGGCATAGTGAAAATGCCGAGACAAGGGAAGGGATCACAAACGAAAGAAATGGAGGGGAAAAAAAGACTGGGTAGAGAGTTCAAAACCACGCTTATAAGGTTTTTCAAGAATATGCTAGAAAAGTTAGATAATGTTAGCGAGAGCCAAGAGGAGATGAAAAAGGACCAACTAGAGATGCAAAAGAGCCAACTAGAGATGGAAAAGGTCCAACTAAAGATGATAAAGGACCAACTAGAAATTAAACATACACTGACTGAAATAAAAAAAAATATATTATACAGAGTCCTAACAGCAGACTAGAGAAAGGCAAGAATCAAGTCAAAAATTTGAAATATAAAGAATCAGAAAACACTCTCTGGAAACACAAGAAGAGAAAAGAATCCAAAAATGTGAACATAACGTAAGGAGACTCTGGGACAGCTTCAAGCGTACCAACATCAGAATTGTGGGGGTGCCAGAGGTAGAGAGAGGGCAAGATACTGAAAACCTATTTAAAGAAATAATGACTGAAAACTTCCCACATCTGGTAAAAGAAATAGACTTACAGTGCAGGAAGCACACAGAACCCCATATAAAAGGAATCCAAAAAGGACCACACCAAGACACATCATCATTAAAATACCAAGAGCAAAAGACAAAGAGAGAATATTAAAAGCAGCAAGAGAAAAACAGTTCATTATCTACAAGGGAGCACCCATACAACTGTCAGCTGATTTCTCAACAGAAATAATGCAGGCCAGATGGGAGTGGCAAAAAATATTCAATGTGATGAATAGCAAGAACCTACAACCAAGAATAATCTATCCAGCAAAGCTAACATTCAGAATTGAATGGCAGATAAAGAGCTTCACAGATAAGAAAAAGCTAAAGGAGTTCATCAACTCCAAGCCAGTATTATATGAAATGCTGAAAGGTACTCTTTTAGAAGAGGTAGAAAAAAAAGGTAAAAGCCAAAAAATTATGAACAACAAATACATATCTATCAACAAGTGAATCTAAAAATTAAGTGAATTAAAAATTTGATCAACAGAATAAACTGGTGAATATAATAGAATCAGGAGCACAGAAAGGGAGTGAACTGATAATTCTCAGGGGGAAAGAGGTGAGGGGTGTACAGGGAGAGACTGGACAAAAATCATACACCTATGGATGAGATCAATGGGAGGGAGGTAAGGGCAGAGGGAAGGGTGAGAGCTGGGTGGCGGGGTGCTATGAAGGGGAAAAAAGGGAACAAATGTAATAATCTGAATAATAAAGATTTAATTAAAAATAAAATAAAAAATAAAACCACTGATAATCCAATACATTGTAAATGGATTTCTATTATGCATTATTTCCCCACATTAAAAACATGTGTTTCCTTAAAGAAAAAAAAAATAAATAAATAAAAGAAACAAATAAACCCTAAAATACTGGCAACAGATAATTTAATAAGAGATTAATGCTATGTATTTGAAATATGTCACTCCTCTTCAGTGCCCTCTACCAAGATCCTTGCTCTTTTTGTTTTAATAGATTGAGTCATGATCTGCTCTCTGAAGATCCTCTGGGCAAGGTTTCCCTGCTCAAGCAGAGACCTTGGTTGTGGAAATAAGATTTATTAAGCACACAGGCTCCTCAAAATCAAAATGAAGAGCTAATTATAAAAGTCAGCCTTTCATAAGACAGAGCTAATATTATAATCCACATTAGTAACATTCAGGCAATTTAGAAAAGAATGTGGTCTTTTCAAATCCTCTTATTGTCATAAATAAGTTGGCTGGGTGCTACTGGAGTGCTCTCACAATTACTTTCATCAACTTTTATCCCCCAATCCCACTATTATCATTCTGCTATCCAAGATCTTCTGTTCTCCTGGTTAGCTTACTTTCTCCTTCCCTACCAGACAAATATATTAGGCTAGCTTCTGAAAATTTTGCCTAAAAGATACAATTGCATGTACTGAAGTCAATTTTTCCCCATTGACTTCCATTCAACCATCAGAGAAATACATGTAGACAAGTATGGCTTTTTTAAGCTCTGAAATAAGCTGTGAATGAGGATTGAGTTCCCCATCAGATTTCCTAATCCTACTCAAAGGCCTGTCTCCATGCTCAATGTGTCTCAGACAGTGTAGAGAATGAGTGAACATATTCACCTTTTCTGGGTGCATATAGGCAAGTGTGTGTATAGGCCTATGCTACATTTTGAAATTTACCTTTACATTTGTAAATTCTATTTTTACCAAATTCTTATAAAATACTCTATTTCTTCAGTGCTTTTTTACTTTCTATTCATTCTTAATATGAATGTATGTTTTACATGGCAAACAGAAAAATAACTAGGTATAGTTTTTATTATTTCCAGAACAGAGCTTTGTGTAAATAGCTCCTTAATGCTACTTTGAAGGGCATGATAAACTGAAATGTCTGTGTGTAATTTATATGGTTTCAGTCAGGCAGATCAAGAATGATTCATTCGGTCCCCGCCTGGGTCTTCTTCATGGACCTGCCGGTGCTGGGGAGGAGCGGGCGGAGCTTCAGCTACACGCAGGACGTGGTGCTGCTGCTGCTGATGGACGGCGTCCTGTTCCACCTGCAGAGCGTCACGGCCTACGCCCTCATGAGCAGGATCTCCCCCGTGACCTTCAGTGTCGCCAGCACCGTGAAGCACGCCCTGTCCGTCTGGCTCAGCATCATCGTTTTCGGCAACAAGATCACCAGCCTGTCGGCCGTGGGCACCGTCCTGGTGATGGCGGGCGTCCTGCTCTACAACAAGGCCCGGCAGCACCAGCGGGCGGCCATGCAGAGCCTCGCCTCGGCCGGCTGGGCGCCAGAGGATGGCACAGAGCCGCCGGCCCCCCAGGACCCCCGGCCGCACCACTGAGCGCCAGGGCCTCAAGGCGCACAAGGCCTTCCTCCTGCCAATGCCGCCCCGGCCCTCGCTGCCCGCCCCGCCCCCAGTCAGCGGGGTAGGGAGGTGCCTGTGCGGCCATCCCTGCCCCCGTCGGGGGTGCCGGCCAAACCAGCGGGAATGTGGGGGCCCTGACGTTGGCTCCCAGGGGCTGACCGAGCCAGCTGCCGCTGAGCCATCGCCGTGCAATGTGAAAACTGCCTGGTGCAGCCCCGGGCCCGACGCGGAGGGCTGGGACTCGCCGACCTGGGCACACAGGTCTCCCTGCAGGCAGGCCCGGCCCAGATCCCCTCGGTGGGTGACACCCCCCCAGAGGGACGACTGTGAAGCCGGAGCTGGGTCCAGTGCCACCATGAGCGCCCCTGCGTGGTGCGGCGGATGGAGATCTCTCAGCCACGCCAGCCGGCAGAGGCCACCGCGGCCGGGTGCTGCCCCTCCGTCCTCGGGGAGACCCTGTGCCAGGGCAGAGGCCGCCATGCCCAGGGCCCGGACACAGCAGCCAGGGGAGTCTGTGCCATGAGGCCTGGCAGAGAGTGGGGAGGGGACACGGCACAGAAAGGGGGTCCCTGCTGCTGAGGGCGGGAGCCGGACCTGTGGGTGCGTCCCTCTGGGTGGGTGGGCGGCCGCAGGCGGGGAAAGGGTGCAGTGTTCGCAGTGCTTGTCCGCTGCGTGGAGCAAAGGAGACGCAGGCCCCGACGCTCTGGTCACCAAGCTGGCGAGGACCTCGCGTGCGCGCGCGCGCGCGCGTGTGTGTGTGTGTGTGTGTGTGTGTGTGTGTGTGTCAGACGGGGACGCTCCCCCGCCAGCCGGCCTTCGAGGCTCCTCCAGGCCGCTGACCGGCACTGCTGAGCCCGGGGCTGTCGGACCAGCCTTCCTGGGTGACAGGCCTGGCCCGCCCGGAGCCTGCCTGAGGGACTGGATCCCCTAGAACAGCAACGGAGGCCTCGCCCCCGGTCGTGTCTCCTCCCGCGGGTGGGCCCGTGGCTCCCGCTGGTTTCCGGTCGGGAAATGGGAACAGTGCCTCCCGGGAGGCCGGGCCTCTCGGAAACGAAGAGCAATAATCACGTCTCGCAAAATCCTGCCGACTTGAAGCGCCCGCCACGCGCGGGGTGAAGTGCACGGCCTTTCTGCGGAGCTGACCGCGGCCGCCGGCGCGGCACCCTCCCCGCCCGGGACGCTCCTGCGGGTCCCCAGGATGCTGTCCCCTTCCCCCTCTCCTGCTTCCCCGAAACCAGAACCGGGGGCTCCCTGCCGGCGGCCGGGGGAGGAGGTGGCGCGTTGACCTGTGGGGACCAGGGGGAGAGCCCTGCTTCCCCGGCTCCTGCCCCCCCTCGGGAGCCCCAGCCCCAGCCCCAGAGGGACGTGGCCAGGGAGGGGCCGCCCGGGGACTCGGTCACCAGCACTCGGAGACATGGCCGCCGGCTCAGTGACTGTCAGGGACCGGCGTGCCCCCTCCCTCCACTCTCCAGTGGCTTTCCGCCGGCTTTGATTTTCTGGATTTTGGACCACAAACAAAATGAAGGTTTTCATAAATTATTAGTAAGTGAGGCAACTTCCTCAGAGCCGCTCTGGAGACGTCTCTGGTCGGGGCTGTGGCTGGCAGGGCCCTTGCCCGGGGCCGACATTCCTTCCATTGGTCTTGGCGCCACCGCCACCGCCACCACCACCGCTGAGTCCCCTGCCCAGGCACTGCCCGAGTCCCAGCCCCAGCCTCGCGGCCTGTGTTCCGTGACTGAGCAGACGTGGTTTTCAGTGACCTCGGTCTGGTTTCCACAGTGTGTCCTGCTCGCCCAACGGTCCCGGTGTGTGTGCAATGACCGGGGGTCGGTACCCATCGGCCACACCCGTGTCTGGCCGTGCCGTGGTAGACGAGGCCCGGGGTCTGCTCAGGCGCAGCGATACCGAGACGCGTACCCATCTCTGGCTTCCAGACGCCCATGACTGACCGGCACAGAAAGCCCCCGGGGCGAGAGCCCAGCAGTCATCATGTCTGCACCCCACGTGAGCGTCATCTGCCTCAGGAGGCCGGGAACATCCTTGCGCAACCCAGAATGTGTCTTTAATTTGGGAGAAAATAAACAGGAAAAGACGCGCTGTGCAAAGAACGCTCCCCGCGGAGCCGCGCCGTGGCCGCGCACGCAACGCCGCTCCCGGAACCAGCGGTGTGTGCTTCCCGCTGGCCATCTCCCACGGATGGTCGCTCAGCCCGGCCAGCGGGAGGGTGGACATGGGGCCCGGCTTTCTACGTCTGTCCAGTGGATGTGTGCTTCCTCAGGCCTGACAGCCTTCTCACCGTTCCCCCGGGCTGGAGAAACGAAGGACGTCACAGCAGACAGAAACCCTCTTCTCGGCTGCTTTGGCCTCCAACCAGCGTCGTGCTGAGGACTCTGTCCCCAAACACGTACATGCCCTGGCGGGGGCCCCTCCATTTCCTTAGAGGCTCCCGCCTCCCGAGGCAGCTGTTCCTCTCCGTTCTGGCCGGCGCCCGGGCAGCCAGGACATAAAGCCGTCAACCGGCTGGCCCTGCTCCTGAGTGATGGCCCCCGGATCCCAGCCCAGATGTCCAAATGGGGTCACAGTCACAGACTGTTCTAACTGGCAAAGCCTCGTGTTTGTCTGGACTTTGTGTCCCTTCCTTCCCCCCCACCCCCGAGTGTTCATTTGAGGAAAGCTGCCGGCCGCCGCTCTGCCATTTGGAGACTGTGCACTGCTGTCGGAGTTGAGTCTGGACCTGCCCGGGCTGGGGTGGGCTCCAGGTGGGGAGGGCTGGTCAGGGTTTTCCCACCCGGGGAAGCGAGCACCCACTGAAATTACCATCCGTCCACGTCAGGGCCCGGTGCTCTGTTTTCTGCCAAACGGAGCCGTGGCGTCCCCGTCCAGGGCGCCCGCAGCAGCGTTCTGCGTCTCGCCCGTCTCAGTGTTGATGGGACCAACCGGGAAGTGGTGGCGGTCGCGTCGCTGTCCCTCGCACCTGTGGTTAACGCGTTCATCCTGTGGTGCCCCTTGTCCTGTGTCACATGAAGCTGCCACCGCAGCCACCACCCGACTCCCGATCTGCAAAGTCAAATAAAAAGGCCCTGTGCTTGCAAAAAAAAAAAAAAAAATGATTCATTCGTTGAACAAATTTCTACTGAGCAACTATTATGTGGCAGGCAGGGTACTGGTTACCAAGACAGACAAAAGAATAAATGAGTCAAAAAACCCAGACTTCATGGAACTTATATCTTAGTGATGACTTAGTCTTTTAACATATAATAATATTCTTGGAAAACTAAATGTAAAGTTTGTTTTGAATTAAACTTCAAATCAATATTCATCCAGGCTAAATTCTTCTGTTTTCTTCTATAGATATTGAAAAGAATGTGATAGGGAGCAAAGTGTTTGGTCAATGAAAATAGAAGAATTTCATAGGATTGGGAGGTTAGAAGGAGTAGAAAATCAATAGGCTTAGAAATCATTCAAAATTTTTTAATACTAAGAGTTACAGGATCAGTCCTGGTTGCTCAAAATTAAAAATATTGTAGGGAACATATTTTTAGGTTAATTGTTCACTTTTAACCCACTTGCATGTTTCCAAGAGCTTTATGGTAAAAGCCTCAGTGCTACACTCTGTCTTGCACTCTAAATTATGATCATGATAACAAGATAAGGAAAATAAATTATTCCACACTGGACAGTCAAGTGTAGGCCTTCAGAGTGCATAAAGAAGCATTTGAAGGGTAAATAAATGGGCAATTAAGTGGAAGGAGCATGCAGAGAGAAAACAGTGCAATCAGAGAATAACTAAAATAATCTTGTCAATAATATGAATGATAAGAGCTAACTGCTGGCAAAGAGCAGGCCACCATGTGGGTGCTGCTGGGAAGGAGAGATAATAGAGGTGCCATTAAGCTGAGAAAGCAATGACTTTGTATGATTCTAGGGGAAGGCAAAGGGGAGGGAAGCTGTGATTTTGAAATCAAAACCCTAGTAAGATTTCTTCAATGTGATCCTACCTTGATACCTAATATTTGTTCCTACCTATAAATATCAGTGTTTTTTATTTTAAAATATTTAGTTTTGGAGAGAGAGAATTGGAGTAGAGAAGGAGAGAGAGAAACATTGATATGAGAGTGTAACATTGATCAGCTGCCCCCAACAAGGCCCTTAATGGGGAGGGAGACTGCCCGTCGGCATGTGCCCTGACCAGGAATATCACTGGCAAGCTTTTGGTGCACAGGATGATACCAAACCATGTTGAGCCACACTGGCCTGGGACAAACCTCAGCTTTTAAGATAATGACCAATAAACAAAAGAAACCATTGTTCCTCTCTTTCTAAACCTTGTCTGGTATGCCACGCCTTATGAGGCAACACAATATAGAAAGCGACTTCTGTACATTCTCTATATTAAATAGAATTTGAGTTGCCTGCAGAGAATGTGAAACGTGTATTTTCTTGCTTATCTGTATATTAGAGGCCCAGCATGGGATTGAATCGCGCAAGGAGGCACCCCACGGGGGTCCAAGACACAAGCCAAACTCACACAGTGCTGGCCACCATGGAAGTCAGGCCAGACTGGCGCCACAGGGGGCCAGGACCCAAGCCTGACTCATGAAGCACCAGACACCATGGGAGTCAGGCTTGACCAGCACCATGGGAAGCTAGGCTGGCACCACAAGGGGCCGGAATCTGTGACTGACTCACAGCGTCCCCCCATCTCCCTGCCTATGTCCACTGTGGGACAGCCTAAGCCACTGTGCCAGCTGGGGCAGTTCTCCCTATCTTTGTCTCTGTCTCTGCTCTGGGCCTCACTTGCACATGCAACCTCCCCTTGTCTCGTTGTGACCCATTACAGAGTCCTGGACTAATTTGCATATTACTGCTTTTATATATATATATATATATATTAGAGGTCTGGAGCACAAAATTCATGGGCAGGGGGGGCGGTGTCCTTCAGCCCAGCCTGCTCCCTCTCCAATCTGGGACCCCTTTAGAGATGCCTGACTACCCATCCAGGTAGGATCGGGCCTAAATGGGCAGTCAGACATCCCTCTCACATTCCAGGACTGTTGGCTACCAACTGCTCACCTGCCTGCCTTCTTGATTGCCCCTAACCGCTTCTGCCTATCAGTCAGATCAGCCACCAACCACTCCCCTGCCAGCCTGATTGATGCATAACTGCTCCCTTGCTATCTTGTTTTCCCCTAACTGCCCTCCCCTTTGGGCCTGGTCACCCCCAACTGCCCTCCCCTATAGGTTTGATCACCCCCAACTGCCCTCCATTGCAGGCCTTGTCGTTAACAACTGCCCTCCCCTGCTGGCCATCTTGTGGTGGCCATCTTATGTCCACATGGGGGAAGGATCTCTTGACCACATGGGGGCAGTCATCTTGTGTCTTAGAGTGATGGTCAATCTTCATATTACTCTTTTATTAGCTAGGATAGAGGCCTGGTACACAGGTGGGTGCCAGCTGGTTTTCCCTGAAGGGTGCCCTGGATCAGGGTGGGTGTTCCCTTGGAGTGTGGGGTGACCTGGGTGAGGGGCCTATACATTCTTTATGGTATAAATGTTTCTTAAGCATAGGATAGACAAATATCCTGGTGAGTCTAGAATGGTACTATAGTCCTTCTTTAATTACTAATGGTGTCCACTTTCTCAAATAAGGAAATTTTATGAAAAATTATGATCTAGCTAAGAGCAGTTTGTCTCAGTGGATAGAGCATCGGCCTGTGGACTGAAAGGTCCTGGGTTCGATTCTGATCGGGGGCATGTACCTTGCTTGCAGGCACATCTCCAGTGTGGGGTGTGCAGGAGGCAGCTGATCGATGTCTCTCTCTCATCGATGTTTCTGACTTTCTATCCCTCTCCCTTCCTCTCTGTGAAAAACCAATAAAATATATTTTTAAAAAAAATGATGATCTAGGTATAATTCTGATTTCTATTGTAAACACTTGTGAACATCACAAAGTTTAGGGCTATGTAAGTTGACCCAGATGATGTATTTTAGAATTGTACATGTGAAAGTTAACAAATGATGTATTACAGAATCATACACCTGGCATTTATGTTATTAACTGATGTTATCCCAATAATTTGATTTTAAAAAGAAAAATATAATTATTATTTGTGTTTGTTTATCTGAAAAATAGCACATTACATATGTTTATAATAATATCAAAATGCAGTAGCATATAGGTGCTGGCATTACTCTGAATGAACATAGGCACAGGAGAACAGGAAACTGTGATATAGATGTCTTGCTTTTCTAAAATCACACATCTTGGTGTGACTCCAACTGCATTAATTTCTAGTTAGAGTCTCCGTTTAAACTTCACCACTAAAGCTTACTCTCAGCACTTCTTGGTATGCTCTGTCAGATTCAGCAATGTTCATTTCTATTTCTCCTTGGGAGTCATTCTAACCTCAGGGATTTATGCAGTGTGAAGCAACTCACAGAGGGAAAAATAACAGCATTGCTTGATCTTTCTTGATCTATCCTGTATTAGCTTTCACTGAGATGTATAATTTATTCCATTATGGTCTTTGTTCATTAGCTCACATATAAACAGTGTCTAAGATTTCCAAATTCTGCCATACCCAATGAATGGACAGCCTACCATCTCCTTGTAGTCTTGACAACCCTCTGGATCCATAGCTATCTTGTGCTATCTATCTATCTATCTATCTATCTATCTATCTATCTATCTAATCATCTATCATCTTCCTTGTCATTATAGTAGATGTGTTTAGCTGCTCAACAATATCACTCTGATGTGATGAGGCTTCTCAGTACCTTTCTGAAATCAAGGTACAGTGGTACCTCGAGATACGAGTTTAATTCGTTCCATAACCTTGAGGTGTGGGAAACTATGAGATGCTTGAGTCACGGTAAACTGGTGGGTCGTGTGCAGCCTGCCAATCCACGTGATTACTCCTATCTCAAATGTTGCTCGTATTTCAAAGCAAAAATCGCTCGCTCAACAGCTCGTATCTCAAAAATCTCGTATGGTAGGGCACTCATATCTCGAAGTACTACTGTAGTGATTAATTTCCTACTATGAGTCATTTTGTTATGGTGGGTATCTCCCACATTCCCAAGTAGGAAATAAATATAATTTCTTCTACTCACAGCCATGCATATTTTAAGGAATATCTATCATCCTTTTAAGTTTTTTCCTATACCAAAAAGATGAAGAAATGAAAGAACTCCCTTTATCATCCATATTAGCTTCCTACTTTCTTGCTTATTCTCTACTACTCATCCCAGCACAGAGCTTCTTGTATGGAACTCAAAGGTTATATATTTCAACTCCTCCCTCTTTTACTGCTAAATGTAAGTTTTGAACCTAAAACTTAGTAATGTGTCATTTTTGTGGATCTTTCATTCTATTGTCTAAGAGGGAAGCAAACCCTTGGGATACAAATAAATGAAGGGGAAAGGTGATGTTAATGCATAGCTAATATTTCAAAAATATTACCCTTTCCCCAGAGTAGCAAAGTACTTTATATAACTGGCTACATGTATTTATACGGAAATAATAAAGGGATTAAATAAAGAATAATATTAAGTAGGATAAAGCAAGAATAGAGAGGAAAGAGAGGGAAGAAAATACAAGAAAGGAAATAAGAAAAAAAAAACAGGATATTTCCATGCAAGGGTTATTTGATGATGATTAAATTCTTTAATGACAAGGTGTTCACAGAGTAGAGAAAGTATTGACAAATAAGGATGCAGCACTTTACGTCAATTTAACAATAAACTGCTCAACATAAAAGAAATTTTATGTACGAAAGGCTATGTGCATTGCAGGTCTCTTAATTGGGCCAATTCCTCTTCTCCAATAGCCAGGGAAAAGATACCTCCATGGTTGGCATGGTTCAGTGGTTGAGCATCGGTCTATGAACCAGGAGGTTATAGTTCAATTCCTGGTCAGGGCACATGCCTGGGTTGTAGGATCAATCCCCAATGTGGGGCATGCAGGAGGCAGCTGATCAATGATTCTCTCTCATCATAGATCTCTCTCTCTCTCTCTCTCTCTCTCTCTCTCTCTCTCTCTCTCTCTTTCTCTCTCTGTCTCCCCTCCCTTCCTCTTGAAATCAATAAAAAATTTTAAATTAAAAAGATGCCTCCATATAGAAGAGGTTAGTTCTTGACTAACAAAGTCACAAAATAATAATGCTTGACTACATTTTCTTGAGATTAAATAATAACTTAAACAAATGCAGAATAACCTCAAGTCCTTATCAACTGATTCAAGGGATATAAGGTCTCAAGCCTGGAGATTAGCTGATTTCTCTGAAGTGTTGAATTGGTTCTATTCTCTTGTAAGAATGTATAGAATGATAACCCAGCTGTGCCCTAACCATATGTTCAGACTCACACAAAAGTCAAATCAGCTTTCTTTTTCTAAATTACTTCCTCCCTTGATGTATGGACCTTATTTATAACCTCCCTTTGTGCAGCCATAACACTATCATATAGGGCTTAGTTTCTGAAAACCATAGCAATTGCCTGAAAATTGATTTGATGTCTTTCGCCCATCCCTCCCTTTGGTCCCTGAAGACATTTTAATATGAGCCATGACATTATGATGGATGAAATCTGGCATTTTACTGTAGCAATGCAACTCCCATGTGGAAAATAACAGCTTGTTCAAAAGCTGGCCTTCCAGCCAGATTTAGGATATACAGTATAGCCACATTTACAATCTTCCTTTTTTTCTCTCCTTCCAAGATATCCTTCCTAAACTTTATGTTATCAAATTCTCCAAGTATCACAGGTTGAAACTAATTGTAGATCACATAATGATAGTAATAAATATCTCCCAAACACAGGGTTAATTGGGAATATAAAACACTCTAGTATTTAAACATAGAACAAAATAATTTTCTAATACAAACTGTCTATGCTCAAACATCAAATTTCTGGGGTGGTTTTTTTTTGGAACAATTTTACCTTTATAAGATCTATATAAGGCTGAGAAGAATGCCAGTAGACCAGATTAAAAAAATAAGCTTATTCTTTAATAAACCATATGTCCTTATTTGTAAATGGCAACATTTTTCTAATATATATACTTTTATATTAACTATCACATTCAACTCTTCTAAAGCTAATAAATACAAATGAGTTTACAAATTCTCTAATCAAAATAAGAAGATATATTTAGGAATCCACCAGTATATGCAATTAGTATTACTTATATTTAATTGTTGGTATATCATGGGCCTTGGTATTTTAAATATTCAGGCTAGTAGGACATCTCTGAGGATGATTAACTGCAACTACATTCCTATTTGTTCTGAGTGTATTGTATTGGCCCCTACTAAAACAGGTTAGGCTTATGGAAAATATGGAAATATATTGTAATTAGTGTATCAGTAATTGAATACATCTAACTAGGATTTATACCCTTCGCCAGTAAAACTCAATATGTTTTAAAGGCCTGCAGCAAGTAGATGATCAATATGGCTGGTCAATGCTTGCTGAATTCAGGGGCCTTGATTCCCTAAGTATAGCTAGAGCTCTGTGCCTTTAGACCTGTTTCATCTCATTTTTTAAAAAATATAATGCACATTTAATTTTATATCACTATATCAAAAACTATACCAGATATGTAATGGTGTCAAAGATCTAATACCATTCACTGGTTGGAAGAAGCCATACTAACACAAAATTCAATGAAAGGAAGAGCTTTCCACCTGGCATTCTTTTAGAAAAAAAATTGTGAATGAGTACTTCACTTCCAATCCCAATAAAGGTGGTCTACTTTCTTAATAACAGAATAGAAAATATTTAAAGTCCTAGATACAATGGTGTTTTAACTCTGAGAAGTTATAAAGGAAAATAATAAATCAATTCAGTGAGATTAAGCACAGGCAGAAAAGAATAAAAATTGCCTCTTCTGCCATAGGCGACTGATTGTGAATCTATGCCAAGAGAGAAAGAATAGCATATCAACTGTGAGTACTTTGGGAGCAGAGATCTTCTCTCTCTCTCTCTCTCTCTCTCTCTCTCTCTCTCCTATTTTTTTTCTGCAGGTGTCTTTTCTTTATTTATTTCTTTTTTAAAATTTAAGTTCTTTCTTGTTTAATGAATTACATAATTCTTCTTTTTCCCTCATTGACCTCTCCTTGGCTGCCCCAAGCCCCCAGCACATTGCCTCAACCCTTCCCCCCATCTGTGTTTATTGGTTATGCTTATATGCATTCATACAAATCCTTTGGTTGATCTCTTATTCCCTTACCCCTCGCCTTCCCTCTTAGGTTCAATGCTTCAATGACTCTGGTTCTGGTTTTATTCATTTATGTTGTTCATTATATTTTTAAAATGAGTAAGATCATGTGATATTTATCTTTCTCTGACTGGCTTATTTCACTTAGCATAATGCTGCCCAGTTCCATCCATGCTGCTGGAAATGGTGAGTTCCTTCTTTTTTACAGCAGCATAGTATTCCATTGTGTGGATGTATCACAGTTGTCTAATCCACTCATCTGCTGATGGGCACTTAAACTGTTTCCAAATCTTAGCTATTGTAAATTGTGCTGCTATGAATATAGGAGTACACATATCCTTTCTGATTAGTGATTCTATTCTCTTGGGATATATTCCTAGAAGTGGGATTACTGGAGGGATCACAATACCAGATATTAAGCTATATTACAAAGCAAATGTTCTCAAAACTGCCTGGTACTGGCACAAGAACAAACATATAGACCAATTTTCCCCTTAGTTTTCATTGTCCTAGGAGCTGTATTGGTAAAGATATTGCTATGACAAATAAATGCTAATTTGCTTTTATTTGTCAGAGAACCCAGAAATCAACCCAAACCTTTATACTCAATTAATATTTGACAAAGGAGGCAAGAGCATACTATGGAGTCAAAACAGTCTTTTCAATAAATGGTGCTAGGAAAACTGAGCAGATACATGCAAAAAATGAAACTATACACCATACATAAAAATAAACTCAAAATGGAAAAAGGACTCAAATGTAAGGTGAGAAGCCATAAAAATCTTAGAAGAAGCCATTGGCAGCAAATTAGCATCTATTTGTCATAGCAATATCTTTACCAATACAGCTCCTAGGACAATGAAAACTAAGGGGAAAATGAAAAAGTGGGACTACATCAAAATAAAAAGCTTCTATACAGCAAAAAAATCCATCAACAAAACAACAAAAATCCCACTGCATGGGAGAACATGTTTGCCAATGTTATCTCTAATAAGGGTTTAATCTCCAAAATTTATAGGGAACTCATAAAACTTAACAAAAGGAAGATAAACAAGCCAATAAAAAAATGGGCAGAGGTCCTAAATAGACAACTTTTGAAAGAGGACACACAGAAGGCTGAGGGACATGGAAATATGTTCAAAGTCATTAATCGTCAAAAAGATGCAAATTAAAATAACAATGAGGTACCATCTCACACCTGTCAGAATGGCTATCATCAGCAAATCAACAAAGGACGAGTGCTGGTGAGGATGCTGAAAAAAAGGTACCCTCTTGCACTGCTGGTAGGAATGCAGACTAGTGTAGCCACTGTGCGAAACAATATAGTATTTCCTCAAAAAAATAAAAATGGAACTTCCATCTGACTCAGCAATCCCATCTCATCCTATATAATAAAAGCCTAGTGACCATAATAGCAGAATGACCAGAACCACCACTTGACCAGTCACTATGAGGTGCACTGACCACCTCTCAGTCTCTTTCTCCGGCTGGCAGTCTACAATTGCCAATGACAAATGGGGTCATAGGGTGGGTAGTGGGGGATGCAGGTGGCACAATGCAAAGGCCTCCCACCCCACAGGTGACCCTACACACAGAGGGTGATCAGCAGTGGTAATGAGACTGGCAAGCAGGCAGGAATGATCAACCTCTTGGTCTCTCTCCTGGATGTCATGCAAACAGGGAACTGGGGTGAGTGGTGGTGGGTGGTGGGGCCATTTGCCAGGCAGCTAGGGAATATGGTCCTGATGGCAGGTTAGGCCTAGGAATCATAACTGCATGATTTCGTGCTCTGGGCCTCTAGTTATTAGTTAATAGAATAGCTTTTACATTTTAGGATTAACACACAGATAAAACCTATACTCATTCATGTTTAAATGATAAAATAAGTTATTCATTGTCAATAAATACATCCTTGAATTATTTAGTCATATTCATAATTTTAATGTCTATGGGAGAGGAGATTGAACTGAAGGGAAAATGTAGTTCATGACACTCACATTTTGTATTGGTCCACTTTACTTTGTGTTCACTAATTTGACTTAATTTACTTTTCAGTTTCACTTTTTTTGGTTCACATTTTGTAGCTACCTCCTTCAAATTCCTTTGACAACCTGAGAATGTCTTGCAAGTGAATGTAATATTAATTACATTTCAAAGCAAACCTTTATTCATTTGGGGACAATCTGTGAAACAAAATTCTGTGACTGAAACTGCTGCCAAGGCAATTACTGCAAAATAACTCAAATATGTCTCGACAGATTGCATTTTTCCTATTGTTAGATTGTTTATTCCGTAGATTAAAAGGCTACATTTTCCTTTAATTAAAATGAACTAACTCACATAGTTAAATATATCATCCACACCTTGGGACTATATGTGGGTACATGTATAGGCAGAATGTGCTAATGAAAATCTGTTGTTGTTGCTGTTGTTGTTTTAACAGTGCACTTCTATTTTTTTCTATTTATTTTCTGGTTTTCTTTATGTCAAGGTATCCTTTGTTTGAACAAGGCAGAGTAGGAAGAATTAAAGAGCGCTGAAGATCAGAGTGAAAAGAAAGTACTGTATTTCATGCTCAAAGAAGTTCACCCTAGGCACACTTCACATTGCATCACACATACAGAAGAGATCGGTGAACTGAAACAGCTTCAGTGGTGTAAGTATTTCACATTAGGATGCTTATCGGAACTTTCTCTGAATAATCCAGATTTTTTAGTTTCATAATACCAGGCTGAAAGGGTTTATTTTTGTTTGTTTGTTTTGTTTTTTGTGTGTGTGTTTTTTCTGAAACTCCTGACGAATGATTGTATGAGGATTTAGAAATACTCCTTTGTTTAACATTAAATAATATCAACTAATATATTGATCCACAGAAGATAAAAATGTTTCTATATGTAAACATTAGTGAGAGATATTTTTAAAGCTTTCAGTGAACCATCATTTCATCTTTGTGTTTTTGTAATTTTTTCCTTCAAAAGCAAAAATATGACTTTCTAGTCCCAAATATCAATATTTGAGCCACCCACAAAGAAATGGTTGATTCATCTTTCTCTCCTTCACTTCTCTGATATATGGCTCTCTTAACTCCTGATGCTTCATCCAAATGTCATAGACTGGGAGGCTTAAACAACAGAAATTTATTTCTCATAATTCTGGAGATGGGAATTCCTGTCAGGGTGCCAGCAAGGTCGAGTTCTAGTGAGAGCTCTCTTCCTAGCTTGCAAATGGCTACCTCCTTTCATGTGTCCTCACATGGCAGAAAGAAAACCAGCTCTGGTCTCTACCTTTTCATATTAGGATACTGATCTCTTCATGAGGAACTTGCCCTCCTGACTTCATCTAAACCTAATTAGCTCCCACAGGTCTTTGTTCTAATACCAAATCATTCAAGGCTAGAACTTCAACATATGAATTTTTATTTTGTGAGGGAGCACTAACATTTAATCCATAATAAGATTTTTGTTCTGCTTTGTTCTGATGCTTCATGTAGCCCTATTCCAAGGGAATTTGCATACTCCAGCTCTGACACTAACTAAATTTATCTGATGGATCTATGCCCATCCTTTTTCTCTCTTTGGAGCTAAGCAGTTGGAGGGAGGCTTTGAATCATAAGCAATTCACTTGGATTCTTTAATGTAACTCTGATCTAAGCAGTTCGTACCACAGGCATCAACAGCACTCCTTTGTGTTTCTGATGGTTAATGGACTATTAACAATATCCAACAATACATAATAGGAATCCAAGAATAATTCATCTGTTTGGCAAGAGAAATGAGGGAACTATCGGCCAACTTGGAAATATGATAGTAATTAAATAAAATAACCTCTATTCTACACAAATTAAATAAGAATGTGAAATATTTTTAGTTCTATATGCATAGCACTCTTCAAAAATCCATTTAATCACTATAAAATCCTGGGAAACAAATAAAAAGTTGGGAATTTCATAAGTAATCAGGTTCAGAAAGACTGAGGAATGACAAATCCAAATAATGTGTTTATATATGTAAGTGTGTGGCAGCCTTGGGCTCTCATATACGTTAAGAGAGAACCTGCTGCAAGAAGAGTGGTTAGCAGACAGCTATTTGATGGTGTGCCTTCAGGAGCTATCATGGCATTGAAGCCAACATGTCAGTCTCTCTGCAGTTTCCTATGTAATAACTGGGCTTGGTACGAACACTGGAGCCAGCTATGCAGAAGTCTCCCAATAGGCCCTCTTTCTTCTGGAATTTACCATCAACCTGGTTCAGAATTTCTCAGAGTTGTGCTATATAGTAACAGACTCTTCTGACTCCATTCTTTCTATTCTCTGTCACTTCCTTCACAGCTGTCAGACCAGCATTGTCACTTGGTTCTCCCTTGCTTTCCCTCTATTCCTTCTTCTTTTATCTTTTACAATTGTTTACCCCAAAGACTTTCTATACACTAATCTCATCTTGGTATAGGCTTACCAGACTATTAGAATTGATACCATATGTGTGTATTCCTATTAATACACCAATATGTAGATAATAATATAGATGCATGTATTAATTTGTACATATCCTATCTAATAAAACAGTAATATGCAAATTGACTGTCACTCCAAGATACAAGATGGCCACCCCCATGTGGACACAAGATGGCTACCACAAGATAGCCTGCCGGGGAGGGCAGTTCTGGCCAGTTATGGGGTGACCAGGCCAACAAAAAAGGGCAGCTGGGGTGATCAGGCTGGCAGAGAAGGGAAGCTGAGTGACACCAGGACAGCAAGGGAGGGCAGTTGTGGGGGGGAGGGGTACCCAGGCCTCAGGGAGGGCAGTTAGGGGTGACCAGGCCAGCAAAGTAGGGCAGTTTGGGGAGATGAGGTCTGCAGGTGAGGGAAGTTGTGGGCAATCAGGCATCAGGAAGAGCAGTTGGGGAAAACTGGGCCTGCAGGGGAGGGAAGTTGGGTGGCACCAGGTCTGCTGGGGAGGGCAGTTGGGGGGGTGAGGCCTGCAGGAGAGGGCAGTTAGGGGCGATCAGATCAGCAGGGGAGGGCAGTTAGGAGCAATTGGGCTGTCTGGGGAGCAGTTAGGCATTGATCAGGCTGGGAGGGGAGTGGTTAAGGGGTGACCAGGCTGGCAGACAGAAGCAGTTAGGGGCAATCAGGAAGGCAGGCAAGCAGCTGGGAGCCATCAGTCCTGGATTTTAGAGGGATATCCTACTGGATCAGGCCTCAAAGGGAGGTTGGACATCTCTCAAGGGTACCAGATTGGAGAGGTTGCAGGCTGGGCTGAGGGACACCCTTCCTCCCCCAATGAATGAATTTCATGCACCAGGCCTCTAGTACATTTATATATGTTTACGTGTATGTATGTGTACAGTTATACATGTATGCACACAAACACAGAGATATAAACATTTATTTAACTAAGTTTACATTTAAGATTTTGAACTAATTTTTTCACACAGATATATTAAAAGTAAATTAAAAACAATGTGATTTTTCTTTCATTATCTTGGTAAAGATTCTTAGTGATAGGCAAGAAAGTATTTTATTAGTCTTAATCTGAAATATGTAGCATATATATTGATTAGAAAATATATTTTCTAAATACTGTACTTTAAAAAAAGCTATGTTTTTATATTATTCCATGCCATTAAAATGCCAAAATATCAAAAAGAAACAGAAACTTTTCAATATCTGCTGAAGCATAAGTTAAAATTTTTATTGAAGTATCAATATAAAAGCAAATTTGTTATCTTTAGGACTTTTACTGACACTGCTGTGAGAGAAAAACATCACACACACATTTTTCGCCTTTCTAGTGAATGTTACTGAAATTTGTGTTTTTTCTGCACATTTGCAAATGATAAGTTATTTGAAATTAAATAAAGTTAAAGTGATAAAAAAGCATAAAGATTATTATCATGAAAAATCTCTCTTCCCCATTCTGTTATTTAAACCATCTAGTCGGTGCTATTTTAATATGGTAGCCCAAGCTGACAATACAAATGTTTTCTTCCCTTTGTTTCACCAGTCTATTTATTCCTTTTATTTAAAGAAGAAATTCATATACTGTAACTATGGCCATACTTAGCATAATCCTTAACTGCAGTGAAACTTGAAATAAAATAAAAATCTGATTTTAGGAACTTATCAGACTCTAATTAAAGTCTCTTTTGAAAGGAGTAAAGATTATTAAGGGTAAGCATACATATTATACATTTAATACTCATAATGAAAAAAAAAAAAAACTAGCTACCATCCTTATCAGGAAGGCATGCTTTTATACACTCACCTGGTAGAGTAAGGAAAATTACTTTGCTATTCTGATCAAAGTTAATGTAATGATAATGTTTTGATCAGGTTTTCCTCACAACCAAAGGCTATTCCCTAGAAGATCTGCCTTCTGGCTTTTATAGAAGACTTTAGCTGTTTTTTTTTTTTTTTCCCTTAGCCTGGTTCACTTCTCCTTAGTCTACTACATAAACACTAGTGTCTTTTTGGGTTCTGTCCTTGCAATATTCTTGCTGTTTATAGTTCTTGCATAAAATGGTTAAACATAAGGAAAATATGCTACATTTGAAGGTAATGTGTTATAGATTAACTTACAAATGGGTGACATGTACATGAGGTAGAGAATGCAATTATGTGCTATATGATATGTTATAATTTTCAATCTGGACAATTTAATCTTTCTTATTTATTGGTTTATATTTCTCTTGCCATAATCTAAGCTGACTCTATTAGTTAAAATTATTCATATAAGAGAGTAAATATAATCAATGCTTGCTGAAGAAAGAAGTTATTGATTATTTCTTAAAATGAATAGACTTATGGTAGGAGGGATTCAAATTGATTTATTTTTTTCTATATTGGTTTCAAACTCTATGTAACATGATACATGGCAGAAATGCTTAGTTATACTTCTGAGCTTCAAATCCAGACAGAGTTGCTACTTGCCTTTTTTTTTCCAGAGGTTTCAGCAACATTTTTATGATAACTTTTAATCTCTGAAGAGATAATGTGTCTATCTATGAAGCAATTGGTGTAGCCTAAGTAACTCTGGGGCTCTGATTAATCACATTTGAGTAACATTTATTGCCATAGGTTCATTGAAACCACATTGTCTGAGAAGAGAGGGATTTCAAAATATTAATAAGCCATTAGGAAAAACAGAGTATGTAAATGCCTGTTGTTCTTGAACAAATACCTCCCAGAGCCCATTGCTTTTGTTTTCCTTAACCCATATACTTCTTCTTAAATATTCCATTTTTTAAAAAAGTAACTTTATCTCCATAAAGTGCTCCCACCTTTTCCCCCAAATAAATTATTTTACTTCTCAGTTCTAAGTTTAGGATATTTGAGTAATATACAGAAGTAGCCTCTGATACATGTCACATGTAATGGAGGAGAGAGAAGAGAAACACTACACCATTACTCTTTGTCTGAGAAAGGGAGAAGGGACTTTAGCCCACAATGCCAATAGATCCTTCTATACATAAGTAGTGAGAACCCACTGGAAGTTGAGGGAGGTTCATAGGTCTTCGCAAGGTTTGCTCCACAGGCTGCTTCTCAGGGGACATCTCCCTGGTTCATGTCCTTCCTGGTCATGTCAGATAAAATGTGATGTGAAGATATTTTGACATACAATGGAAGAACTAAAAATTATCTTGGTTACATTAGAGAACTCAACTGATACTGTGGACTAAGAAAACTGATATAGGAAAAATCTTGTGAATATCACCAATAGTGTTGAGATCATTTAAAAAGAATAGAGGTAAAATTCCATAAGAAAAAAAAAATCAGTCTTAGAGTTATAAGGGTTTCTGAGAAACATTTGGAATGAAAAATATTTAAAGATCAATGGAAAAAAAATCAATGATTAAATAAATAATTAAAGGAAATTTTCCTATGTTGAAAAGGTTAATATATAGATAAAATGTTATATTCAGTTTGGCAAAACCAATAAAAATCATACTAGTACATAACATCCATGCATACAGAAAATAATATATATATATATATATATATATATATATATATATATATATATGAATGACATAAAATATGCAAATTAGGTCAGGATGCCATAACGGTCACAACCAGCTCAGGAGGAGGGGCCGGGTACGGTCTGAGCTTGAGAGAACAACATGCAGGTGCAGCCCAGAGCCTGAAAGAAGAACACACAGGGGCAATTGCTTTGAGCCTCTGTGGCGCAGCTGGAAGCAGGCCCCCTGTGGACACACACACACACACACACACACACACACACACACACACACAGTGCCTGCTCTGAGCCTCTGTGGCATAGCCTGGTATGCCCTCATCCTTCTCCCCATCTCATATCATGGAATTATTGTCCCTTATTTTGCAGTCACTTAAGTGAACTAAGTAGCACCATCATGGACCAATTAAAAGGTTATCAGTTACAGTGAAACTACACTTTTACTTCATCTCAGCCACTATTTCCAAGGCTGTATTCTGAGCCTTATCACTACCTGCAACTGCTAATATCAGAAATCATAGCATGGCCCTGGTCAGCATTTCTCAGTGGTTAGAGTGTCTACCTGCCAACTGAAGGATCTCAGGTTCAAAGGCACAAACCTGGGTTGCAGGTTTGACCCTCAGCCCTGTTCAGGGCAGATGCAGGAGACAAACAATTTAGGTGTCTCTCTCTCTCTCTTTCTTTCTCTCTCTCTCTCCCGCAAAATCAATGGGAAATATTCTCTAGGGAGGATTAACAAACAAACAAAAATAAATCATAGCATGTTGTCCCTGATATCCTATTATACGATTTCTTCTTTTTTTTCTGGCCTATCCATGTTCTTCTCCTCCTCCTCCCCTTTCATATTATTCTTTGCATAGGTTGGGCTATGGGTTCACCTGCATCAGTGAAGAAATAGAGGCCCCAATAGGTATTTAAAACATAGATTTTTTAATATTTGGAATTGATTATCAAAGGGTTGGAAAGGAAAGACTAGAAGTGAAAAAAAAGTGAAGTAAGAGATTAATAGCTACAGAAAGCAATTCTCACTCTCATGGATGATGGAGCCAGACCATGCCCTGGTGAGGCTGCTGAGAACTTGCTGCTGTCATTAAAACGGTGCTGCCAAGGAAGACAACAGCCTGTGGACTGCACTGTCTCTGCCCCTGCCTTTACTACACCTGCCCCTGCCCCTGCCCCTACCCCTGCCCATGCCCCTGTCCCTGCTCCTGCCCCTGCCCCCAACCTGCTGAGCCCAGTGAGGAGCAGAGAGTAGAGCTTCTCCATTACATCCATGCTCCGCAGTGAGAAGTTAGCTGCCAGGGGCTTCTAGGAAACACAGTTTCCCCTGAACTACAGGAAATCACAGAAGGACATAGATGAAGCCCTGAGCCAACAGACAAAACCTACCCTTTTCCTATTCAGCATTTATTTTCACCCTTTACCTATATTAAACTTCCATGAACAATACCAGGGTCACACAAATACCCCTTAAATAATTGAAGATGCTGTTACTTTCCCAAAAGAGAGACACAAGGCCTCACCAGTCATTATTTTCATCTCTAGGTGATCTGCTCCCATTTGAATTTTCTTAGAATAAAGGTAATCATCAGTAATGTTTTTTATCTATAAAAATAAAAGCATAATATGCTAATTAGACTGGACAGATGAACAACTTTCCAGACATCATTCTGGACATTCTTCTGGATGAAGCTGCAGCAGCGGGGATGAGGCAGAGGCAGTTAAGGGAGGTCAGGCAGGCAGGCAGAGGGGGTTAGGTGTGATGAGGCAGGCAGGCAGGCAGGCAGTGAGTAGTTAGGAGCCAGTGATCCCAGATTGCAAATGGGACCGCCCTGCACAAATTTTGTGAAATTGGCCTCTACACACTAGAAGATGAAAATGAGATTAAATATATATACATAAACCATATCGACTGTATGTACAGTGGTACCTCGAGATATGAGTTTAATTCGTTCCGTAACCTTGAGGCGTGGGAAACTATGAGACGCTCGAGTCGCAGTAAACTGGTGGGTCGTGTGCAGCCGGCTGATCCGCGCGATTACTCCTATCTCAAATGTTGCTCGTATTTCAAAGCAAAAATCGCTCGCTCAGAGGCTCATATCTCAAAAATCTCGTATGTTAGGGCACTCGTATCTTGAGGTACCACTGTATATGTAAAGTATACACTCACACACACACACACAAACACATATTGTTATTACAAAATTACACAGAGAATTTCAGAGTTTGAGATACTATGTATGCGGTAAAGGTTAAATTCCTATGAATTATTATACTACATTACAGAACAAAGACATGTTCCTGAAATGGCATAAGTCAGTAGTCAACAAAATGCAACTCACGACCTACATGCGGCTAATGAGTTTGCTGACAGCTGACCTAGACTCTCAACTCCAATAATTACAGGCTATTATTGTTCCTTGTGATTAAGCCCTGTAAACAAAAAGTCGCCTAACAAAAAGATTTTAATAATTAAAAAGCTAGCTAATGTTAAGGTATACCATGGTAGTTAGAGATAGGAGCATGTTATATAGAGAGCCCAAGAAATTTTCAGGCAGGTATCTAAACAGCAACCTACTCTACAGCATCTCAACGCTTTCCTAGGTGCAGGCAGGCAATACAGTTACGTGTTTCAAATGTGTGAGAACAGACATCTGAGGCCAGGAAACCAAACCTCAATTGAAGGGAGTAGGAGATGGAAGATAGAAGGCATCCTCCCTAGGGAGGCACTGTAACTTGAAAGAACAATATTTTCAAGAGCAGGCAGGAACTGTGGCTGCAACATGCAACTACAACTTAGAAAAACATATGTTTTACTGTATTGCAAAGTTGGTAGGAAGCAAGGGAACTCTCCAAGGGCCAAAGTGCAAACAAAACAACAGCATGGGGAAAAAATAAAATAGGAACAATGAAATAAAACAAGAACAAAACTCAATGATATATTGTCTAAAGGAGATGCAACTAAATATAAGGAAACATAAAGATTAAATGTACAAAGACAAAGTAAGTTATAATACCAACCCATGGCAAGTGAGTATAACTCTCATACAATAAAACAAAATAAATGTAAATATAAAATCTGTTGTTAGGGACAAAAGTTCATGTTAACTAGTTTAACAATTTTAAGCTTCAAACACCTAAAATAGTCTAAACATAGATATAGCAAAAACTAATATGCATGTAAAAAGAAATGGACAAAACATTTTCAATCTAGTGAGAGATTTCAATATTCTGAACGAGTATTGGTGGTAAAGCAAATAAAGTGATGCTATAGATTTATTTGAACAACAGTACCAGCATAGTTGACCTCATGTATATGTGCATAGCCTTGTATCCTGTAAATTGTATCCAATTATATGTATTCTTTCCAAGCACAGGTGGATATTTTTCAAATGATCAGTTACATGACCATAGATTACAAAAGAATAAGTACATGTGATGATATCATAATTAAGTTGGAAATCAATAACAAAATATTAAAAAGTACAGAGTAGAGGATTTGAGACCACATAAATAAACAACTTGTAGATAAAAGAAATAATAATATAAATACTACAATATGTTTTTAACTATAATACAAATATTTAGATAAAACTTAATGAAATAAAGTCAAAATAGGATTTCAAAGGGCATTTAAAATTTAAAATGTCTACAATGGAAGGAAATAAAAACTGAAAATAAATGCTATAAAATTAGTACTTCATTAGAATAATTATAAAGATAATGAAAGAAGGAAGGAAATCAATATAAGAAAAAAATGAAAAATAAACATACAATAGCATTGATCAACATGGTAAACAGTTGGTGTTTTATAAAAACTAATTCAATAGACAAGCCTCTAGGGAGACTGATGGAGGAGGGGGAAAGATGCATTCAAACAGTATTAGGGATGCCAAGGAAATAAATGACTGTCTATATAGCAGAAATTATAAAAATATTGAAGACATTTCTAGTTTCTTAATAAAGAATGATTCGGTAATAGTAAATATTTATTTTGCCATACAGAGCAGCAAAAAGGCTTAAATGAATAAAAATCAAACTACTACACAGTATTTGTAGCCCCATAACATAATGACAATTCCTAGGCAGGAATCAGAGACTAGAGTTCAAAAAAGTCTGGAATGTTTCAGTTCCAAGACTAAGTCAATAAACAAATGCAGGCAAGAGGTGGGGCACTTCGTTGCTAATAGAGCAGGAATCAGAGTCCTAACCTTTTAGAACAGTGGTCAGCAAACTCATCAGTCAACAGAGCCAAATATCAATAGTACAATGATTGAAATTTCTTTTGAGAACCTAATTTTTTAAACTTAAACTTCTTCTAATGCCACATCTTAAAAATAGACTTGCCCACGCCATGATATTTTGTGGAAGAGCCACACTCATGTGGCTCACGAGCCTCAGTTTACTGACCACTGTTTTAGAGGATAAGAATCTGTGTATCACCCTTCTCTGACTGTTGTTCATCATTCACCTTAGACCACTACCTGGAGATTCAGTTTTTACAGTGGGACATATGTCGATCTAAGAAGGCGTGTAAAAGGTAGATCTTCTTGACAGATTCCAAAGCTGACGGAACCAGTGAGAAACCTGCCATCCTAAGCCAAAGATCACAGCATACAACCTGTGTTCTGTATTGGCACCCAAAAGACTGTACTCTCAGAACAGTGGGAAATTTTGGTGGGAAATTATGTCACTTAAATTCAGGACATTAGATTAAAATTTTTACTTTTGATGCATCTATTTGCTGAATATATATTATGTTCTTTATATATGTAATGGTTTCATTAGTTATTTTTGAATATTTAATAATAATTAATTATTGGAAGTGGTATGTAATTTTTTATCTTTATCATGTTTTCATATCACAGTTATCACTTCATGTTCTCTTGCATTTGAAAATGAGGTATTACTTCTTCCTTAAGTTTTCACTCATGAAGAGATATAAGTTGAAGTATTTATTTGTAGATTTTTATTAGAAATATAAATCATTTAGTAATTCTTGCAATGTCCAGATTTTCTATAACTTCTTTGTCAATTGTAATAAATTGTACATCACAGGAGTTTTATTATTTAATTTAGCTTTCCAGTTTATTGGCATGATTTACTCATTATACCTATTTAAAATTGTTTTATTTTTCTCTATGATGTAATATTTTATTCCCTTTTTAAACTAACAAAGTCCTTTTATCTTTTTAAAACTCACTTTTTACCTTAATCTTTTGGATAATTTTAAATTCTGTCAAACTTTTCTATAAACCAATTTTAACTAATCATCTTTGTGTTTATATTTTCTTCATTTCTACTCATTCTATTATTTTATTACTTGTACCATTTTTTTATTCCTCTCCACCTTCTTTTTTTATTTGTCTGCTTATTATTTTTTTGTTCGTTGTTTTTTTGTTTTGTTGTTAATTCTCCCCCTCCCCCCACTCCAGGATATTTTTCCATTAATTTTTTAAAGAGAGTGGAAAGGAGAGAGAAAGACAGATAGAGAGAAACATTGATGTGAGAGACACATGAATTGGTTGCCTCACACACATGCCTGGACCAGGGCCAGGTATCAAACCTGCAACTGAGGTACTTGCCCTTGACCAGAATTGAGCCTGGGACCCTTCAGTCTGAGGGATGATGCTCTATATCCACTGGGCCAAACTAGCTAGGGCTCTAACTTCTTTGAAAGTTATCTTGTGGTGACCATGTTGTGTCCACGTGTAGGCAGCCATCTTGTGTGTTGAGTGATGGTCTAGTTTAGTTTTAGATAACTAAGAAACTAGAGGCCTGGTACATGAAATTCATACACGGGGGTGTGTATGTCCCTCAGCCCAG
>JAAGEH010002534.1:25358590-25389482 GCA_011751065.1 Lasiurus cinereus | reverse complement strand
TGGTACATGAAATTCATACACGGGGGTGTGTATGTCCCTCAGCCCAGCCTTCACTCTCTCCAATCTGGGATTCCTCAAGGGATGTCCGACTACCCACTTAGGCCTGATCCCTGCCAGCCTGATCACTCTCTAACCACTCCCCTGCCAGCCTGATTGTCCCTAATGCTCTACCCTGTGGGCCTGGTTGCCCCTAACTGTCTTCCCCTGCAGGTGTAGTCTCCCCAACTGCCCTCTTCTGCTGACTTGGTCACCCCTATATTACCTCCCTTGCCAGCCTGGTCACCCCTAACTGCCCTCCCCTCTTGGCCTAATTGCCCCAGTCTGGTCTCCCCTAACTGTCATCCTTTGCAGGCCTGGTCAGCGCCAACTGCCCTCCAGTGCTGACCCAGTCACCCTTAACTGCCTTCTCTTGCCAGCTAGTCGGCCCTAACTTGCTAACCTGGTTCCCCTGAACTTCCCTCGCCAGCCCAGTCACCCCTAACTGCCCTTCCCTGCCAGCCTAGTCTCAACTATCCTCCCCAGCAGGCCTGGTTGCCCCCAACTGTAATCCCCAGCAGGCCTGGGTACCCCCAACTATCCTCCCCTGCCAGCCATCTTGTGGTGACCATGTTGTGTCCACATGTAGGCAGCCATCTTGTGTGTTGAGTGATGGTCAATTTGCATATTACCTCTGCATGGGATATTTCATGATTTCTATTTTATTTTTTTCTTGAACCATGAGTAATTTTGAGGTGTAATTTTGGTTTTGAATTTTCCAATGTATGACGTTTTTTAGTTATCTTTTTTTATTTAATTTATGGTTTAATTATGCCATGGTTTGGCTTTTTTAGATTCCACATGTTTTAAACTTTATATTTTGTTATTTTTTTTCTAGTTTCCAGTTCTGATGAGTGTTTTAATCCTACGTCTTATTTTATTGAAGAACAGTTATGTGTAGTTATTTCAAAATTTTATCCACTTGAAGAACTGTTCTTTTTTGTCTTAATTTCTCTTAGTTGTCAGTCATATTGTCTTGTCTTTTTATATACATTTTCTTGATTGGGTATTAGAGATAGTACATAAGTAACTGAAGATGTATTTCGGGTTCAAGGAAGATATGTTTCTTTATAGAGAAATGTGTCTTTATTATTCCGGTCTACATCTGGGAATATGGACTATCCTATATTAACTTATTTTAATTTAGAGACTACACTGATTCAAAGGCTATATTACTTTTCAAGGGCTCATCTATTTTTGGATCTTTTTCTTTTTCTTTCTTTCTTCTTCTTTTTTTTTTTACAATTCTTATATAATTGTTGGATCCCAATCCAGATCTCTGTGGATCCTACACATAAATGTATAAATGTCTGTTCCTTTATTTCTATGTTGGCCGTGGTGTGACTATTCCTATTATAGGAGCAGTGGTTTCTTTCTTTCTTTCTTTCTTTCTTTCTTTCTTTCTTTCTTTCTTTCTTTCTTTCGTTCGTTCTTTTGTCTTTTTTCTTTTTTTAAATATATTTTATTGATTTTTTACAGAGAGAAAGGAGAGGGATAGAGAGTTGAGACATCGATGAGAGAGAGACATCAATCAGCCACCTCCTGCACACCCGCTACTGGGGATGTGCCCACAACCAGAATACATGCCCTTGACAGGAATCGAACCTGGGACCTTTCAGTCCACAGGCCAACGCTCTGTCCACTGAGCCAAACCAGTTTCAGCGAGCAGTGGTTTCTTGATGGGACTTGTACACATATGATTTTGGCAGATAATCCTGCCACATAGCCTCCAAACCTATTCTCTTCCATAAGATAATATGTCCTACAAAATATCACTAGAGAATCAATTTCCTATTTATGTTTGCTAGAGTTGTCTTTTGTGTCTTGTAACTAGGAAACCTGATTGAAATCAATAAACTGAATTTTCTGTCAGTGAAAGTCACCATTTACTAACATTCATTTTTCCAAATTATTCTGTGAAATATTTATAGTTTCCCATGTGAACTTAAATGTCATTTTGTTTAGTTAAATCATAATTTAGGATTCTGACTGAAATGGTTAATTTATGTAGGATGGGCATTTTTAATAATATGAGTTCTTTCCAGAAATATGATATTTCTCTAATTACTCAGCCTTTTTCTACTCCTCAATAAAGTTTGGTGATTATCTTCATATTAGGGCATCTATCTTCCTTTTATTTTAATTATTCTGATTTTTGGTTTTGATGTTATTGAGCTAATATTTCCTATTTTTCCCCATTTCCATTTCAAAGTATTGGTGGTTAGTATAAAGCCTATGGAATTTTACATATTTATTATGTATATGTTAATGCTTTTATCAAAGTATTTTACTAATTCTAAAAGATGAATGCTTGTTAGTTTGTATTTTGAGGTTTCTAGGTCTATAATAATTCTAAGCTTCTCTTTTCATTAATAATTTGAACAAAAATAGTTAAATACTTAAAGTTGTATAGAGTATTTCAGGTATTTTTTTGAAAATATCCATTCTCATAATTAGGCAGTCTTCTTATTTTATTTGAAAAGTATTAAGAATGGTAGCTAGTTTTTTGAAATATCCAAGTATTTTGAAGTTATGTTTATTGTTAAGTTTTTAGTGTAATTATTTACTAAAATATAATATATTAACAAGCTGTGTTTCTTAATGTTAAAACATCTTTAATTCTAGAATTCTCCATCTGGTCATGATATATTGCATTTTGTTCAAATTTTATTTAGCTGTTTCATTTTTCTATTTATAAATAAAAGTAGACATTTTATATATCTTTAACATAGCTCACATTTAGAGAGATGACTTAAAAATAAGTTGGGAAGCTGTTGTTCTATGTGACTTCTAACAGTTTAAAACACATACATATATTTGTTATTTGAAAATAAATAAAAAAATTAGCTACAAAATTACCTGAGCATTATACCTCTCTATTTTCATTAGATTTTTATAAATTTTTCCAATGTACACTATTGTATGTTTGTCATATTTTCTCACTCTTCTTGGGCCAATTTTGCTAATTATATTTCACAAGAAATTTTTAAATTTCTTTTAGATTTTCTTATTGCTATCAGGTTGCATGTAATAGTCTTTGCTGATACATTTAACACTTTCCATCTGTGATTATATATCAGTTTATATGCCTAAACCTGTTTATTGAGGTTTTCTTTTGCTTTATCAGACTTGGCAAGAATGTTTATATTTTGCCTTCAAAGAGCTAAAAGTTGGTATTATTTATTCTTTTCCTAGTTTTTTTAATCTCCTTTTAATTAATTTGATAGCACATTACTAATTTCCTCTTTCTTCTTCTATCTATATATATAAAACTCTAATATGCAAATAAACTGAACAGTGGAGCAAATGAACAACCAAACAACCGGTAACTATGATATGCACTGACCACCAGGGGGTGTGCACAAAACATGGCAGACATCAGCAGCAAGTGGCAGAGTATAGAACATGGCGGACATTGGCCACCATGTGATGGTAGAGCAGGTGAGTGGGAGTGCCAGACCAAGGCGGGGCACCAGTTGCTGTAATTGGGGTGAGCCCCTGGTGGTTACTGAAAATTCTTTGCTTCTGTGCACCACAGTTCTACCAGGCACACTTACCTGCTGCCAGCGCTGGCCTTGCTCTCATCTACTGCTGGTGCCAGAGCCACCAGTGGGTGAGCAATTGCTGCTGTCCCCAATCACCCCTTAGAGTTTTTCCACCTCCCTTTACTCCTGAGGGGCAAATAGGAACAGGAGCCGCCTTTCTCATCCGCTGCCAGCAATAGCCCCACTCACATCCACTGTTGGCATTGGCCCTGCTCTCACCCGCAGCTGGCACAGGAGCTGCCACTCACACTTGCTGCTGGTGCTTGGCACTGGTCCCAATCGCCCTGCACCATCAGCTGGTTCAAGTGGTGGCTGCCAGCCCTGATTGCCCCTAAGGGCTTCTCCACCTTCCCCTGCTTTTGAGGAGTGATCTGGGCAGCAGCTTCCACTCACACCTACTGACAGCACCGGCCCCTCTCACACACACTACTAGCACCAGTCCCAATTGCTCTGCACCATCAGCGGCTCAGAGCAGCAGTGACAGAAGCAGGGCTGACAGCAGACAGGGTATTGGGGGCCACAGTGGGAGGGGCTGGGCAGGAACATAGAGGATGGACTGAGACCTGCCCCTGTGCCCACCACAGCTTCATGGCCCACCGTTTCTTTCAAGGTGCACAAATTCATGCACTGGGCTTCTGGTCTTTACATAATAACATTGTTTGTATATTATATACTAGTGGCCCAGTGCACCAAATTCATGCACTTTGAAAGGGAATTAAGTAGAGGAAATATTTTAATATTGCTATTTAATATTGCCCTTTCTCTATAATAGAAGTGTCAGATGAAAGAAAATTAGTAAAATGTATATGAAAATAATATATAAATTTGTTAGTAAATAATCACAACATGATATAACAACAGACATGATATAAAAACAACATGATGTAAAAACAATACCAATACAAACGAGTGCTAAATTGATTAAATTTATTCTAATAGCTCCCTGTATACCACATTATGAGTGAAAACACTTTCAGAGTGCTTGATTAATTTCCCTTGTGATGAAGTATTTACAACTTTAACTTTAACATAACATGCTCTTCAAACTTGAGAGAAAGCAACATATAACTGATCATGTATGTACAAAAATAGGTTCAGGTAGGACTATTACTACTCTGACTAGAGTTTGCCCTTGTAATTTGTTAATAGTCATTGCAAATGCTGGCATCATGGGAAACTGTCTTTGAATTCATTTAAATGGGAGCCCAGTGTCAGATGGGGACAAATCAATTCTTGAAATCAGAACAATCTTTCCTTTGGCAGATCCTGTTAATACTTCAGCTTTGATAATGTTAGATTGCAATCTTTTGATAATAAATGTAGTACCATTACAAGACCCCATTTACTTCGAAGATTTCTCAGTAGCATGATGATTGCACCCACTTTCAATTTTAATTTATGACATGGCATTCCCAAAGGAGTAATGCTATTAAGAAATTCTATGGGAAAATTTTCCTTTTCAGCATCATCCATTAAATCAATGTAATCATCACTCTAATACGTGTGAAAATCTCCATCAAGTATATCCAAAATTACTTCATTTAATTTTTAAATGTGCACATTTTTTGAACAAAGAATTGCATGTTTATATATATATATTTACTATTATCTATAGATATGCTATTTCCAGAGGTAGCTTCAATAATAGATCCTTTAAAAATCATTTCACAGGGGATTGCAATAATATCCATTCCTAAATGAAAAGTGCTATCCAGTTTGTCATCTCCAAGTTTTACTAACCATTCACTATAAGCAGAATCCTCTGATCACATATTTGTTTTAAGAGACAACTTTCTGAAACATCCCCAAATAGTACTATGGCCAATCAAATAGCATGTGGCACAATACTGAGACATTATCAAAAATCCCCTCTGAGAAGGAGAACTTTCCCACCAAATGTAACATTCAAATTCATAATTTCTCTTAGTAATTTGGCTCTGGGTGCTCCAAGCACTTTGAGGATGGGTTTCTCCCTTAGGCCCACCCTCTCCAGAAACAGCTTGTGGGGGACACCTCAGGGCCCATGGGACTAATGAAAGTCAGGGGTGGATGGCATGAAGGTGGTGCCTGTGCTTCTGCTCACTCTTGCAGGCCATTGGGAGCGCTGGCAGCCATTGCTATAGCAACCAGGACTAATTGCCTGGGTTGCCATACTTTTCAGATAATATAAGATATTATCTGAAACACCCACACTGGGCACTCAAGGTGTTCTGAGAGCAGGTTCCTCCCTCAGGCCAGTGGGACTGATAGAAATGGGGGATGGCATGGAAGTGGTGCCTGTGCTTCTGATCATTTGCACACTGTGTTTTATACCACAACATGTGGCAGTGGCTGGGAAGGTTGCTCCAGCAACCCAGTGCTAACTGCAAGACTGATTTCCGGTTGGTCAAGCCTCTGGTTGTTAATGGTGGTTATGGACCCGGGATTTTTATATATTAGGATTTACATCACTGTAGGTGCAGTTTAAATAATAAAAACAGCTGAAACCGGTTAGGCTTAGTGGATAGAGCATAGGCCTGTGGACTGAAAGGTCCCAGGTTTGATTCCGGTCAAGGGCATGTACCTTGGTTGCAGGCACATCCACAGTAGGGGGCATGCAGAAGACAGCTGATCAATGTTTCTAACTCTCTATCCCTCTCTTTTCCTCTCTGTAAAAAAATCAATTAAAATATATATAATAAAAACATTTTTCTATAGCTCTTAATATATTTTGATATGGTTTAGGTTTTCACTTAATTTTTTAATGATTTATATTTTTATTTCCACTTAGATTCAAGACAGTTTTAGGAGTCACAGTTTTTTTATGAGGTTTTATGATAAAGCCACGAAGATTAATATTACTTTAATGTTTGCTCTAGTAAGCCATCAGAAAGAAGGTTATCAAATTTTAAATCTTCCCTTCAGTTTTGGCTCCCATGTCTGAGGCCTCGCTGGTGTAAAGGAGCTTGGGATGGAGTGGAAGAGGGGTGAGGACAGACTTCTTTTAAGGAACTGGCACTGCACAGCACACTCTTCCTCTGAGAACACAGAGGCCAGCAGTGTTAAGAGACCTCCCTGTTCTCTAACAGGCTTCTCTCACAACAGAACTCTTCTGCTGTTCTCTCCTCTAGAAAACTCAAGTCTTAGAAATACTCTAATTTATTCTTGGGTCTCATATTAGATTTCTTTTTATTTTCTACATTGTTATATTAAGGAGGTGGGGACAGAAAAAATGACATCATAAGATGCATTCAGCAAATTATCCTCAGTAATATATATTTTTCCTGAAATATTTTTTGAAACCCTGCTAATTATCATTCCTTTTACACTGTTGTTGAAACTGAAACCTTTATTAGCTCTACTGAAATCATTACTCAACTGGAGCATCTCTTATTTGTAACTCCTAAAACCAATCTTTCTCCCATACTCCCAAAGCTGTGGTTTATAATATACATAGGAACTTTATTGCCATCATTTTTACTACTTATAAGTGGTTCCACTACTTACAAGATCATCATGAAATTCACTTTGCTCAGGATAGCATATAACGTATTTTCAAACCTGGGTATTCTATTATAAAAATATTGTCTGAAACACCAATACTCTATTTTCTCTGACCAGTAAATATGTCTTCACCACTATCTCTAGCTGATAGCCCAAATGATAAAACCTCTAAATTAGTTGCTTTTTTAAATTACCATTTCACATTTTACTTATTCACTTATTTTAATACCAGGATCAGTTATGGTAGTGGTCTTTAAACTCATTAGTCAACAGAGCCAAATATCAACAGTACAATGATTGAAATTTCTTTTGAGAGCCAAATTTTTTTAACTTAAACTTCTTCTAACACCACTTAAAAATAGACTCGCCCAAGCCATGGTATTTTGTGGAAGAGCCACACTCGCGAGTCACAGTTTGCCGACCACTGAGCTATGGCAATTGGACATTTTTGGTAATGAGTTTTTGTATGTCCTTTCTTTTTTTAATTGGCCTGGAAGATCTACATAAAAGACCATGTCTCATCATTATACGAAAAAATGTAATGTTTAAATGAATAAATTAATTTTAAGTGAATTGATGATAAGTATTCATTTTATCATGTCACAAAAATGTACTGTAATTTTCAAATTTTAGTTCTTTATTTAATATTTAATTATTATTTATTAAGTGCAAACAATTTAGAGGTATAAATCCCATAAAATATAGGCTAGTCTCTAAAATGGATAAAAACTGGGATTATCCAACGCAATAAGTCTTTTTAATTAAGCTCACTCTGAAAGTAGCCAATCATCAAAAATAATCACAAGTAATAATCAGTCATTACATATGTAACTGGCACAAAGGTAAATTTGTAGCTGCACAAAAGCTAGGAAGTACAGTGGTACCTCAAGATACGAGTGCCCTGACATACGAGATTTTTGAGATATGAGCCATCGAGCGAGCAATTTTTTCCTTTGAAATACGAGCAACATTTGAGATATGAGTAATCTCTCGGATCGGCCAACTGCACAGGACCCACCAGTTTACCATGATTCTAGCTTCTCATAGTTTCCCAAGCCTCAGTCAGTGTGCTTATTTACCTCCTTGTCAAAGCATCTTTTGTGCATTTACATACTTTATCACATTTCTTTTTATAACCATGGGTCCGTCCGAAGAAAGTGAGTGGAAAGGTCAGTGCGCAGAAGAGGATGATGTCTACTGAATTAAAGCGTGAAATCATAGAAAACTATGAGCAAGGTGTGCGAGTGGCTGATTTGGCGAGGCACTATGGGCAGAGTACTTCAACAATATGCACTGTGCTTAAACAGAAGGAGTCGATAAAGGGTATAATGCCAGCTAAGGGCGTTACAATAATGTCTAAGCTCCATAGCTCTCTCCATGAAAAGATGGAGAATCTACTGATGGTGTGGGTGATGGAGAAGCAGCTTAAAGGAGATACATTAACACAGGGCATCATATGCGAGAAGGCGCAAGCGATTTACGATGATTTGCTAAAGCAGACCCTGTGCACTTCCACTGACAAAGCATCGAAAGACTCATTTAAAGCCAGTAGAGGCTGGTTTGATAACTTCAGGAAAATGTCTGTCATTCACTCCATCCTCAGGAATGGTGAGGCAGCAAGTTCGGATGTGAAGGCAGCTGAGGAATACCTCAAAACTTATTCTGAACTGATAGAAGCCAAAGGATATATCCCCCAGCAAGTCTTCAACTGTGATGAGACAGGGCTTTTCTGGAGGAAGATGCAGAATAGGACTTATATAATGGCAGAGGAGAAGGCGGCGATGCCAGGCCACAAACCCATGAAGGATAGGCTAACTCTTGCACTGTGCGCCAATGCGAGTAGCGACTGCAAGATCAAGCCTCTGCTCGTATACCATTAGGAAAACCCCAGAGTCTTTAAGTCAAATAAGATTTTAAAAGATAAACTGCAAGTTATGTGGAGGGCAAACCCGAAGGCATGGGTCCCCAGGAAGTTCTTTGTGGAGTGGGTAAACCTGGTTTTCGGCCCTTCTGTGAAGAAATATCTACAGGAAAACAACCTAAGCATGCAAGCCCTCCTCGTCCTCGACAATGCTCCTGCTCACCCACCGAACCTCGAAGATGAACTCCTCAAAGAGTTCAAGTTTATAAAGGTTGTCTACCTACCTCCCAACACCACTCCTATCCTGCAGCCCATGGATCAGGAGGTGATTTCTAATTTTAAAAATCTGTACATCAAGCACCTGTTCCGGCGCTGCTTTGAGGTGACGGAGAACACAAACCTCACCCTTCGAGAGTTCTGGAAGAACCACTTTAACATTGTGATATGCCTCAAAATTATTAATCAGGCCTGGCTGGGGTTTAACAAGGAGGACTTTGACCTCTGCATGGAAGAAGCTGTGGCCTGAGGCCATAGCCGAAAGGACCTTCAAAGGATTCAAACCCAAGGTGCCAGTGGAGGAGGAGATAGTGTCTCTGGGGAAATCCATGGGCCTGGAGGTGGATGAGAGAGACGTGAATGAGCTCCTCGAGGAGCACTCTCTGGAACTCACCATGGAGGAGTTACAAGAGTTGCAGTCTCAGCAACATGTGGAGGTTCTCCAAGAAATTGGTTTTAAGGAGGAGCCAGAGGTGGAAGAGATCTCTCCAAGTGAGATAAAGGAGATCTTAGGAATGTGCGAAAGGGTGTCACACTCGTGGAAAAGAAACACCCCGAAAAAGTTGCTACTGGTCTGTCCCAGAATTTATCTAAGGATGTAAGCACAGGTGGCCATGAGTATCCTCTGCCAATAGAATGGACTTATACGAATGACTCAAGGCACTTATTAAATATTGGCAGAGCATAAATTACACAGGAGACAGACATGCAATGCACGAATCTTACGTGGTTTATTTACCAGAGTCCTGGTGGTTTCCAGACCTCGGCAGGCCACCCGGAGATCCGCGCTGACAGACACACACTGGACGTTGGACATTGCAGCTGCTGCTCGGCGTCTTGTAGAGGCCTCGGCTTGTGGCTCATGGTTCGGACCCAGGGTCCACGGGCAGAGCACAGAGTTCAGGCAGGATGCAGGAAGGGGAGCGGAGAGCGACCGTCTGTGGAGGAGCAGACAAGCAGCTCTAATCTCCTTTGGAGCTTGCTCTCTTTTATGTGCTCAAGCAGACGTCTTCAGTGTGTCTTCAGTGTGTCTTATCAGCGGGTCCCAGGTGTTCTGCTACCTGGTCTTTACATGTGGGGTACAAACTTTTATATCTCTTACATGCACATCTCTTTTAAGGGCGTTCACACTTCATTCCACTCTTTAATATGTCACACCCAATTTCTTATTTTATATTTGTATTCTATCCTTATTATTATTACTATAACATGGTTATGCATCGGAGCTGTTCAATGAAACTTGCCTCACCCATTTCAGAAACATTCTGAAAGGGAAGAAGAGGCAAACCTCATTGGACACGTTTTTTTTTTTTGTTTTTTTTTTGAAATCGGCCAAAAATACAAAGACCAGTAGCAATTAAGTTCAGTGAAGATTAGTTAAGTTACATTCAGTTTAGGGATAAAGTGTAGCGTTAAGAGTGTAACGAGTAGGTAAATACACTTTATAAAACCAGTTTATCCCTTTACATTCTCTTTTATTGTGTTTTTATACAATATTTGTCATTTATAGATACATTTTTCTTATTCAAAAACATGTAACAAGAACAACTGGGGTGGCATTTTGGGGACTGTAACGGATTAACGGCATTTCAATTGATTTCAATGGGGAAATTTGCTTTGAGATACGAGCAACTTGATATAAGAGCAAGGTGACGGAACGAATTAAACTCGTATCTCGAGTTACCACTGTAAGTCTAGTAAAAACGCTTAACTGGCTCCTAGGCAATAAATTATACACTTATCTCCATATTGATCCCATTGAGAAAAAAAAAAATACACGTGAGAGTCTGTATCTTGGAGTTGCTAAGAACATCCACTAAGTAGCTATTCTCTTGGCTTAAGTAGTAAAACATATTGAAAGAAGGCACAAAAGGAGACCACTCCTGTATTGTCAGCAGCAGAAGAGGTGTGGACCCTGGCTGTGCCACACTGCAATATAACAGCCAATTAGTTGTGTGATTGCATTTTGCCAATAAAAAGGCATAACTGTATTTAGAAACTGCAAATTTCATGCATCTCTTACAGAAAATTGCAATTGGAGGTAAAGATGAAAATATCAATTTTTGGAATTGGTTTTATTGTTAAAAAATAATTCATGACTTTAAAAGACAACAACTTAGACATAATGGAACAGCTTAAACCCAACCATTATGATTGTCTTTCCTGCAAGTGGACCGTGCAAAGAATTGTCATTATCAGTGGGACTTTAGGAACTTAGGAAACAAATAATCTTTTTTGACCATATTTTGAGCAGATTTGCAGTTATCTACAATTACAGATGAATTATCAGAGTAAAAGTGAATGAAGAAGTGAGTTAGAGAAAATTTTGCATGTAACCGATTAAGAAAAATTTGTGAAAACAGGCATACAGAATATTATTTTTCAAATGATATGGTGGTAACATATTTAATCTATAGCTTGTTAATTGACTATTTATTCAGGCCACAGTTTCCAAAATGTGATCCACAGAACACTAGCTTACAGGATATTAATATAGTCCATGAATAAAGCATTCTTTTCCCAAATAGTTGTGTTGCTGTTGTTTAAATTTTTAAGACAAAGTTAAATAGCATTATTAGTCGGATGCTTTGCAGAACCTTTAATATGGAAATTTCAATATTTCAAAGGAAACCGAGGAAGTAGAATTTTCCAAATGTATTTAACCAGCAATTATTTCAATAAGCTTCATGCTTTAGGAAACAATATTGTTTTATGTTTATGCATCTGTTTTGCAGAACTGTTTCCAGCAATTTCATGTAATGTTTTCTATGTTTTGTGAGAACTTTTATTTCTCATAGAAAACATGACCTGCAAAAAGTCTATAAGCTAAATCTATATATTTTAGTTGATAGGAGAAGTATGTATGTGTGTATATGTGTGTGTGTGTGTATGTGTGTGTGTGTGTATATATATAGCTTGATCTGTAGCCTGCCTTCCAGTTTGCATAAAATTTAAAGATTAAAAATAGTGCTTCCTGTTTTTAACATTAATTCCCATCTGACAATATTTTTAATTTATTTTAATTTACTTTTATTATTATTATTTCTTTATTCCTCACCTAAGAACATGCTTAAAGAGAAGAGAGAGAGAAAGAAAAAGAGAGAAGGAGAGAAATATGGGTATGGGGGAAATACCTATTGTTGCCTCCCATACATGGCCCACTGGGGATTGAATCTGCAACTTGGATATATGCCCTGACTGGAATTGAACCTGCAACCTTTACTACTATGGTCTGGCCACAAAGTAACTATTTTATAAAATACTGTATTTTATAGTTACAAAAGTAATTATGTAACTATAAAATACAGTATTAGGTTGATGGTGTATAGGATGATGCTCCAATCAACTGATCACCTGGCCAGGACCAAAATTAATCTTTTAATTAACATGAAAGGTTATAAGAAGTCTTTTAATGAGGCTCAGATAATCTAATTTCAACAGCTGACTTCTCATCAGGCACCATACAGTTTAGACTCTAGAAGACAGTTGGATAGCATATTTAAAGTGCTCAAAGAAAACAACTGTCAATCAAACTTCCTATATCCATCAAAATAATATCCCAATTCTTTAAAAATAAAGACATTGCCAGAGAAACAAAAACTGAGAGAATCAGTTGATACCATATATCTTAGACCAAAATCAAGTCACTCCACGTAATTCTAACCACGTGAAAGAACACAGAGCACAGGTAAAAGTAATTATGTAACTATAAAATACAGTATTAAAGCATGTCTTCTTTCTACTCTTATTTTAAACAATTGTTTTACTATAATAATAGATAAGCATAGGTATTTTTTCTATCCCTCCTTCCTGCATGCCTAGAGGGGTCCACCTTCCTTCTCAGGTGCCCTCCATTATCAATTTTCTCTTCTTTCGTCTGTTTGTTATTGCTATTTGGATAACTTCATTACATGTATAAACATAGTCAAGCTTATCACATTTTGAAAATCAAACCAAAGAAACCTCTTTGGATGCCATATTCCTATCAGCTACCACTTCGTCTTTTTCCTTCACAACAGTGGTTAAAAGTTGAGTTACTTCTTGCTGCCTCAACTCTCCTCACCGCTCCATTTGCTTCAGCCAGCTTCTGCTCACATCACCACTAAACAGCTCCTTTTGAAGTTGTCCACAGTGTGCTGGGAACGGTGGGCACATGAAGCCACCAGGGCACCTCAGACAGGGAGCGAATGATGCCGAAGATACTGGGGACCAGACCACAATCCCCTCTTGAGGTCTCAGGAGCTCTATTGGCTGCCGGGGCGGGGGAGGCGGGAAGAGGGGGTCCTGCGATATGAAACAGGTGTGTACATCCTGGGGCAGACAGCTTTTCCCAGGACCCTTGTAAAAAATTGGCTCATACCACCAATCATGCAATCCCCAAGGCCAATGGGCTTCTCCACACTCCTCAGTTAGTGTGGCAGGGCCTGGTCCAAAACACAGTGTTCTGTCCCAAATTCCTCCAGCACAGGAGGAAGCGCTGGAGCCGCTTATGGGAAGTAAGCTGAGCATGGAGAGCCTAAAAGCTATAGCCATCCAGGATCCCTTTGTAGTGGTCGGCAAACTGCGACTCATGAGTTGCGGTTTGCCCCTTTGTTGACCAATGACTTTGCCGACCACTGCCCTAGAGGTCACGCTAGCTTCCAGAGCAGAATCCTGGGCCCCTATCTGATATCTGCCAAGGTCCAAGGCTGCAGCAAACTGAACACGCATTTCATTCGGAAATCCGAATATAGGTTGTGACTGGGAACCTCCCTCTTAACAACTGGTGAGTTCAGTTTTGCCTGCCTTCCACCTCCTTGCACAACCACCCTCCTCTTCCTCCCCTCCCTGCAGATGTGAGTGCAGTGCCCTCTAAAGACCACTGTGTCCATGCCAAACATAGACCACGTTCCCCTCACCCAGGACCTTTTATAGCTACAGGAAGAGGTCACTGCAGCCTGGTACACGCAGATCTAGCGCCCACAGAGTATCAGCGGGACTTTATCTGGATGAGAAAGGCTCTTGAATCTCAGTTTCTGCAATCTACAGGGCACCTGTATTTCACCAGTATACACCAACTCTTCAAAATGACAACTTGATGCCCCGAGCTATGGCAGAGTAGACATCCTCATGCTAGATCTGGACAGTATGGCCTTTCTAGCCCAAGTTGAGCCCAAGGAGAAAATATGGCCCTTACTCCAGAAAACCAAGATATATTCATGAGTACACAGACTACAGAAAGGTATGCTCCCATACTAGGTACTGCTCTCTTCAGAAAGAGTGAGCTGCTCATTCAAATAATGCACTTCACACAGTCGGAGAATAAAAAAGGTAAAACTAACATATGCAAACACACACATTTATACACAAATACAAAAACAAAACAAACCAACACAAAAACACCCAGGCACTCACACATATCCTCAGGAATGGCTGCAAGGTTAAGAACACACACACACAGAAAAGAGAATCCAAGATGGCGGCATAGGTAAACACCTTCACTGCTGCCTCGCACAACAATTTCAAAACTACAACTAAAAGACAGAATAGACATCATCCACAACCACAGGAAAGCTGGCTGAGTGGAAATTCTACAACTAGAAGTAAAGAGAGGGGCTCACAGAGACTCAGAGGAGCTGCAAAAAGCTGAGGTACAGAGATGCGCGCGCATGGAGAGAGCGGGTGACAGCAAACCTGGCTGGCTTTCTCTGGCAGGAAGGAGACTGAGACTCTCAACAGTATTGAACTCCTTATCCTACGACACTAAACCCCAGATTCAGCCGAAACTCATAAGGGGGTAGTTTGGACTGTGAAGGGGGAGAAATGAACGGAAATTTAGGGGAGTCGCAAAAGATCAGAAGTCTGATGGTGTGCACGGCACTGCACGCAGAGGACGAACTGCTGATTGTGCCGCTGGCTTTCGAGAGTGGGTGGGAGACAGACCCTCCCAATGGTGCCATTTCTAACTCCTCTAAACCCCGGTTTCAGGCAAAACCCTGGGGACCCAGACTCATGTGGTCCTGGAGCACAGGGGAGCTGGAAAGGCAGAGGTCTAGAGGCACTGCGATAGTGAGCGCACAGACACAGGGATCAATCCAGTGATTACCTGGTCATGTGAGACTCGGGGGTCATGTAGGGCGGGGCCGACTGGAAGACAAGGCGGTCCCTTAAGTAGTGAGACTCCACCCCTCCCAAGCTCAACAGAGAGGCTTCTGCGGTTTTTCAAGTCTGGTATCATAAGGCTGAATCCAACACAGAAGTTCTCCCAGCATAGTGAAAATGCCGAGACAAGGGAAGGTATCACAAACAAAAAAAATGGAGGAAAAGAAACGACTGGATATAGAGTTCAAAATCACGCTTATAAGGTTTTTCAAGAATATCCTAGAAAAGATGGATAAATTTAGTGAATCCCAAGAGGAGATGAAAAAGGACCAACTAGAGATGAAAAAGATCCAACTAGAGATGGAAAAGGTCCAACTAGAAATTAAACATACATTGACTGAAATAAAAAATATTATAGAGTCCTAACAGCAGACTAGAGAAAGGCAAGAATCAAGTACAAAATTTGAAATATAAAGAATCAGAAAACACTCAACTGGAAAAGCAAGAAGAGAAAAGAATCCAAAAATGTGAAGATAATGTAAGGAGCCTCTGGAACAGCTGCAAGCGCACCAACATCAGAATTGTGGAGGTGCCAGAGGTAGAGAGAGGGCAAGATACTGAAAACCTATTTACAGAAATAATGACTGAAAACTTCCCACATCTGGTAAAAGAAATAGACTTACAAGTCCAGGAAGCACACAGAACCCCATATAAAAGGAATCCAAAGAGGACCACACCAAAACACATCATCATTAAAATACCAAGAGCAAAAGACAAAGAGAGAATATTAAAAGCAGCAAGAGAAAAACAGTTCATTATCTACAAGGAAGCACCCATACGACTGTCAGCTGATTTCTCAACAGAAACAATGCAGGCCAGACGGGAATGGCAAGAAATATTCAATGTGATGAATAGCAAGAACCTACAACCAAGAATACTTTTTCCAGCAAAGCTGTCATTCAGAATTGAAGGGCAGATAAAGAGCTTCACAGATAAGAAAAAGCTAAAGGAGTTCAACAACTCCAAACCAGTATTATATGAAATGCTGAAAGGTACTCTTTTAGAAGAGGAAGAAGAAAAAGTTAAAAGCCAAAAAATTATGAACAACAAATACATATCTATCAACAAGTGAATCTAAAAATTAAGTGAATTAAAAATTTGATCAACAGAATAAACTGGTGAACATAATAGAATCAGGAGCACAGAAAGGGAATGGACTGATTATTCTTGGGGGAAAGGAGGGAGGGGTGTACAGGGAGAGACTGGACAAAAATCACACCTATGGACTCATCAATAAAGTGGAGGTAAGGGTAGAGGGAGGGATGGGAGCTGGGTGGAGGGGACCTATGGAGGGGAAAAAAGAGAAACAAATGTAGTAATCTGAATAATAAAGATTTAATTAAAAAAAAAGAACACACACACACAAAAAAAATAAATAAATAAAATAAAAAAACAAACACCTTATAGCTGTTTTTCACTCATCATTTGACTTGAGTCTTCAGTAGTATTGAACAAGGTTGAACACTCCCTATGTCTTTCAGTGGTATTTTCCATCATTTATTAAATTGACACAATATTCTCCTGCTCCATTTGCACTAACAACTATGGTCGTCACTCCACATTTTGCATTGGACTATTTTCTTCAGCTCTTCAGGTGTCAATTTATTCAAGACACAGACTCAGTCATTCTTTTCTTCCTATCCAGACAGTCTTATCATGATGTCAGTGTGCTGAAGTTATACATATCAGGCATCACTTGAGTTCCGGGTTCATAGATTCACTAGCCTGATGGTTGTTTCCACATAGATGAAATGTCAAACATTTTGTTATTGCCTCTCAGCTTTAAACCCACTCTTCAGTCCTCTACTTTGTGGTAATATGACTGGGACTTTAAAATTACATTCAGTCTTGGCCAACTGAATTCTTCACAGCCTCTACAAACAGGGATGTTAGGGGAACACTGAAAGGTGAGAGAAGAGTGCCAATCTCTCTTTGTGTGTGTTTGCTTTGATGGACAACCAAGGGGATCAGTGAACTCCATCTGAATGCCATAGACAAAGTCTCATGAAACTCAGTTTCTATAACCTCCTTTCATTTACTTTTTGTTAAATTTATTGAGTGACATTAGTTAACAAAAGTGTGTAGGTTTCAAGTGATTCTGTAATACATCATCTAGATATTATATTGAATGTTTACCACCCAAATTAAAGTCTCCCCCTGTTACCATTAATCCTCCCCATTTTATCCTCTTATACCTTCCCCAAGCCCAGTTTCCCTCTAGTAATCACCATACTATTTTCTGTGTCTATGAGTTTTTTTGTCTTTTTGCTTAATAGTTTGACCTATTTCACCCCAAACCTAACCCACTCCCTTGCTGACAGTTGTCAGTTTGTTCTCTGTATCTATGAGTCTGTTTTGTTTATTTGATTATTTATTTGTACTTTGTACACTCAGGGGGTATGGGGGTTCCTTAGCCCAGCCTGTGCTATCTCACAGTCCAGGACTCCTCGAGGGATATCCACCTGCCGGCTTAGACCTGCTCCCTGGGGAATAGGTCCTAAGCCACAGTCAGACATCTTTAATACTGCTGAGGAGGTGGGAAAGGCTCCACCACTGCCACTGTGCTTGGCTTGTGGCTGAGTAGAGCTCCCCCTGTGGAAGCACACTACTAGGGGGGCAACCCTCCATTGAGCATCTACCCCCTGGTGGTCAGTGTGCATCATAGCGATGAATTATTCCCAGTTGTTCCACCATTAGGGTCAATTTGCATATTACCCTTTTATTATATAGGACCAGAGGCCCAGTGATGAAATTTGTGCATGGGGGGAGTATATCTGAGCCCAACCTGCACCCTCTCCAATCCAGGATCCCTTGGGGGATGTCTGACTGCCAATTTATGCCCACACTTTTAACAGTTCCATTGTTGTTTCTTTCTTTTCGTACTTAAACCCATTGGGATTAGTAGGTATTCAAAGTGTGTATACATTTTGGGGGGATACCCTCTATAGCTCTAGTCAGCAGTGAAAGGTTTGGAATCCCCAGACAGAGAACCTTGCTCACTCCCCGCATGTCTCCCCACTCCACTTTTCCACCTTTGCAGGCAGTGGAAGATTCAGTGTTTTCTCTCATTAACTCGGAAAAGCATATCCTGTCACCTGCTGCCCAGTAGAAACGTGCTAGGTCCCAGGCAAGCAAGGCTCAGTCAGGGCAGCCCTTGCTCATGGGCGCCAACACCCCAAGTGCACATTCTTCCTGTGCAGTCTCTCCAACCCTCCTGCCATTTCACTGAGAGGATGGACCTCTTTGCCTCCTCTGATCTTGAATGCTGACTGAAGGCACCTCAGTGAGGGCCGCCCCACACCTGTCAGGTGTGTCTGTCCACACCTGCTCCTGCCTCAGCACCTGCATTAGCCCCATAAAAACAATCTCATTGCCACACTGGCCTCCACAGGAACAGGGTGTCACCACTCTGCTCTCTCACTGTCATCTCACAGGCGCCGCCCCCCTCACACCACCCACCTTGAGCACCCAGACATGCTCCAAAAGACATGAGCATGCCAGAGTACATGCACACATCATGTGGGGGAACTAGGAGTGCTGGGTTTGACAGAAGTGTGATGGAGGGGTGGGGGGGACATGTGCACACTATGGTCTGGGACTATTGTAGACACATATGGATGACAGCATGCTGGGGGAACATTCACATTCGGGCAGGACAGGGGGAGAAGGTGCATGCACAGGAGGCCTGCACCTGCGCAGATCCACAAACTCATGCAGTGTGACCAGGAAGATGTCAATCCAGCCCTCCAAGGCGGTTGTTTTGCGATTGCACACTTTCTAGTCCAGGAAGCTGCACTGGGATCAGCCAGCTGTGAGGGTGAGGGTGAGGGTGAGGGCGAGGGCCAGGGCGAGGGCTAGAGTGAGGGCGGCTAGCTGAGAGGGCTCCACAGATGGCCAGTGTGCTGTCAGTTGCAGGAGTCATCATCACCTCAGCCGCCTCATCTCTGGGCCCCTTGCTACCTCTATCTCTGGGGTCCTCCCAGGCCCTCGGCACCCAGGAAGCCAGGCTGCCCGCTGCAATGCCTGTGGTGATGCCCACCTCCTCCAGAGTCAGGAATGCTCCAAGGGCAGGATCTTCCCATAGATCTCACCAGAAACACCTCAGGGAGGGCACTTCAGAGCCGGTGGCAGTGAAGAATGTGAGGGTGTGGTATGGAGGGGGTGCCCGTGCTTCTGTTAACTTATACAATGTGTTTTATACCAAAGCATATGGTGGAAGCTGTGAGCGGCACTAAGCCAAGCCTGTGGGCTTATCTGAAGCAGTACTTGCGGGTCATCAGGAAGTGATCACAGCTGCTGCCATGGCCATGTGGGGAGTACAGGCCGCCCTCTGCCAGGCCAACCTGTCCTCACTGCTGCAAGCCCCCACCCACTGAGCCTGCCGCTCACATAGGTTACTGAACAGTCATTTCGTGTCAACGTCCTGAACAATTTGCATATTCCTCTATTATTAGTATAGATGATATTTGCCTTTCTCTGACTAGCTTATTTCTTTTTCTTTTCTTTTTTTAAAAATATATTTTATTGATTTTTTACAGAAAGGAAGGGAGAGGGATAGAGAGTTAGAAACATCAATGAGAGAGAGACATCAATCAGCTGCCTCCTGCATGCCCCCTACTGGAGCTGTGCCCACAACCAAGGTACATGCCCTTGACCGGAATCAAACCGGGGACATTTCAGTCCTCAGGCCGATGCTCTATCCATTGAGCCAAACCGGTTTTGGCTCTGACTGGCTTATTTCACTTAGCATTATTCTCCAGGCACATGCATGCTGTGGCAAAAGGTAAAATTTCCTCCTTTTTATGGCAGAATATTATTACATTGTGTAAATGTGCCACAATTCTTTCATCCATTCATCTACTGATGAGCACTTGGTGTGCTTTCAAATTTTGGCTATTATAAATAATGCTGCAATGATAGATTTGATAAAGGGTTCATATCCAAAATATGTAAAGCACCTATACAACTCAATGCCATTAAAAACAAACAACCCAATTAAAACACTGGCAAAGGAACTGAATAGACATTTATCCAAACAGGACATATAAGTGGACAATGCTCCTGCTCACCCACCGAACCTCGAAGATGAACTCCTCAAAGAGTTCAAGTTTATAAAGGTTGTCTACCTACCTCCCAACACCACTCCTATCCTGCAGCCCATGGATCAGGAGGAGATAATTTTAAAAAGCTGTACATCAAGCACCTGTTCCGGCGCTGCTTTGAGGTGACCAAGAACACATACCTCACCCTTTGAGAGTTCTGGAAGAACCACTTTAACATAGTGATATGCCTCAGAATTATTGATCAGGCCTGACTGGGTGTTACAAGGAGGACTTTGACCTCTGCATGGAAGAAGCTGTGGCCTGAGGCCATAGCCAAAAGGACCTTCGAAGATTCGAACCCAAGGTTTCAAGGAGGAGCCAGAGGTGGAGGAGATCTCTACAAGTGAGATAAAGGAGATCTTAGGAATGTGGGAGAGGGTGTCACACTTCGTGGAAAAGAAACACCCTGAAAAAGTTGCTACTGGTCGTGCATCGGAGCTATTCAATGAAACTTGCCTCACCCATTTCAGAAAGGGAGGAAGAGGCAAACCTTGTTGGACACGTTTTTTATGAAATCGGCCAATAATGCAAAGACCAGTAGCAATTAAGTTCAGTGAAGATTAGTTAAGTTACATTCAGTTTAGGGATAAAGTGTAGCATTAAGAGTGTAATGAGCAGGTAAATACACTTTATAAAATCAGTTTATTCATTTATATTCTCTTTTATTGTGTTTTTATACAATATTTGTCATTTATAAATACATTTTTCTTATTCAAAAACACTTAACAAGAAAACTTGGGTTGCATTTTGGGGGCTGGAATGGATTAAGGGCATTTCAATTTATTTCAATGGGGAAATTTGCTTTGAGATAGGAGCAACTTGATATATGAGCAAGATTATGCAACGAATTAAACTCGTATCTCGAGGTACCACTGTATACATACATATATATATATATTTTTTCTCCTTCATCTTTTAATTCTCCTGTTATTTTTAACACTTCAAATGCTCTGGTAGGAGACACTTGTATTGCTGAATGACTAACAGAGCAACATCGAACAACCATACTTTCATTCCCAAATAAGAAGAGAAATAGCCCAATCTTTTTGAAATATTTATACCAAACATCTTAGTGAAAAATGACTTGTTGAGAAATCTGAGACTACCACAGAGCAGAAGAACAATTGATAGGGCATAACAAGAACTCTGGTTAGGTATGAAATGGAAGGGACATCTGTTTAAAAAGTGTTGCAAAAGATCTTGAGTATTAGCAGCATCAAGAGGCTTGATTTTTACAATTGAAGGACACTGTTCCTAGTCCTATGATCATAACTTACAGTTACATTTCATAATTTATAAAATAATAAGAATAAATATTCTAATTATGTAATATTTTTCAGATGCATAGATAAAATATACTAAACTGATTCCCTTTTCAAATCATTTCATACTATAAGTTGAATAGAGTGGATGTGCATAAGAGAAATTAGCTTTTAAGCTATGGTATTTTTTGTTATGATAGCCTAAACAAAGAAAGATAACCTAATGTAATACTTGATAGTTTAAATAACAGACATTTATCTCCTCAGACTTTTGGATACTAGATGCCCTAGATCAAGGTGTCACAGGTTGGGTTTGTACTGAAGCCTCTCTCTGTGGCTTATGGATAGCTATCCTCTCATTATTGACAGACAGGGTCTGTCCTCTGTGTGTGTACATTCCTGGTATCTCTATGCCCTGATCTCCTCTTATTAGGACAGTGTTTGCATTGAATTAGAACCCATCCTAACAGTCTCATTTTAACTAAATCATGTCTCTAAAGGCCCTATTTCTGAATGCAATTGTATTCTGTGGTACTAAGGGTTAGGGCTTTAACAGATACTTTTGGAGGATGGCACACAATTCAGTCCATAATAGTGTACATATATACTGCTAATTGGTTTCAGCCACTGTTATTTTTTTAGTTTTGTTGTTAGTAATCATGTCTAATTACTAACTGAAGCAAAGAGTGCATATAGGCATATTATTTATAGATGTGTAGGATAACACCCTCCAAAATTTAAACAGAAATAAAAAACTTTTTTTCTGAGGAATCGAACTGTATTATAAACCTCTCTATTCTATTCATTTTAAATTATATGCATGTAATATTTTGATTGAAAAATAGCAAATTAAAAAAGATTGCCCAAAATTATCAGTAAACTGGTAGAACTGTTCCACTGTGTTTCAATGGTTTATTTTTAAGAAATACAATTGGGTACACATGTCAAATAAATAATTTCAGTTATTCATTTTTATGGTTAGTATACTTTATAGTACTTTAAATTATATATAAGTACCTAATTCTAGAACAGTACCAGTAAGTAGAAAAATAGTCTGTAAAGGCTAACCCAGACAATAAAACCAAACAGTAAAAAGAATTTATCCATGGTAATATTAAAAACAAAAATATATGCATCTCATTATATTGGGAAATAGTATAATAGTATTTTCTACTCATAATTGAGTGATCTATAAATTGCCTAGTGATCATAAGATAATTTATTATTTATAGCTTTTTTTCTTTTGTTTTTAATTTCACTCTACCTGATATTCTATCTGATCTCATTTTTAATTTAATTGACTTTTTCCCTTGAATAAAATTTACATAATATTTTATATTTTTTTCTTTATGAGTCAGAAATTGAATTAATTATTTTTATATTTTATGTATTAATATTTTAAGGTTTTTTTTATTATCTCCTTTGTACTGTATCTTAGATTAGATAAAGTATCGTAGCTGAAACATTAGTGTTAACTAAAAAAAATACAGTCTACCCTTTCTCTTCTCTCTCTCCCTAGTCTCACATATCAGACATACATGGGTTCAAGAGACAATTTTATACATTTTTTCTTAAATTTAATAGATACTGTCAGTAGCAAATGAATACTTTAGTCCTCCTAATCTCTATAATAGATTGTTTCCCTGTTTTCACATATAGTCCTAAGTTTCCTGCCATTTCTCTTATAAGGAAACTGTGATTCAGAAGGATTGAGAAGTTTTAGGTCACATCATTTGTAATAGATTCAAGATTCAGAATCAGAGATTTTGAATTCAAATCACAATAGTAAATAGCACTTACCATCAAGGCACTTGCAATATCGTGAGGAAGAAGAAAGTATAATAAATTGTAGTTAATATCAGTATGAAAAAGATGCTGGGAGTGGACAAAGAATAGGTGATTTGTGTTGGTAGGTAAAAGAAGGACTAGGAATAGAAATTTTCAGAAAAGTGTTAGGTGGGTGACAGGGAAGTAATAATTCAAGTCAAAGACACCAATATGAATAGAAGTTGAAAAGTTTATAAGTAAATACCACCTTTGGACAAAAGCAAACAATTTTGCACAGCAAAACATACTGTGGAAGGTGGAAGTGAGTAGAAGCAGATAAGGTTAGAGTAACAGGCTGAAATTCTGTCATAAGAAGTAATAAATGCTATGCTAAGATAACTGAACTTTTTATATAAGCAAAGGATAGCCTATGGGGTGTTTTCATTTTTTTAATAAGAATGATTTGATTCAAATTGAAATTATAGAAATAAATATAGATTAGAGATGAGTGAAAAATTGAACAAAGAGACCAGTTAGGAGAATATAATAAAACTTGAGATATCTATTATAACCTATTATAATAAAAGATTAATATGCTAATTAGACCAGACATCCTTCCTTCTGACAAAGTTGCAGTGGGCTGGGGCAGAGGCAGAGGCAGAAGTGTCAGAGGCCATGGCCCATGGTGGCAACTGGTGCACTGGGCCTCTAGTATGATATAAAAGTCACAAACCAGGGCATTTCTAGCTCCAGGGCATTTCTAGCTCATCTCGCCCAATCCTGATCATCAGGACCCTAGCAGCAAGCTAACCTACCAATTGAAGTGTCTGCCCCTTGGTGGTTAGTGTGCATCGTAGATACTCGTCGAAAGGTCTAACAGTCAGATACTTAGCATAATAGGTTTTTATTATATAGAATTTCAAACTCCCTAAATTATCAGCCATATTTTTCTCCATCATAATGCATTTCATTCATTTTAAGGAATGATTTTTTTTCACACATGAATACCTCTAACATTAGATGTGACTCACAATTTATGGAGTCTTAGAATGCACTATTACATAAGAAACATAACACTCTGATTAGTCTCACAGTCAAAGGCATTTTATATTCGATAAAACACATCATATGATCTCCTTATTTATTTGTCATTTTCTTTACTAGAATACAAGTTTCATGAGGATGAACTAGTGCTGCTCATTTGTTTTTGTTTCCTATTTTTTTCAGTCTGTATCTCCAGTGCCCTGAAATGTATCTGCTACATAGTAAAAGGTGAAAGATTTATGTGATCTGAAGAGAAACCAGAGTATGTATCTGCTACATAGTAGGTATGCAATAAATATCTGTTGAACAAATGAATGAATCAGACTCTTTCCATCAATTGAAATCAATAAAGTGGGTATTTTTTTGTCAAAAGAGAGATTAAGTATATGTAGAAAAATGGAAAGAACTAAATGATGATAACTTTTAACAAAGTTTAGGAAGGGCAAAGTGCTTTGCCTATAATAGTGAAGATCTGTATGGGAAGTGAGAGGAGATTCTACATCTCTGAGAATTAGTATAAAAGGGCAGGTGTTTAGATAAAGAGTGGGATGAATAACATATCTCAGTAATTTAGAATTCTTTTTAAAAGTCCTAAGCAAGAGTTTAGGGATAGTTTTTGAAACAAATTTTAGCCCATACTTAAAAGAAAGAAGTTGTCCTCATCACAGATTTGTATAAATTAGGCAAACTAATAATATTATTTAATTCTACTTGTAACCACTTAAAGTTATTAAATATATTTAAAAACTACACACACATATACCCACACACATGTACACACACATGAAAAAGTTAAGACATGAGGAAGAAGCTCAACTTAAGTGATTGAAAGTCTTTCTCAAGGGAAAACCAATTTATGCTATTGCAAAGGATACACTTAAAATCAGCAGTTAAGAGGAAAATTTTGGCTCAAAAAGGAAAGAATGTTTTAATAACTAAAGCTAAGAAGTGACTAAAAATATATCAAATGTCTAAACAGAGGCTGAATAGTCTTTTTAGTGCATGGTATAGGTATATATGCAGTCTCTTACTGTAACATGTTTCTCTAATGCAAAATAGGAGGACAAATAGCAACATACCCCACCCTTCACATATGAGGGGAATAGCCTCAATGTAATAGGGCGGTTGCATTGGTTCACATGTGATTTTTCTAAGATGTGAATGGTTTAAGCCTCCCAGAAGTGCAAAGTAAATGAGACAGTGAACCTGTCATCCACAGAAGCATTGAGTGTTGTACAAGTCATCTATCTTCCTTTTGACCTTCCCCTCAGCTATAGATGGCTTCATGCTCAGTCCTTGAAGAGCTCATTGCACAATTTTTTCTGCATTTTTTGCTTGTCACCATAACTCAGTCGACTAGCCTTTCTCAGGGTTCAAGCCATCTGTTCCTAACCCATTTTCTTTCAACACTATTTTAATTTATGCTTTTGCAAATCAAGGTTTTTGGGGAATATTACTTCACATTATTGTATTGGATAAGAGGCTTGGACAAATGGACTCTCAAACTTGGAGTTTTCATGACTAAAGAAATCCCTGTCTAACCTGATTGACTATATGTTAAATAATAAAGACCAAAGAAATCTGGGGTCACTGATCTTATTTGTGTTTATTTTGCTCAAATATGAATATTAATTTTAATATTTACTAATAAATATAAACTAAGTTTGAATTTGATAAATGTTATTAAGACTATAAATGAATGTCAGCTTCCTTTAAAAAATAAGCCTTCCCAAACAAAATAGGCCCATTTCTATAATTTTATGCTGTAAACAGACAGCTATTAGTACTTCCATTAATTATCCCATATACACAGGTTGTTCTTTAGACATTAAGAATAGTCCTGATAATTCTTTGTGAGTTTACTGAGGAATGCAGTGAATAAAAGAAAACCCATACTTCAAATTTAATAATCTATTTGTTTGAGTATTATCAGTGCTTGCTTCTTCCAATAATGCTGGTATGTGAAAATTCATCAGTTCAATGATTTTGCCTTCCCCTATAATATTATTGTTATGAGACAAAAAAAAAGTAAAGTAAACTGTTTGCAAATCATATTCTCCAGATCAGCACACAGGTACTACTTTCTAGTAGAATGTAATTTCATTTGTTTTGTGAGCCAGGAGCTAGGAGAATTACTCATTTGGTGATATTGAAAACACTGACAATCTGTAGTACTTCTTTATAAATTGGAAGAATTGCCTGCATTTCTTCAGGATCTGCTTGTTTTTCTATCTTAGAACAACACAGTTAATCTATCCTTCTATCTAATAGACTGATTTTCTCTAATACTGCTTTGGGAGTATTTTCTCACCTGTTAAATTACTGCCTGATGGGATATAATAACATTGGTATACAAAAAAACAAAACAAAATTTAAAAAAACAAACAAACAAACAAAAAACTATAAAAAAAGATGTGATAATAGCAAATCACCATTTGGTACAGTGGAAAGAAGTGGAACTGGGAGTTGGGATATGTGTTTAGCCCCAATTTTTTCCACTTTTAACTCAGTTCATTCTCTTTAATCTCTCTGGACTTCTGTTTATTTATAAAATGAGTTAAAACTATGTCAGCAATTCTTAAACTAAGATGGCATCAAAATCAACTGTGCAGTTTTCAAACTGCAAGCAAGTAGGTCCCTTTCAAACTTTAGGATCAGAATTTATAATGGTGGGGCCTATTCATAAATATTTTTATAAAGTGCCATGGGTTCCATCTATATACACTGCCAGCTTGGAAATCTAATTATTTTCAAAGGACTTATCTGACTTTATCCTATATAATAAAGAGATAATATGCAAATTGACCATCACTCTAACACACAAGTCGGCTTCCCATGTGTGTCAAAGATGGCTGCCCCCATTTGGACACAAGATAGCTGCCACAAGATGGATGACAGGGTAAGGTAGTTGTGGGCAATCAGACCACAAGGGGAGGGCAGTTAGGGGTGACTGGGACAGCAGAAGAGATCAGTTGGGGGTGACCAGGCCTGCACGGGAGGGCAGTTAAGGGCAACCAGGCTGGCAGGGGAGGACAGTTGGGGGCAACCAGACCTACCAGGGAGGGTAGTTGAGGGGGACCAGGCCAGCAGAGGAGAGCAGTTAGGGGCAACCAGGCCAGCAGGAGAGGGCAGTTAAGGGTGACCAGGTTACAGAGGAGGTCACTTTGGGGCAACTGGGCCTGCAGTGGTGGACAGTTGAGGGAGACGAGGTCTGCAGAAGAGAGCAGTTGAGAGCAACCAGGCTGACAGGGTAGAGCAGCTAAGGATGACCAGGCCATCAGCAGAGGGCAGTTAGGGACAATCAGGCTGGCAGAGGAATGGTTAGGGGGTGGTCAGGCTGGCGGGCAGAAATGATTAGAGGTAATCAGGCAGGCAGGCAAGCAGTTGGGAGCCAGCAGTCCCTGATTGTGAGAAGGATGTACGACTGCCTACTGGGTTCAGGCCTAAATGGGCAGTAGGACATACCTTGAGGGGTCCCAGATTAGAGAGGGTGCAGGTTGGGCTGAGGGACACACCTCCTCTACTCCTCCACCCCCTGCATGAATTTTGTGCATCAAGTCTATAGTATTTTTATAATTCTATATATGATATATTAACATTAGAATAATAATTAAGATATCAAGTGACTATAACAACTTAAATAGAATTCATGGGATTTTAAAATCCAGTTGTATATCAGTAATATGATGCAACCAGTATGAAAAATATCAGTTATTATAATGCATGTGCCATAGACTTTTAAAACAGATCAATGCTATAGAAGGGAATAAGAGTTTTGGAAGGGGAGAAAATTTATGGGGGAAAAATAGAGAAAACAGCTTGACAAGCAATATTCCCTTTTCTTAACAAAGAAAGTATAGGCTTCAGAAAGACCTCTTGCTCAGATCCACCATGATTTGAAGTGTGATTGCAAGAAACAAGTGTGCTATGGCAATAAGACCATCTACAAATACTGCTGCCTTGGTATTAACTTTCAATCCAGGATGTGTCAGAGCAAAAAGTGAACCCTACAAGAGGGAGACACAGACATTTCAAATGTCCACCTAAGAACTCTCTCTGAAAACTAAAGGGATTTCAACAGCAGGATTCTAAGTATGTGGTGGGGAACCTGAGTGGAGAGTAGCCAGCCTATGCATCAGAAAATCTTATTACTGTGTGAATATTTTACATGAGAGTACCCACGACACAAAAATATATCAGGCCCTGAGTCCAGAGAGCTAAGTCAAGAAAAAACCTCCTTCTCTCATGCTGTTCCTGCTTTGGCTTGTAGAGAGCAGCTCTCTTATTGAGAAGGGGGTTATCTTAGAAAAGGCCCCAAAGCCCAATATGCCCCCTTTCTCAAAGACAGGCAGATTATAAGTACTTTCTCAGCCCTGGAAATTAGGATGGCCCCTAACTCTGCAGGACCAAAGAAAGAGCACAATGGAGGCCCATGTTCTATAGGTCAAATATTAAACTTATACATCAAGTTAACTGTTTAGTATAATATGATCTCTTGCCCTGCTTTGACAAATCATTCATAAGAATGATGTAGAATGAATACGTTTAAATTCATGATTTTATTTTTTTGGAAGTTGGCGTAATATCAAAGATGATAGATTTGGTAACCAGTGTCCTAACTGAGTATTCAGATACTGGGCCAGCAATGTTAGGATAAGTAATAAATATATATATATATATATATATATATATATATATATATATATATATATATAAATGATTACATGTTTTAACTTAAAATGTGTGTTTATTGCCTTTATTTCAGCAAAATCACTAATTATCATATTAAACATTTTTCATATTAAGTGATGTACTGACCATAATGCCATAATATATAACCTTTTCTTAGTTTTTATAGATTTGTTTTGTTTTTAATTATTACTTTAAGGCAGAGAAAAGTCACATGGCTGATTGTAGCAACTCAAGATAATAAAATTATTAAAGCATTGTTTTATAAGAATAAACATGATATGTTCAAGGATTCTGATACATCTTATGTAACAACTTGCTATAATGAGAAATATAAGATATTTTATATATTTTAATATATCTTATATATTATCAGTTATTAGTCACTTTCTGTGAGTTTTGAATCAGTGGACCCACAGCTGCAGCATTTCCTTGAAGAGTACACTCAGAAGCAGCACTTCCAGCAGCTAGTACACCAGATGACAAAACTTTGCTGGGAGCAGCTCATGGACAAGCCTGGGCCAATGGTAGACAGTTGGGCTGAGGCCTGTTTTGTGAACTAGGTTGAGTACTTCATTAACAGAAGCCAATTCATCTTAAATCAACTGGAACACATCCAGAAATCCAAGCCAGTCTTCTCAAAAAGCCTTTCTGACTGATTTCAATATTAGCTTTATAGAAAATGATGGTAGTTCAAGAAATGAAGTGTAGTTGAGGGGATGTTTGAAGAAAAGGCTATGGGGAAATTAGTTGTCATTCTTGGGACATCTGGTCATCTGAGAATGAACAAAGACCAATTTATAGGTGATTGGAGTTGGAGGGTCTATGTGTATTTGGTTGTATTTTTTAATGTTAATCTTGTGAAAGCACTTGACAGATGAATGGAAAACTTTACTAGATGTATATTACTGTGTGTGGGATTATGTTTTTATTTTAATCAAAGTCTCATTAATTGCTTCCTATAATTTGGATAGTGGGACTGCTTTCTATAATTTTACAGAAGGGCTAGATAAATAAAATCTGTCATTTACAAGGATTTATTTCAGATTTCTGAGAACACTGACACACATCTCAGGTGTATCTGAGAAAGGGCGGCAGAGTAATTTGTAGGCCTCCCTATTCAGTATTTTGATCATCAGTACTGGGGAAAAAAACATCTATGACTATCTTATAATACAGTTTTGCTTTCTAAATTATCTCCCTTCCTTATTCTGTGACTTATTTAAATATTTATATAAAGTATGGTCTTGACGTAGTACAGGTAGCCTGTATGTAGAGGCCTTAAAATGGAGAAATCTAGCCACTGAACAAAGATGTGACTAAATACGTTGTAAAGATTCAGACCTGTTAAATACTAAAAGCAGTTTTAGGTAAAGGTGCATGCCTAATTCTAACCAGTATAGATTCTATGTTCTTTTGATCACTGAAATAAAAGTTTCTACAAGTTTTATAAAACGGATGTGACAAATAGGTAATAAAGTTGTGTTCATCATATTCTACAAATTATGTGCTAAACATATCAGTTATAAATACATAGTATTTTTGCATTAGAGTTTTTTATCAATGACAGGAATATTCATTGATGGATGAACCATCAATTCAAAGACCAATTGTCTTTGTATCAACATACAATGTTTGATAATTCTTGAAAGTATTGCAACATCCAAGAAGTCCTTATGCTACTGG
>JAAGEH010002534.1:25311759-25358490 GCA_011751065.1 Lasiurus cinereus | reverse complement strand
ATATATCAGATCCTTTCCTTAAGGAAATAGCTTCCGGACAGGTAAGTATCCTATGAAAGTTTAATACCAATTAATCACTTGTGATAAATAAGTCAGAGTTCTATATATATTGAGAGATAATATTGTATCCAGCATTATTTTAGCAATTTGAAATACATCAATGAGCAAAACAAAGACCCTGAACTTATAAAGCTTATATTGTAGTAAAAAGGCAATAAATTCGAATGATTGTTGTTAAAATGAATCGTTTTACCCCCCAACAAAACTCTGTAGGTGTCTCACCATCTTTTGGGTAATAAAAAGTTATATAACCAGGGAAAACCTGAAATTTTACAGATGTGTGAAATTTGTAACTCAGAATTATAACACTCATTGTCCTTTTAAGGTATACATCTTGAAATAGGAATGTTTAAGGGTGAAAAGGCAGGTTTAGGGGATTTTTAAAATTAAAGGGGTCCACAAAAAAAACACAGGGCTACACAGTTGCAAAAAAATTACATTTCCGTAAGACAGGAAACAGGGAGCCAGCAGAAGTTATATTTCCATAAGTGAAAGGAACCGGGAGTAGCTAAAGGTCTATATTTACAAAATAAAGAAGGGAGGGCCTCACCTGTCCCATGTGAGGTTTCTCCTTTGAGGTCAGGAGTTTCTCTAGTGACCAAATCAAAGAGAAATAGTGGCTAATTAGGTGGGGTGGGGGGAATATCGAGTCACAAAATCTGTAGCCTTTGCAAATCATGGGAAAAGGAACTCGGTGGGACTCTTTCCCCCTCCCCACTTGGGAGTCTGTGCTTGTTCTTCAATAAATTTCTACCTTCACCATTCCATCTTCCATCCATGGTTTCATTCTTCGAATGAAAGAATATGGGAAAGTCATCCTGCCCAAGGGAATACCGTGGGTTCCAATCTGAAGCAAGAATTTTAGGGGGACACATAGGCAGACTTAGGGATTTTTTAGAATTAGGGTCCATGGAAAGTGTGGGGCTACAGACTGGGAAAAGGTAATTTTTATAACACAAGGAAGCCAGGAGCAGTTACATCTCCATAACACAAGGGAACTGGAAGTAGGAAGGAAAGGTCTATATTTACAAAATAAAGAGAAGGAAGCTCTTATCAAATGGAAAAGAAGAAAGCCTGGAGGAAAGGAGGAGGGAGAACCTCACATGTCAAAGGGGAATAGTGACCAATCAGAGGGGATATGGGGGACTAGAATCTGCAGTTTTTAAAAGCCACAGGGAAGGGACCCAGTGGGACTCTACCCCCTCCTCCTCCCCCCCTCCCCCCCCCCCCCCCGAGAGTCTGTACTTGTTCTTCAATAAATCTCCATCTTTGCTATACCACTTTCTGTCCGTGGATTCATTCTTTGATTCTGGCAGACAAAGAATCCAGGGTCCAGTCCAAAAATTCGGTATCAAGTCCCATATCAATATTATGTATTTACCTAGAAATCCCTAAAGTTCCCTTTCAGAATTTCATAGCTAGATCTCATGTTTTCAACAGCAAAATAATAATTTTAAGAACTTAAATCAACTTAATATAATAGTACACTTATAGTTTAATTATAAATTACAAACAGACTTCTTTGCCTTAATAAAAGAAAGAAAATGTTGAGAAAAGAATCATGGTAGTAATGTGAAACCTGAGGTCCTGGTAGAAATTAAATAAGAATCCTATTTTCATCTCTTTATATCTATTATGAAAAGAAATGTCAGGTGAATTTTGTTTAAGCGTCATTTTATGGATTGTTTGTTTTTAACCTTCCATGGCTTTGGCATTAAATGTTTAAATATAGCAACAGAGCTTAGACAAGATTCTTCCAACACCCCCCTACCCCCTTGCTGTTCTAGAAATGCTTAAGGAGTCAGCCTGCTGAAATGGAAACTAGCCAGTGCATTTCCAGATAGATCAGTGAGAAGCACAAGCAGCTGGTGAACAGACTGCATCCAGGGGCCCAGTGGACTCTGGGAGAATTGTAAAACTTTTTGAAGGGTAGCAGAGGCTGTTGTACCCAGAGTTCGGGGTCCCCAATAATCCACCACTAAGGAGCCTTTTCCAATGCAAAAGCAAAGAGTCTTTATTCAAACCGGGGTTTGGCTCTCAGCCTCTTTCTGATGCAGCAGCGAGGCGAGCGGACCGGGCGGGAACAATGAGTTTTATGGGGTAGGATAATTAGGGGGCTTGGGAAAGTAATGAAGGCTACAGAGATTGGTCACTTGAATTGGGGTCTTTCTGTGGATAAGCCTAATTAGGACCTTAGCTGTGTCCCTGGAGCTTCATTGGTCCATTTGGGTGGGGATTGGGGAAGTTAAGACATTGCTGGCACACCGGTGGCCACTCCCAGAAAAGGGAGGGGTTTTAGGCAGGGGTCCCAGCCCTGTAGGACAAGATGGAGGGGAGTTCATTTCCTTTCAAGGCCTTTAAAAGTCAGATGGACATCCTTCTGTTGAGGAAGGAAGGCTGTTCTTCATCCTAATGAATAAAGGATAGCAGGAAGATATTCCTGCCAGTCATTGAAATTTGTTGAGAATCTACTATTTGCCCGTTGATGGATATACCAAATGACCCAAATCAAAATGATTGTTGCTCTCCTCGGTTGTGAAGTACTTATAATTCTCTGAAATAAATACTCACAAACTAGTCTTTGATAACAAGAATATCCCCCAGTCAAACATTGCTCATCATTTTATTGAGTAATGATGGGCTAACACGTAGTCTGTGGTCTTTTGATTTCTTTTCTGAGTTTCCTAAATCAAATTTGGGAAATAATGAAGGCTGTTAACATATGAAGTACCCGTTAAGAAAACTATTTTGATGTAGACTTGGTTCTTTCTTAATGGTATTAAGAGAGGAGTTTTACTCCATTAAGTTGCAAATCCTAGACTATTATAAATCTTTCTATTGAGGAAATATGCTAAGTGCTCGCATAACTTTTTCTGGACAAAAAGAGATTTGCTACACAGTGTTAAATGAACCTCACAGTGAACCAATGGAACAGCAAATATTTTTTTCTACAGGGAGAAGGCAGTCTTACAGAGGTATTCCTGCTCAATTCTCATAATGAATTTTTTTTTGTGTGTGTGTTTTGGTTGGTTTGTTTGTTTGTTACTTTGTTATGTTTAATTTAAAAACCATATTTTTAAAAGCAACAAAAAATGAAACCAGAGCTAAGAACCAGGGCGTGCAGTTATTAATCCTATTTTCATTTGAGAATGAGGATGAAATCTCAGAATATCTCAACCACTTTCTCATGAGGGTTTAATAATACCTGGAACATTGATCACAAGTTATACTGAAAAATGTATCTTACTGGAATCAGTATCACTTTGCTGTGAATCATTTTTTCAACTACAATGGAGGTAACCTAGATTTCTTTAGCTGCCAACCATGAGAGAAAACCCAACGTATTTACTCTCTGGGGTTAGATAAAAAATTATCCCAGTTTTCAAACTGTTGTTACTGACCTCAACTGATGCCGCAATTAGAGGTGGAGGTGAAGAGTGCACAGATGCAACTGGGACCAAAGCGTTCTGAGCTTATAAAGATGTCAAAAAATAAAAAGACAAATACCAGTAAGCTATCGTTTTACTCTGCAAAATTCAAAATGAATGTAATCAGCTATGCAAAAGAGCATGGAAAGAGAGCTGCAGAGAGACAATTTGGACTTCTTCCCACTGAGTGTATGATCAGACAGTAGAGAAAACAGGAAAAACAACTCCTTCAGATGCCAAAAAAGAAAAAGGCATTAAGAGAAAAACAAGAAAAATGTTTAAAATATTGATTTTTTTTTAAATTTTGGGTGGAAAAGTGGGAGGTGTCTTATATATGGGAGCATCTTATACACAGAAAAATATGGTTCATCTGTCAGAGTTCTAGAAATTGAAATTGAAGCAGGAATTTTAGAGGTAATATAGGCAGGTTTAGGGATTTTTTAGAATTGGGGTCCATAGAGGAGCATGGTCTACAGACTGGGAGAAAGATTATTTCCATAACATAAGGAATCCATGTGCAGTTACCTTTCCATAAGAAAGGAGGCAGCAACAGGTATATTTACATAAGACAAGGGAATTTACAAAATAAAGAGAAGGAAGCCATTCATTTAGAAGGAAGGAGGGAGAGAGAACCTCACATGTTTCATGTGAGGTTCAATCTTTGAGTCCAGGAGTTACTATAATAACCAGTCTATGGGAATAGTGACCAATCAGAGGGGATATCAAGGCACAAGGATATCCAGCCTTTATAAGTTGTAGGGAAGAGGGACTCAGTGAAACTCTTTTCCCTCTCACTATGTGGGAGTCTGTTCTGTGGGACCCTTCTCTCCTCCCTACGTGGGAGTCTGTACTTGTTCTTCAATGAATCTCCATCTTTGCTATACCACATTTCTGTCCATGGATTCATTCTTCGATTCCAGTGGACAAAGAATCGAGTTCCAGTCCAAAAATTTGGTATCAAAATGATTAAATAGTTATCCCTACAATGTGCAGAGGATAAAAGACATGACTTAAATTTTTTCAGACAAAAAGTAAAAACTATAAGAAAATAACAAATTTATAATTATGAAAATTAAAAATAGAATTATTAAAATAAAGTATCAGTGGATAAGTGTAAACAGAAAAAGTCAAAGAGAAAATAAGAAATCAAAAGATAGACTAGAAGAAAATAACTAGAATAAAATATGACAGGACAGAAAAGTAGAAATTACAATAGTGGATATAGTGAAAATCTTTAGGATTTATATAATTTGGATTCTAGAAAAAAAAAGATAAAATTAATATTTACTAAGATAAAACCAATTATCTTTCCAAACTGATGAAGGACACTATATTACACTCTTAAGATGTCCCATGATTGCCAAGCAGATTACAAAAGGAATGAATAAAGGATGGAAGAGGAGGAGCAAAGTTTTCAAATAAGCACATCATGGTAAAATTTCCCAAAGCTAAAGACAAATAAAATGCCTTAAAAGCATCCAGATCAAGATAGATTATTTTACTTTCAAATGAGCAAAAATTGTAGTTAACAGAGATAATAAAGGATATAGACAAGGAACATAAAGCAAACAACTTACAAAATATAATTCTCAAAAAATTATACAAGAATGAAAGAAAAATAGATATTTTAGAGATAAATAAGAGAAGTCATAACTAGAAGACATTCAGTAAAGCAAAGATAATTTTTTTTCTTTTTTTACTGTTTAAAATATTGCATATAGTATTAGATATGTTTCCTTTTTCCTCCATCAACCTCTCCCCAGCCAACCTCAGCCCATAGTACATACCCTCACCATCACCCCTAGTGTCTGTATCCATTGGTTATGCTTATATGCATGCAAACAATTCTTTTGTTGATCTCTTATCCCACCTTTCTAATAAAATTTGACAGTTTGTCCAATGCTTTTCTGCCTCTGTATATATTGTTGTTCATCAGTTTATGTTGTTCATTATATTGCACAAATGAGTGAGATCATGTGATATTTATCTTTCTCTGATTGGCTTATTTCACTTAGCATAATGTTCTCCAGGTTTATCCGTGCTGTTGTGAATGGTAGGAGTTAATTCTTTTTTACAGAAGTATAGTATACCATTGTATAGATGTACCATAGCTCTTTGATCCACTCACTTGCTGATGGGCACTTAGGTTGTTTCCAAATCTTAATTATTATAAATGGTGCTAATAAGAACATAGGGGTGCATATGTCCTTTCTGGTTGGTACTTCTGGTTTCTTGGGATATATTCCTAGGAGTGTGATTATTAGGTCAAATGGGAGTTCCATTTTTAACACTACCCAAAGCAATCTATAGATTCAATGCAACCCCCATTAAGATGCCAATGGCATATATCACAGACCTAGAACAAACTCTCCAAAAATGTATATGGAAAAAGAAGAACAAAGTTGCAGTGATCACAATACCAGATATCAAGCTATATTACAAAGGCACTATTCTCAAAACTGCCTGGTACTGGCATAAGAACAAATATATAGACCAATGGAACAGAATAGAGAACCCAGAAATTGACCCAAGCCATTATGATCAGTTAATATTTGACAAAGGAGGCAATAGATAGAATGGATTCAAGACAGTTTCTTCAATAAATGATGTTGGGAAAATTGGTTAGATACATGCAAAAAAAAAAAATGAAACTAGACCACCAACATACACCATAAACAAAACTTAACTCAAAATAGATTAAGAACTTAAATGTAAGACAGGAATAAATATCTTAGAAGAATCCATAGGCAGCAAAATATCAGACATATGTCATAGCAATATCTTTACTGATACATGTCCTAGGACAATGGAAACTAAGAAAAAAAATAAACAAATAGAACTACATCAAAATGAAAAGCTTCTGCAGAACAAAAGAAACTGTCCCGACCCGCGGGTTAAGTCAACGAGGACCCTAGAGGGGGAGTGGGGATGAAAGGGACAAGAGACACAAGGAATGGAGATAAGACAAAGTTCTGATCAAGTCTCATTTATTCAGGTGGAGTTCGGGGTAGTTATAGGGAGAAGGAGGAATGAGGAAGTTCCAGAGGCTAAGCAATCAAAGCACAGCGAAAATTCCTAGCCCTTAAGGCGAAACACCTGGCTTATGAGAAAGAGATAGGGTTTGGGTAATAGAAACCTAGCCTGAGGTTAGTGCTAATGTGGCTGGAGCTCACTACAAAATGGCTGTCAAGCACAACAAGTGTCCCACAAGAAACCATCAACAAAACAACAAAAAAGCCCACTGCATAAGAGAACATATTTGCCAATGTTATATCTAATAAGAATCTAATCTGCAAAATTTATAGAGAACTCATATATCTCAACAAACAAACAAACAAAAAAGATAATGCAATCAAAAAATGAGCAAAGGACTTAAATAGACACTTTTTGAAAGTGGACACACAGGAGGCTAAGAGACACATGAAAACATACTCAAAGTCACTAATCATTCGAGAGATGCAAATCAAAACAACAATGTGGTACCCTCTCACATCTGTCAGAGGCTATCATTAACAAGTCAACAATCGGCAAGTGCTAGTGAAGATGTGGAGAAAAAGGAAGCCTCATGCTCTGCTGGTGGAAATGCAGACTGTTGCAGCCACTGTGGAAAACAGTATGGAGTTTTCACAAAATTGAAAATGGAACTTCCATTTGACCCAGTAACCCCACTTCTAGGAAGATAATTTTTAATTATAGATTAAAATAGACCCACATGGCATTTCAGAGTTGCAAGAAGAAATATACAAAATGTTATGTATATGTATAAGTATAAAAAATGGCATTTATGTGTATAAACATATATGAGTATGACTGAAAAAACACTACCAATTTCTTTTGGTATTTAAAATAAATTTGGTGTAAAATCAAGGAAATAGGTAATAAGGTGTTGATAAATAGAGTTGGTGACCAAAATTCTTACATTGTCTAAGAATAGTATAAATTACAGATTATATGTGAACTCTAAAAAATGGCAATGCATGTTATAGTCTTCAGTAACCACTAAAATGGGTAAAACTGTAATTTCCAAGTGAGTAGAGGAAAAAATGAGGGAAAAATATCCAAATAAACAGAAGACCAGAAACAAGAGCAAAATAACATCCTATATAATAAAAGCCCAGTGACTGAAATGGTTGAATGACCAAAATGATCAGAGACCAGAATGACCACAGCCCCTTGCCCAGGCCAGCCTTAACCCCCAAGGAGACACCTACCCTGATTGAGGCCATGGCTGACTAGCAAACCACCCATGGCCCCTCATCCAGGCTGGCCCTGTCCCCCAGAGAGGACCCCCAAAACCTAATCAGGTCAGCATGCAAACTCCTGGTGGCACCTCTACCCAGCCAGCCCCATCCCCCAGCAGAAACCCCTATCCCAATCCAGGGCCCCCATTATGGCAGTCCATCTGGCCTTCACTCATGCACCAAGCTTCTATCCTATATAATAACAGGGTAATATGCAAATTGTCCCTAATGGTGGAATGAGCAGAATAACCGCTGGACCAGTCACTATGAGGCAAACTGACCACCTCTTGGTCCCTTTTTCCAGCCGGTAGGTTCTGATTGCCTGATGGCAAACAGGGAGCTGAGGGTGGGTGGTGGAGGACATGGGCAACACCAGGCCAAGGCCTCTGCCCTGCCAGTAGCCCCATACACAGAGAGCAACCTGCAGCAAGAGTGAGGCCGGCAAGTAGGTGGGAACAATTGTCCTCTCGGTCCCTTACCCTGGTTGTCAGGCACCAATCACCTGATGGTAAATGGGGAACCGAGGTGGGAGTCAGTGTGGGGCAGTGCCCTCTGCGGGAAGATGGCCCAGAGTCCAGGCCAGGCCTAGGGACTATACATGTGCATGAATTTTGTGCATTGGGCCTCTAGTAGAATGAATACATTAAGATCCAACAGGCAAAGAGAGAGTTTAAGTACAATATTCTAGTAATTATGTATATAAAAAGTAAAGGGGATACATGTCCCATATGAAAGATAAAAACAATTAGAATGAAATTTTTAAGTCAACTTTTTGGTATTTGCTATTTATACATCTAAAAGTAAAGAATACATCAAATGAATACTTTAAAAAAATGGGAAAAGATATCACATGCAAAAGATATAATCAAACTTACACTGCAAATATATTCAAGTGCTTAAGGAAAAAATACTAATATTACACAAACTGTTTTAGAGAGTAGAAAATCAGGAATATTCCACAACTCATAAAGTAATACAAGCCTATTCTCTATATTAACCTACTATAAAAAAAATTCTAATCAAATATGAAATAGATTTTGGCAATATAAATACAATGATGTGGTAGTTTGCACAATCATAGTACTTTATTCAGTTCCCATCAAGAGGTAGAGATTATATTCCACCCAATAAAATTATTAGAATCAAGTTGACCATATTTTACTTGTTGTGGCCACTGAGGCATTGATGGATATAATGCAAACAAAAGCTTAAAAGGCCCTTGAGTATTGAATCTTGCTATTCTTGCTAACCTGCTTCTATGTGAACAAACCCGGCTACACCCACTGGATGACTTGGCTAGTCACCTCCATTGTCACAGTAGAAAGCCAGCCACTTGTCATAAATGGGAGGTCAATTAGAAAGCTGTATTCCCCAGACAATTCAAAATTACCTGCAGATGTACTGGAGGCCAGCTCAAACATGTCCTAGGTTAGAAAACCCAGAAAATTTGTAACCTAAATAAATTTTTGTTCTTTTTTAAAAAATATATATATATTTTATTGATTTTTTACAGAGAGGAAAGGAGAGGAGTAGAGAGTTAGAAACATCGATGAGAGATAGAGACATCGATCAGCTGCCTCTTGCACTCCCCCCATTGGGGATGTGCAACCAAGGTACATGCCCTTGACCAGAATCAAACCTGGGACTTTTCAGTCCACAGACCGACACTCTATCCACTGAGCTAAACCAGTTTTGGTAATTTTTGTTCTTTTAAACCACAATTGTTAACTGTTACAGGTATTATATCTGATCATATTATATTTACGGAATGATGGAGAATGATGGAGTCTAGGATTTCCTATGTATAAGAACAAATCTATAATCAAAGACACATTTATATATATATTTTCCTTTTTTATTTGAATTACTTTTATTGGTTTCCTTATATGACTGTTCTGGCTAAGACTTCCCAGACTATGTTGATTGGAGTGGTGGGAGAAGAGCACTCTTATCTTGTTTATGATCTTAGAGGAAAAGTTTTAGCCTTATATCATTAAGCATGATGCTAGCTGTCACATATGGTCATTATTATATTGAAGTATGTTCCTTCTAATATCCATTGTTTAGTATTTTTATCATGAAAGGATGTTATATTTTTTAAATGCTTTGTCTCAAAATATTGTGATTATTATAGACTAGAGGCCTGGTGTAGGAATTCGTGCATCAGTGGGGTCCATTGGCCAGGCCTGCAGGATCAGGATGAAACTGAATCTCTGACATTCCCTGTGGGCTCCTGGATTACAAGAGGGTGCAGGCCAGGCTGAGGGACCACACACATGCACAATCACAGGGCCAGGGAGGTTGGCCAGCTGGGGAGAGACCATGGAAGAGCTCCACGGCATGTCCAGTCCATCTCACTCAGTCCCTATCGGCTGGACTCTAGCAGCAAGCTAATCTACCAGTCAGAGCATCTGCCCCCTAGTGGCCAGTGCATGTCATAGTGACTGGTGAGTCAGTCAACTATATGCCCCCTGGTGGTTAGTACATGTCATACCAAGCAGTTGAGCAGCCTTAGCATATCATTAGAATATTACACTTTGATTGTTTGAAAGGATGATTGGATGACTGGACACTTAGCATATTAGTCTTTTATTATACAGGATATTTATCTTTCATTCTATTAATGCAGTGTGTCACATTTCATTTATTGATTTATGTCTATTGAACCATCCTTGTATCACAGGAACAAATCCCACTTTATGGTATATAATCCTTTTAATATGCCTTTGAATTTACTTTGCTAAGATTTTATTGAAAATTTTTGTATCTGTATTTATAACAAATATTGGTCTGTAGTTTCCTTGTAGAATCCTTATCTGACTTTGGTACCAGGGTAATGCTGGCTTCAGAAAAAAAATGAATTTGGGAATGTTCCCTATTCTTTAATTTTTGGAAAAAGTTTGACAAACTTTGCCACTAATTTTTCTTTATATATTTGGTCAAATTCACCAGGAAAACTAGTCCTGAACTTTCCTTTGTTGGGAGATTTTTTTTATTACTGAATCAATTTATTTTCTCATTATTGGCATGTTCAGGTTTTATATTACCTCACGATTTAATCTAGATAAATCTTGTGTTTCTAAGAATTTATTCAGTTCTTCTAGGTTGCTCAATTTATTGACATATAATTGTGTATAGTAGATTCTTATTATCTTTTGTATTTATTTGGTATCAGGTGTGTTGTCTTCTCTTAAATTTCAGATTTTACTTATTTTTTTCTCTCTCTTTTTTTAGTTAGTATTGATAAAGGTTTTTCAATTTTATTTTATCTTTTCAAAAAATCAGCTCTTGATTTTATTAACTCTTTCTATTGTTTTTCTGGTCCCTATTTATTAATTTCTGCTCCAATTATTGCTATTTTCTTTCTTTTTCTATCTTTGCATTTATTTTTTCTTGTTCTATTTCTAGTTCCTTGAGGTATAAAGTTTTTGAGTTAAGATGTTTTATTTATTTTTTCTTAAAGTATGCGTTAATTGCTATAAGCTTTCCTCTTAGAACTCCATTTGCTGCATTCCATAAGTTTTGGTATGCCGTATTTTCACTTTTATTTGCTTCAATATATTTTTTCCATCAATTTCTTTTTAACCTAATCTTTTCTTACAAAGTATGCTTAATTTCAACCTATTTATGAAGTTTTCAGCTTTTCTCCTGTGCTTAAGGCTAAAGCAAACAGCAGTTAGTATATTAATGAAAAAAAAATCATTGAAAGGCCAATTAAATTTGATATTCAGCAGGGCTGAAAATCAGCATAATATTGCCCTGCTATGGGTTCAATGGCTTAAGGCAATTTCCTAACCTAATAATCCTTATACTATTTACCAAACTTTACCTTTGATTTTTCTGTATGCATTGCTAAAGGCAAATGTGTATTCAAGTGAATAAAAAGCAAACGGGACCCAGAAGTCAGTGTGTATTTTTAGGAATGAGACCTCACCTGGCTCCTAATTTCTTCTAAATTCATATTTCTTGCATAGCATTTTCATTTGTGTGTTGGCCCCTCCTTCAGGCCCTGAACCCCCACCATGGAGGTAGCAACACTTCTATTACTTTTGTTTCATACCACTGTGTTTGTCAAAGATACTTGGCATGATTATAGTCTTCTTAAGTTTACTAGAACTTCTTTTGTGACATATAGTATGATCTATCCTGGAGAGTGTTTCATGGATGTATTCTGCTTCTGTTGGATGAATATACAAGTTCTTTTCAGTTCTCTGCATGAGGCAAAACCACATCCTGATCTGGTATAAGAATTAACTTGCATGATACAGAGATATTTTACTTTGAATTCAAAATATGGGTTGTTTCTAAGTTTTGGATTGTCTCCAATGGGTAGCGGGCATAAGCCATCAGTAGGGCATCCCCAAGGACTCTTGGACTGTGGGAGGATTCAGATCGGGCTGAGGGATCCCTCCCAGTGCATGAATTTTTGTACACCGGGCCTCTAGTTAAGTACTATAATTGGGAAGAAATGTGTAAGGTAGTTATAGAATGATATTTCTTGATACAAATATTAGATTTTAAATGTATTTGTTTGGTGATAATTTTTTGAGCTATTCAGTTACAAATAATTTGAAAAAGTGGTTGTACAGAAATAGAAAGTAAAGCAGAACAACACCTCTCTCTCTCCCTCTCTCTCTCTCTCTCTCTCTCTCTCTCTCTCTCTCTCTCTCCCCAAACCAAGAAATAAAAGAGAAAGTCATTATACTAATTAGATTTTTATATTTTAATACCTCATAATTCTGATAAGTCTCGTCAATATAAGAAAGACCAAAGATGTAGGTTAATCACTTTTACTAACTTATAAACACATAAAAAAATACCAAACATCTCATATGACTTTAAAATTACCAGTGTTTTTCAAATATGCTTTGGTCCTTTAATGATTGCTTTAAAGCTCTAAAATAGATACTCTGAATAAGATTAATATATAGCCACATTCTCAGTCAGTTTCTTTTAGTATTTAACTTTAAGCTGTTAAATGAAGAAAAGGTCACCATTTGTTTTACTCTATTGACTAGGAGAAATCTATGATTTTTAAAACAACCAGTTGTTCCCTAGCAAAATTCTTAGAATATTATTTATATCTTCTTGCCATTTATAAGCATTAGTTAATGAGAAACGTTGTTATGTTGGATTGTGACTGCCAGCCATTTCTGCAAAATTAACCACAATAAAGAAATATTTTCAGTGCTCTAAAATAAAATGAACAAACTATGATAGCATATTGGTCAGACCTTGTTACACAATGAAAGTCAGTTTCATAAATGATCCACTGTTTCTGAAATTATTTCTATCTCTTTCCCATACAGTGGTACCTCGAGATACGAGTGCCCTAACATACGAGATTTTTGAGATAGGAGCAAGCGATTTTTGCTTTGAAATACAAGCAACAGTTGAGATACGAGTAATCTCACAGATCGGCCGGCTGCACACGAACCACCAGTTTACCGAGACTCGAGTGTCTCATAGTTTCCCACGCCTCAAGGTTACGGAACAAATTAAACTCGTATCTCGAGGTACCACTGTACATTCAAAACTACCCAACTTCTGAATACAAAATATATCTTTCTTTTAGTTCTGACATTAACCTGAACATATTCTAATTATCCAATAAGATATATCATTATAAATTAATAATTTACCCTATATGTTTCTATTAGTATGTCTTTGTTTAAATACATCATATAAAAATATATAACCATTAGTTTCACCTCATTAATATTCATATTTAGATTATCCAGAGTAACTTAAATGATGCTTTTATTTGTTATACTATTATAAAACAGTGAGTAATTAACTACAGTTGAAGGTGGTGAGCAGTGGTTGGATCCTGAATATAATTATATGGTATGCTAAGGAGAATCAAGAGTAAGTCCAGATTTATTTGCCAGTGAAATATTAAATTGGAGTGGAAATAAAAATAGATTTTTGTCTATTTGTTTGGAAAGTAGAATGCTTAGAATTGAGGTTACTAAAATTGTATATTTTTATAACTATAAGGTTTACATAGGATTTAACAATGAGTGCCCTAGTTGGGATAAAGAACAGGATTATTAAAGGAAAGTAGGTTAAGAAACTGAATAACTAGGTTATCAAAAGATAGTCTACATTAAGGTGGAAAGTATGGTGAAAAACAACAGAAAGTTTTTCAAAGAGATTGATAGTGTGTTTAGAGCTAAATTTTTTATAGGAGACTAATGTCCATAAAGCCTAGAAGACCTCCAAGATGGTACAATGTACAGTGTAATTAGATGACATAAATTTCCAAGCTGGATTATTGAGAGGAAGAAGTCTGGTAGGAGGCAAAATGGGGAAAGAAAGTCATCCAGTCCCCTTCAGGTCTGAGGTAAAAGGGTTGTAGGAAAAAGAAAATATTTACCGCAAGAAAGCACTGTAGGAGAATGAACTGCTGTAGAAAGTAAAGGTATATTCAAAAAAGAGAGTGGGACATTTTGAATTTTGTTAATTACTGACCATGTGCAATGAAAGGGTGTCAAAGGCTGTGGAAAAGTAGAAGATGGGTTTTGCAAAGAGGCTGAATGTAGGTTTTCAACATAGGTTGAATATAGTTTTTGAAAATAGGATTATGAGGGATGTTCTGACTGTGATGTGATTAGTTTGAACAGTCTTCAGTTTTATAATTGTCTGAGGCTATGCATTTTTAGAGGTGGAGGTGGAAATACTTGTCAATTACACACAAAATTCTGGTTCTGTCATTTGAATTCTACTGGGATTTATATATTGACAAAAAACCTCACATGCTCCAAACATGAGTCACCTATTAACTTTTGGCCAAGGAATATTAGCCAACTAAGCATCAAATTCACTCATTCATTCATTTCAAAATGTTTTTTGTTTGTTTGTTTATTGAATGGCCTCAATACTGAAGGTAGAGTAATGAGCAAACAGAAAATTCCTGCTACTAATAATGGAGCTTAGATTTTAGTTAGGTGGTTGTGTTTGAGATAAATTAAACACATATAAAAATATCAGATAATAATAGGCATAAAACTAAAGTAAGATATGAAATAGACTATTAGCAAGGAGCTATTTTAGATGACAGCATCAGAGAAGGCCTTTCTGGAGAAGTAACTTTTAACATAAAACTGAATGAAATGAGAGGTTGAGCTATGTGACACCTAGAATAAAAGCCTTGAAGCAGGAAAAAAAAATTGTGCAAAAGCCCCATGACAAGAATGTGTTTGGCATCTTTGAAAATGTGTCTATAAAATGAACTTGGGTAGGGAGAGTGGTTAGAGACAAAGTAATAGCCTAGGAATCAGAGAAGAGTTAGATTCTATAACTCAGAATTTCCCCATTTCAGCACTATTAACATTTGTACTGATTTGTGTACTGTGGAAAGCTTTTCAGCAGCTCTGGTCTATACATATTAGATGCCAGTATATCCCTTCCTCAAGTTGTGACAACCAAAAAATGTCTCCAATCATTGTGAAATACCCTACAAGAAGCAGTAGGATCAAAGGTGCCTTCAGTTGAGAACCACTACTGTAGAATTTAAAGAAATCATTAAAGGTTTTGTAGAGAAAAAGGGGGAAATCTGATTTAAATATCTAAAAGATAACTCTACTAGTAATTGCTGGGTAGAAATTTAATTATATGGGATAAACAGTGGAAACAAGTTTAACATTCCAGATAATCTTTCTTTCTTTTTTTTTTCCTATCTTTTTTCTAGGCATCTAGGTGAACATAGTGGCATATTAATTAGGATGGTATTGAGTTACATTGGCAGAGGTGATGCTAGTGGTGCAACAATTAGACATGATTTTTGTGAGAATATATTTTGCAGTTACAGCCAGAAGGGCTTCTTCATGTCTTTGGGAAAGTGGAATCCCAGATTTTTACTTCAACATTTGAGTAAGATATGAATAACTGGGAAAGGGAGTGGGGGGTAAGATTGTGGTGGGGATGGAGGAGTCAGGAGTTGAATATAAGATGCAATTGAGAAATCCAAATACATAATTGTGTATAAATTTCAGGGAAGTAATGGAGCTGAAGATGTAAATTTTGGGTAGATCACTTTAGATTAAATAGAGTAGCCCTGAGTGACTTCAACATAGTCTCACAGTTTTGGAAGTCGGAAGTCCAAAATCAATGTGCCATTGGTAGAGTGGTCCTGAAGGTTATGAGGAAGAACAATTTCATGCCTCTGCCCCAGCTTCTGGTGGTTTGCTGGCAGTTTTTGGTTTTCATTGGCTTATGTAGACCTCCGCCCATCTCTGTTTTCACCTTCTATGATTTTTCTCCCAATGTGTGTGTTTGTGTGTAAATTTCCTCTTTTTTATAAGGACACTTGCTATTAGATTAAGACCACTACTTCAATACTATCTAATTTATAACTTAATTAGATATTCAATGATCAAAAAAATTTAACCAAACACCTACACACACACACACACGCACACACACACACACACACATGCCTAATATGCAAAGTATCCACTCAAGAGTTCACTGGAGTTTGATTGCTTACTCTGACATGCACTGACCACCAGGGGGCTTCACAGAATGAAGGAAGGCCCCAGCCAGCAGCCGTGAGTCACCCTACCTGTGCACAAACTTTGTGCACTGGGTCTCTAGTTTAAAAATAATATGTGTCATCAGAAAATTAGCAACTCATTCAGGGTTAGCAGAAAAAATTTTCAAAATTAAGTTACATTCTGGCCTTCAAAACTGTAAGACAATATGATTCTGTTATTTACTAGTAAGCCACTCAGTATTTGGTAGCCCTAGCAAAGAAATACAGATTTGATCTGAAGTGACATATTTCTTTTTTTTTAATTTTTTTAAAATTTTTTATTAATTTTTTATACATATCTCCCCATTGCCCCCCCTCCCTCCCAGGCATACCCCAACCCCCCAGGGTCTATGTTCATTGGTTATGCTTATATGCATACATACAAGTCCTTTGATCTCTTATCTACCTCACCTAACTTCAATCTTCCTGCTGTAATTTCACAGTCTGTTTGAAGCTTTACTGTCTCTGTATCTATCCTTTTGTTCATCAGTTTATAATGTTCTTTATTATCCCCCAATGAGTGCGATCAAGTAATGCTTCTCCTTCATTGACTGGCTTATTTCACTAAGCATAAGGCTCTCCAGTTCCAACCAGGTTGCTGCAAATGGTAAGAATTCCTTCTTTTTAATGGCAGCATAGAATTCCATTGTGTAGATGTACCACAGTTTTCTGATCCACTCATCTGCTGATGGGCACCTAGGCTGTTTCCAAATTGTGGCTATTGTAAATTGTGCCGCTATGAACATAGGGGTGCATAAATCCTTACTGATTGGTGTTTGTAATTTCTTAGGATAAATTCCTAAGAGTGGGATTACAGGGTCAAATGGAAGATCCATTTTTAGTTTTTTGAGGAAACTCCACACTGTTTTCCACAGTGGCTGCACCAGTCTGCATTCCCACCAACAGTGCACAAGGGTTCGTTTTTCTCCGCATCCTCGCCAACACTTGTCGTTTGTTGATTTGTTGATGATTGCCATTCTGACAGGTGTAAGATGGTATCGCATTGTCGTTTTGATTTGCATCTCTCAGATGATTAATGACTTTGAACATGTTTTCATGTGTCTCTTGGCCTTCCTTCTGTCGTCTTTTGAAAAGGTTCTATTTAGGTCCATTGCCCATTTTTTTATTGGATCGTTCATCTTTCTTTTATTAAGTTGTATAAGTTGGATGTAGATTTTGGAGATTAAACCTTTATCAGTGATGGCATTTGCAAATATGTTCTCCCATACAGTGATCTTCCTTGTTGTTTTGTTGATGGTTTCTTTTGCTGTGCAAAAGCTTTTTATTTTGATCTAGTCCCATTTGTTTATTTTTTCTTTAGCTTCCATTTCGGCATATATCTGAGATTGTGCTGCCTGTGGATTCCTCTAGTATTTTTATGGTTTCCCTTCTAATGTTTAAGTCCTGTATCCATTTTGAGTTCATTTTTGTATTTGGTCTAAGTTGGTGGTCCAGTTTCATTTTTTTGCATGTATCTGTCCAATTTTTCCAACACCATTTATTGAAGAGGCTATCTTGGCTCCATTGAATGTTCATGCCTCCTTTGTCAAATATTAGATGAGCATAGTGGTTTGGGTGGATATCTGGGTTCTCTATTCTATTCCATTGATCTATATGTCTGTTCTTGTGCCAGTACCAGGCTGTTTTGAGAACAGTTGCTTTGTAGTATAGCTTGAAGTCTGGTATTGAGATCCCACTTACTTTTTCTTTTTGCTCAGAATTGCTGTAGCTATCTGTGTCTTTTTTTGTTCCAGATGAATCTATGAAGAGTTCTTTTTAGGTCTGTGAAATATGTCCTTGGTATTTTAATGGGCAGTGCATTGAATCTGTAGATTGCTTTGGGTAGTATGGACATTTTAATGATGTTGATTCTTCCAATCCATGAGCATTGTATGCTCTTCCATCTGTTAACATCTTCCTCTATCTCTTTTTTCAGTGTCCTGTAGTTTTCTGCATAAAGGTCTTTTACCTCTTTAGTTAGGTTTATTGCTAGGTATCTTATTTTTTTTCATGCGATGGTAAATGGGATTGCTTTTTTAGTTTCTCTTTCTATAATTTCACTGTTAGTGTATAGAAATGCCACAGACTTCTTAGCATTAATTTTGTATCCTGCTACATTGCTGAATTCATTAATTAAATCAATTAGTTTTGGAATGGAGTCCTTTGGGTTTTTATGTACAATATCATGTCATCTGCAAATAAGGACAGCTTTACTTCTTCTTTTCCAATTTGGATGCCTTTTATTTCTTCTTCTTGTCTAATTGCAATGGCTAATACTTCCAGTACTATGTCGAACAGGAGAGGTGAGAGTGGGCATCCCTGTCTTATTCCTGTTCTTAGGGGAAATAGTTATAGTTTTTGCCCATTGAGTATGATGTTAGCTGTGGGTTTATCATATATGGCTTTTATGATGTTGAGGTATGCTCCTTCTATTTCCACTTTGCTGAGCGTTTTTATCAAGAAAGGGTGTTGGATTTTGTCAAATGCTTTTTCTGCATCAATTGATATGACTATGTGATTTTTATCTCTCAATTTGTTTATGTGATGTATCATATTTATTGATTTGCGGATATTGAACCATCCCTGTATTCCTGGGATGAATCCTGCTTGGTCATGGTGTATGATCTTTCTGATGTACTGCTGGATCCGGTTTGCTAGAATTTTGTTGAGGATTTTGGCATCTATGTTCATGAGAGATATTGGCCTATAATTCTCTTTCATTGTGTTGTCTTTATCTGGTTTTGGTATTAGGGTGATGCTGGCTTCATAGAAGGTGTTTGGTAGTATTCCTTCTTCTTGTATGTTTTTGAATAGTCTGAGGAGGATAGGTTTTAATTCTTCCTTGAATGTTTGGTAAAACTCTCCTGTGTAGCCATCTGGTCCCTGGCTTTTATTTGCTGGAAGCTTTTTGATTACTGCTTCAATTTCTTCCACAGTTATTGGACTATTGAGATGATTGGCTTCCTCCTCATTGAATTTTGGGAGGTTATATTTTTCTAGGAAAATGTCCATTTCTTGCAGGTTGTCCAATTTGTTGGAATAGAGTTGTTCATAGTATTTTTTAACAATCCTTTGTATTTCCACAGGATCTGTTGTTATTTCTCCTCTTTCATTTCTGATTTTGTTTATTTGGGTCTTCTCTCTTTGCTTCTTGGTGAGCCTGGCTAGGGGTCCATCAATCTTGCTTATCCTTTCAAAGAACCAGCTCTTTGTTTTGTTGATTTTTTGAATTGTTTCTTTGGTCTCCAGGTTATTTATCTCCGCTCTGATCTTCGCTATTTCCTTCCTTCTGAGTACACTGGGCTTTTCTTGTTGCTCTCGTTCTAGCTCTTTGAGTTGTGAGTTTAGGTAATTTATTTCCATTGTTTCCTGTTTTTTGCAGTAAGCTTGTAGGGCTATGAACTTCCCTCTCAAGACTGCTTTCACTGTGTCCCAAAAATTTTGTATTGTTGTGCTGTCATTTTCATTTGTTGCCATGATGTTTTTGATTTCTTTCTTGATATCTCTGGTTACCCAGTCATTGTTTAATATCATGCTGTTTAGTCTCCATGTATTTGATTTCTTTCTATTGTTTTTATTATAGTTTTTTCCAGTTTTATGCCACTGTGGTCTGAGAAAATGCTGGATATGATTTCTATCTTCTTGAATTTGAAGAGACTTTTCTTATGACCCAACATATGATCTATCTTTGAAAATGACCCATGTGCACTGGAGAAGAATGTATATTCTGTAGCTTTGGGGTGAAATGTTCTGAAGATGTCAATTAATTCCATCTGGTCTAGTGAGTCATTTAGGATTGATGTTTCTCTGCTGATTTTTTGTTTAGAGGATTTGTCCAATGGTGACAGTGGGGTATTAAAGTCTCCTACTATGATTGTAGTGCTGTCAATCTCTCCCTTAATATCTTCCAAGAGTTTTTTTATGTATTTAGGTGCTCCTATATTGGGCGCATATATGTTTACCAGAGTTATTTCTTCTTGTTGGATTGTTCCCTTTAGTATTATGAAGTGGCCTTCTTTATCTCTTGTTATGTCCTTCACTTTGAGATCTCATTTTTCAGATATAAGTATTGCAACCCCAACTTTTTTTTCATTTTCATTTGCCTGAAATACCATATTCCATCCCTTCACCCTCAATCTGTGTGCATCTCTATTCCTAAGGTGGGTTTCTTGCAGACAGCAGATATATGGATCATGTTTTCTTATCCAATCGGTTACCCTATGTCTTTTGATTGGAGCATTTAATCCATTTACATTTAAAGTTATTATTGATAAGTACTTATCTGTTGCCATTTTTAGTCCTTACCCCCGAGTTCCATCTTCGCTTCCTCTTTCTTTTTATTACAGCAGAACTTTTAACATTTCTTGCATTGCTGGTTTGGTGGTAATATATTCCCTTAGTCCTTTTTTGTCTGTGAAGCTTTTGATTTCACCTTCAATTTTGATTGAGAGTCTTGCTGGTTACAGTATGCTTGGATTCAGACCCTTCCTTTGCATGACTTTGTGTATTTCATTCCATTCCCTTCTGGCCTGACGAGTTTCTGTTAAAAAGTCAGTAGCTAGTCTTATGGGGGTTCCTTTGTAGGTAACTTTCTGTTTCTCTCTGGTTGCTTTTAAGATTCTTACTTTGTCGTCGGTGTTTGCCAATTTAATTATAATGTGCCTCGGTGTCGGTTTGTTGGGGTTCATTTTGCTTCGACTCTGTGAGCTTCTTGGATTTGTGTGGGTTTTTTCTTTTCTATATTGGGGAAATTTTCTGTCATTATTTCTTCAAACACGTTCTCTAATTTTTGTTCAGTTTCCACTCTTTCTGGAACCCCAATTATGCGGATGTTATTTTGTTTCATGTTATCCCAAAGTTCCCTTAGACTTTCCTCTTGCTTTTTAACTTTTTTTTCTAGAAGCTGCTGTAGTTGGGTATTTTTTCCTACCATGTCTTCTAGCTCACTGATGCGGTCCTCTGCTTCTTCTAGTCTACTTTTGATGCTTTCTATTGAATTCTTTATAGCAGTGATGTCATTTTTCATTTCTTCTTGTTTATTCTGCACCTCATCTAGGTTCTTTTGCATTTCTTCTTGCTGCTTCTTCACCTCCTCTAGATTCTTCTTAATTTCCTCTTGGCTCTTACTTATATTGTCAAATTTGTCTTCCATTCTTTTCAACCACATTATGATAATTTTTCTGAACTCTTTCTCTGGTAGGCTTATTTGTGGTTCTATTTCGTTTACTTCCTTTTCTGGTGAAACCTGCCTTTCTGTCTTATGTGTGCTGTTTCTTTTTCTGCCCATGGTCTTTCTTCTCTTGGTGTCTGGTTATGTAGTTCTCTCTCCTACATTGATTGAAAGGCACAAACTACAACACGACCAGGTACAGCACACAAGGCACTGAGTAGAAATGTTTTCAAGATGTTAATAATCACAAATAAGTTGACCACCAATGAAGGACAAATTAGGGGTAAATAGAGAAAGAAGAAGAGGAAAATGAGGAAAAAAGAAAAGAAAGAAGTGCCAAAATCAAATATGGAGAGTGAGGAAAAAAAAAAGATAAATAAATGAACAATAAAATAGAATAAAATAAAATAAAAAAGGAGAAAAAGGAGAAGGAAATAGGAAGAGAAAAAAGCCAGAGAGAAAAGAAAGTGTATAAGAGAGAAAAGAGGAACAAAATATAGATGTCAGGATACAACTCCAATAGAACAGTCACTAATCCCAATAAAGGCCAGCAACCAGTACCTAGAGATTAAGGCAAATTGCAAATAGCGACTGGTATCAAGGGAGGTGAGGGAATAGAGAGGTAGAAAACAGAGCAAGCAAAAAGCAAAATAAAACAAGTAGAATAAACAAACAATCTCACAAAAAAATTTCAAAAAATCGATATAATCACTTTTCAGGCAAATAGCAACAAAAGGACATAGAGAAAAAACAACTTTTTGGCTAGTGAAGACAAGAGGAGAGAGGTTTGTGTGGGCTTGTAGTAGGGGATTTGAAATTAGATATATAAATGGGGTGAAATTTTAACCAGGTAAAGTGAAAAATAGGGAGAATCTAAAGTTGGAAAAGGGAAAGAGAAACAAGACAACAAAATGGGGAAAGTTAGGAGGAAAGTGTTGGCATAAAGGTAGAGTTGAGTTGGAGTAAAATTATGCTAAAGGAAAGATGAAAATAGAATGTATAACTCTAATCCCGAAATAAAATAAAGAGAAAACAAAATGACACTTTTTTTTTTCCAAAAAGCGGTAAAGTACTAGTGCTAATTAATAATACTAGTTTAAAACAAAAATGTAATAATTATAAAGGTAAAATCAATTGAGGCAGAAAGAAAAAAATATTCTTTTAATTAAAATATGTGAAAATGAAAAATTAAAAATTAAAAATTAAAAAAAAGAAAAAAGAAAAAAAGGAAAAATAAAAAAAAGAAGAAAAATGGAATGGTCCTTCAGTCCCACTATTATTCTGCTTGGCACTCCTGTTTCCCAGTAGGGGAGGTATTGCAGTTCCCTGTGTTCCCCTCTTGGTGTTTTAATCTCTTTATTCTTTTGTGGTTATGAGAGAGTCAATTTGTGTTTCATCCACTGGGTGTCAGTGTTTCGGAATTGATCTCTGAGACAAAGCACAGGACCTCTCTAGGCTGTGCTCAGATCCTGCTACTCTGTGGTTCTCAAAACCAGTTTGTGGGGGTTTTGCAGCCGGGACACTATAACTCCCAGGCTGTCCCTCTGCCTCAGATAAAAAACGAGTCGTTTTCCAGAGCTCTCCTCTGTCAACAGCTCAGAGGGTCTGCCTTCACACTCAGGGATCACGCCCTGACCTCCTCTGCGGACCTCTCCAGAGGCAGCTTTCCCGAAGCCCGGCTCCCACAGAGCGCGTCTCTGCCCTGCGGGGGTAGGAGACCGCACCCTGTCCCAGAGGAAATCTGACCCTTCGGCGCACCGTGTGGATCTCTGAATCCTCCACCTGCACCTCTGTGCCGCCTGGGAAGCCGCGCTCTGGGTCCTGGCTGCTCTGTGGGTGCCTCCGTCAGCCGCAGCTTTCAGACCTCGGCAGACATCCACCTCCCCCCTAAGTCAGGCGTAATCTGACCTGTCCGTGTGCTCTGTGGATCTCTGATTCCGCCGCGTGTCTGCCCCGATTAGAGAGCGGAGTTCTGGGTCCCCGGGTTCCTGGCTGCTCGATGGGTGCCCAGCCGAAGGCTTCAGATGGCCGCAGACATCCACCTCCCACTGCAAGATGGCTCGGGCTCTGCGTTCGCCCTGGTGGCTCTGGCTGACAAAAACCCTTGGCAGTGGGGCTGCCTGGCCGGGAGAGCCTCCTCCAGCAGTTCCCCGCCTTCCCCTGGAGGACAACTGACTCCTAGCTTGCCAACAAACACTCCCAATGCAACTCTCAGCCGCTCTCTCTCCCTCTGCCCAGCGACAAAGATCCAGATGCATCCGTCTACTCCGCTGCCATTTTCTGTCTCCTGAAGTGGCATATTTCCAAGTATGAAATTGGGGAAATAAAAGTTAACCTATAACAATATGCAATATTAATATAGATCATATTTAAGGAATTGAGAGTTAATGGATTATCTGTGCAAAACATAAAATATAGTAGAGATGGGTTTTAGAATGGAGCCCTTTGGCACCAAAAAAAGTGGAGATCAGAAATGTTGAGATCTGAAATAGACGGTCAAATCAGCATCAAGTTCATTTAAAGGAAACAACTAATGTGTTAGATGAAAAACAAGTGTGTTGGTCCAGAAATCATGAAAAAGTGTTTCAGGTTCAGGGAGTAATCACTTGTGAGAAATACAAAAATCAGATAGAGACTGAGAATTGCCTATTTAATTCACCAGGAGAGAGGACTTTGGTGAGCTAGATAAAAGCATTTGAGATGAAAGTCTGATGAAAGAGTTATGAAGAGAAAATAGATGAGATATTAAAGAAGTAAATACAGAAAAACTCTTTTGAGAAGTTTTCCTTAAAAGAAAATTTACAGGAATCAGTAGAGTATCATATTTTCCTAAATCATATCTCTTTGGCTATATGAATTATACTCTGAAATCACATAATTTCATTTTTGTATACCTTTCAGGTCATCAAGTCTTTTATATTTCCACGTGTTCTCACCAATTTCTATTTTGTCTGAAAGACAAATTCTAAGTTAGTAATACATTGTGATAATTTAAATAAATTTGAATATGCAAATAATAATTATTACACATACTTTTAAGAACTAACTTCAAATTATAGGTCTGAAGTATGTTAGATCCTTAACAGTGTTTAATTTATTCACTACTATATATTTAGCACCTTATATGAGCCAGCCAGATAAAAATGTTGATGGTTTTCTTTTATGTCTAAAGTTATAAAAGTATATGAAAAAATATACAATTATAAATAATTGACTATATTATCAAATATTTAAAAACCATTTTATATTATTTGTATTTACATTTTAATTGTGGAATATAGGAGAGACTTATAAAATTAGCACCTATTTGGAGGGGTGCAGAAACGTAGGCTACCTGTCCTATACTAATAAACTGGCTTATATCTGCTAATTCTTTGCATCTTATATTGTAAATTATTTCTAAAATCATTAGAATTCAACCAAAGATCATTTAGTTTCTATAGCTCATATTAATGGAATGGAGGAAGTTTTGTTCTGATGTTTTCTTCTTTTTTTTTAAATATATTTTATTGATTTTTCACCGAAAGGAAGGGAGGGGATAGAAAGTCAGAAACATCGATGAGAGAGAGAGACATCGATCAGCCGCCTCCTGCACGCCCTCTACTGGAGATGTGCCCGCAAGCAAGGTACATGCCCCCGACAGGAATCGAACCTGGGACCTTTCAGTCCGAAGGCCGAGGCTCTATCCACTGAGCCAAACCGGTCTCGGCTGATGTTTTCTTCTTTAATTGAAAAAAAAAAAATACACTTGGGACATCCTGATGCCAAGTTAATAAATTCTGAGGGAAGGATTTAATATCAGAAACATGGATATAACTTGAAATGGACTGAATTGGCTCCACTCTAATGAAGTGTGACATTTAATTCATAATGGCAAAAATTGCAGCTTAAATCCTCATTAATTAGAATGGAACCAAATCACTAATCATGACTTTCTCCTCACCCCCTAAAAGACTTAATGCAACAAACTCACAGTAGGGCACACTATGGTTTGAACTCTCTCCATGCTTTTATTTATCAGGGAAGGAAAGAAGAGAAGAGAATTAAAATTAATCCAAATGAACTTTAAATCCCCATTCTTACATAACTGGTACTTAACTTTTTAAGTCTGTGTGCATGTGTGGGAGTGTGAGTAATCAATGATTTTTAAAAGACTCTATCAAAGAAAGTACTCTCCAGCATAAAGTAAGTACATTCTGAGCAAACCTCACAACCTCCGGAAACTATTGTTTCCTATCTTTTTCTCCTGGCTCCTACTTATTGACCCAGCATGATTAGATTGCTAAGGCTGCCAACAGAAAAAGGACAGAATCTCAAATACCCAGGCATTTGTTTGAGAATACAAGCAGTGTACTCACTGAACAGGAGCCTTCTCTTTGCAGCAAATAGCCACCACACTCACAAATAGAAAAGAGAAGCTGTAAGTTGAGTCTACCATCCTTCCCTGAGCACTAAGGACAAGATGCAGCCACCTGCGCCCATTCAAGACTCTTGCCCCAGGTCACTGCATTTCTCCCATGGTCTCCTAAGGGTATTAGTGATTTCACACTCTTCTGAATCAACTAAGATAATTATCAGTACTAGTGTTGTTACAAAAGAGTCCTAAAGTTTCATTTATATGAAATGCTTCAAAAAGAGGCCACATTTATAGAGGCCAGATCAGTGATTGTCTAATATGGGGTAGTGGGAATAGGGGCAGACTGCAAACCTGTTCAAGGAAAATATTTGGGCTCATTCAATAGCTTTGAATCTGGGTTGTGGTAATGGATTCATAACTCTATAAATTTACTAAAAAATTTCATTATCCCTTGACAATGGGTGGATTTTATGGTAGTTCATGGTTTGTGTAGTACACTTCAATAAGGCTATAATATATTGTGTGTTTGCCTGGTTTTATATTTCCTTGGTTTGTTAAAATTGTATATATTTAAATGCTTATCTTTCCAAATTAATTTATTTAAAAATGTTTTTGTGTATTAAATAAGACATTATTTTACATGGGAACAAGGACCATTAATTCATAAAACCAGAATGAAATAATACTAACTTTCTTCATTCTCGAGTGTATATGTAGTTGTTTAATAGTCAAAGCCATTAGAAAATATAGTAATAACAATGCTTTAGAGCATGATATGGTCAACTGAATATTAAAACATAGGCATCTTTTGCTTTCCTAAATATTCTACTTAAGTTTTTTCACTTAATACTACTTCATACCAACTTTAGACAAAGTTATAATTTTTTCATTTCTATATTCCAATAGCAATGACTATGTGATTTTGCTACAGTATTTATTACCCTGCATTATATATTTTTATTTGTTTATTCTTCCCTAGACTTTAGGCTTCATAGGCGGGGCTCATGCCTTATGTTTGTTTTCATACATCCTGGCACAATATCTGAGATCCAGTAGATAAGGAATAAATGTTTATTTCATATGTTTCTGCTAATAATGAATTTGTTTTCTCAGTAATAATAGAATTGCATTTTTATCCATATGTGTGTGTGTGTGTGTGTATTTGTTTCTAAGTGAATGATGTTTAATGGAAGATATTTCTTTGAATACTCATTGGTTTCATATGAGATTTAAAGAAATATTGAAATAAAGGTTAATTTAGTATGATGTCTTAAATGAAACAACTTGCCACATGTGGCTATTTAGATTTTAATTAATTGAAATAAATATTCAGTCACACTAGTCCTATTTAAAGTGATTGCTAGACACATGTGGCTAGCGGCTACCATATTGGAAAACACAGATATATAATCTTTATATCATCACAGAAGTTCTATTGGACTATTTGTCTAGAACATCATCTAGATTGTATATATGGATTCATAATAATTGATTTTAAACCAGATAAAATTATCCACTCAACACATTCTGGAATATACTCCATTGCCCTAATAGGAAAATGTTGAAGGGATAATTTCATATTCTATCTTCTTCCATATTATCTTCTATCTCTAACATATATTATTTTTTAAAAAGTAGAAAAAATATGCCATACTGCTAAAATTATTTGACAAATTTTAAATTTATTAGGAACTTAATTCTTATCTCAAAGAAGTAAAGAAAAATCAGATTAGATAAATATTTTTATGTTAGTTGTTTTTGAAAATAAAACAAAAACATGGCTTATATATTTTGTATGGGTAGAATAGGCATTATGAAAAATAATTTAAGAATCTTCTTCTAGATAAATATTTTGAAAACATAAAAGGAAAACCTCTAGCAAAAGAAGCATGTCAAGATTCATGTAGTTTTTAAGCTCTTGAGATTATTGTCATTGAAATAAACAAACAAAAAACCTAGATAATTTCATGGCCACTTACATTTTATAGCTATTTATGCTAATGCTATAAAAAATGGTAATCACATACCAGACTGACACTGACACAGTAAATTGATTGCCTACAGAGGTACAATGAATGTTCTTGCTTTCTCTATTCTTATTTTCTGTGGCCAGAGTTATTACATATTATTTTATATCAGAATACAACCATCAGGTCACAACCACTTTCAGCTGCAGAGTACAAAATATTAGGAGAGACAAATAGATTTACCATTGACTCTATAAATCAAGGTGTATATTTGGAGCACTAACCCTCAACTAATTGATGGGAACGTGAAGATGTATAAGACCTGGTTCAATTCTAAAATATCTGGATTCTGTTGTAAGTACTCAAAATCATCACTCTAATTTTTTTTTTCATTTTTTAAAATTTTTATTAATTTTTATACATATCTCCCCATTGCCCCCCTCCCTCCCAGGCATACCCCAACCTCCCAGGGTCTACGTTCATTGGTTATGCTTATATGCATGCATACAAGTCCTTTGATTGATCTCTTATCTACCTCACCTAACTTTAATCTTCCTGCTATAATTTCACAGTCTGAAGCATTACTGTCTCTGTATCTATCCTTTTGTTCATCAGTTTATAATGTTCTTTATTATCCACCAATGAGTGCGATCATATGATGCTTCTCCTTCATTGACAGGCTTATTTCACTAAGCATAAGGCTCTCCAGTTCCAACCAGGTTGCTGCAAACAGTAAGAATTCCTTCTTTTTAATGGCAGCATAGTATTCCATTGTGTAGATGTATCACAGTTTTCTGATCCACTCATCTGCTGATGGGCACCTAGGCTGTTTCCAAATTGTGGCTATTGTAAATTGTGCTGCTATGAACATAAATCCTTTCTGATTGGTGTTTGTAATTTCTTAGGATAAATTTCTAAGAGTGGGATTACAGGGTCAAAAGGGAGATCCATTTTTAGTTTTTTGAGGAAACTCCATACTGTTCTCCACAGTGGCTGCACCAGTCTGCATTCCCACCAACAATGCACAAGGGTCCCTTTTTCTCTGCATCCTCACCAACACTTGTCGTTTGTTGATTTGTTGATGATTGCCATTCTGACCGGTGTAAGATGGTATCGCATTGTCGTTTTGATTTGCATCTCTCAGATGATTAATGACTTTGAACATGTTTTCATGTGTCTCTTGGCCTTCCTTCTGTCATCTTTTGAAAAGGTTCTATTTAGGTCCATTGCCCATTTTTTTATTGGATCGTTCATCTTTCTTTTATTAAGTTGTATAAGTTGGCTGTATATTTTGGAGATTAAACCTTTATCAGTGATAACATTTGCTAATATGTTCTCCCATACAGTGATCTTTCTTGTTGTTTTGTTGATGGTTTCTTTTGCTGTGCAAAAGCTTTTTATTTTGATGTAGTGTCATTTGTTTATTTTTTCTTTAGCTTCCATTGCCTTTGGAGCAGTATCAGTGAAGAAGTTCTTTCGGCATATATCTGAGATTGTGCTGCCTGTGGATTCCTCTAGTATTTTTATGGTTTCCCTTCTAATGTTTAAGTCCTGTATCCATTTTGAGTTCATTTTTGTATTTGGTCTAAGTTGGTGGTCCAGTTTCATTTTTTTGCATGTATCTGTCCAATTTTCCCAACACCATTTATTGAAGAGGCTATCTTGGCTCCATTGAATGTTCATGCCTCCTTTGTCAAATATTAGATGAGCATAGTGGTTTGGGTGGATATCTGGGTTCTCTATTCTATTCCATTGGTCTATGTGTCTGTTCTTGTGCCAGTACCAGGCTGTTTTGAGAACAGTTGCTTTGTAGAATAGCTTGAAGTCTGGTATTGAGATCCCACCTACTTTATTCTTCTTTCTCAGTATTGCTGTAGCTATCTGTGGTCTTTTTTTTTGTTCCAGATGAATCTATGAAGAATTCTTTCTAGGTCTGTGAAATATGTCGTTGGTATTTTAATGGGCAGTGCGTTGAATCTGTAGATTGCTTTGGGTAGTATGGACATTTTAATGATGTTGATTCTCCCAGTCCATGAGCATGGTATGCTCTTCCATCTGTTAACATCTTCCTCTATCTCTTTTTTCATTGTCCTGTATTTTTCTGCGTATAGGTCTTTTACCTCTTTAGTTAGGTTTATTCCCAGGTATCTTAATTTTTTTGGTGCGATGGTAAATGGGATTGCTTTTTTAGTCTCTCTTTCTATAATTTCACTATTAGTGTATAGAAATGACACAGACTTCTTAGCATTAATTTTGTATCCTGCTACATTGCCGAATTTATTAATTAAGTCAATTAGTTTTGGAATGGAGTCCTTTGGGTTTTTATGTACAATATCATGTCATCTGCAAATAAGGACAGCTTTACTTCTTCTTTTCCAATTTGGATGCCTTTTATTTCTTCTTCTTGTCTAATTGCAATGGCTAATACTTCCAGTACTATGTCGAACAGGAGAGGTGAGAGTAGGCATCCCTGTCTTGTTCCTGTTCTTAGGGGAAATGGTTATAGTTTTTGCCCATTGAGTATGATGTTAGCTGTGGGTTTATCATATATGGCTTTTATGATGTTGAGGTATGATCCTTCTATTCCCACTTTGCTGAGCGTTTTTATCAAGAAAGGGTGTTGGATTTTGTCAAATGTTTTTTCTGCATCAATTGATATGACTATGTGATTTTTATCTCTCAATTTGTTTATGTGATGTATCACATTTATTGATTTGTGGATATTGAACCATCCCTGCATTCCTGGGGTGAATCCTGCTTGGTCATAGTGTATGATCTTTCTAATGTACTGCTGGATCCGGTTTGCTAGAATTTTGTTGAGGATTTTGGCATCTATGTTCATGAGAGATATTGGCCTATAATTCTCTTTCATTGTGTTGTCTTTATCTGGTTTTGGTATTAGGGTGATGCTGGCTTCATAGAAGGTGTTTGGAAGTGTTCCTTCTTCTTGAATGTTTTTGAATAGTCTGAGGAGGATAGGTTTTAATTCTTCCTTGAATGTTTGGTAAAACTCTCCTGTGTAGCCATCTGGTCCCTGGCTTTTATTTGCTGGAAGCTTTTTGATGACTGCTTCAATTTCTTCCATAGTTATTGAACGATTGAGATGTTTCGCTTCCTCCTCATTGAGTTTTGGGAGGTTATATTTTTCTAGGAAAATGTCCATTTCTTGCAGGTTGTCCAATTTGTTGGAATAGAGTTGTTCATACATCTCTCTAATCTTTTAAATCACATTATATATTTTATCTGCTCCATTTTATAGGTGAATAAAACTAAGTAATAGAAAGGATAAATAACTTGCCCATAGTTTAGTAACTAGTAAGGAATAGTATTGGGACTGGAATTTAGATCTCCTTGATTCAAGAGCCAATATCTCCTTTTCTCTCTCTGTCTCTTTGAGAAAGAGCCAAGAAATGCTTAGTTTCAAAACGATTTGTGATGATTGCCAGCTGATTGTTATAAATAGAGACATCCATTCAAAGGAGTTTGAATATAGACTTAATTCTAGTGTACCAGTTAGAACTACTGCATCTGTATCTGTAGGTCTTTTACTGAGAACATCAAAGACATACAGCCACATTGAGGGATGTGGTGAAGATGACCACTGCTTTCATGCCAACCACTAAATATTAGTTTCCCATGGTTCAAAACATAAAAGAGAAAATGCTACAAATAAGAAATTCATAGGTTTTAAATTCTGAGTAGCATGATGAGATCCCATGGCATTTCTCTTTGTCCCACCAAGGTTGTAAATGATACCTTTGTTCAGTGTATCCAAGCTGTATACTGTACTCACCCACTAGTCATTTAGTAGCCATCTAGGTTGCAAAATAGACTGTGGAGGTATTACAGTACATGTAATCAGGTAATCCTTATTTTACTTAATAATGGCACCAAACTAAATTATAAAAATTTTATTACAGTATATTGTTATATGTCCATCATATTATTAGTTACTGTTATTAATTATTACTATGCCTAATTTATAAATTAAACTTTATTATACATTTGTATATAAAGAAAAACATAGTACATATAGGGTTTAGTACAATCCCCCATTTCAGGCATCCACTGATCGTCTTGGAACGTATTCCCCAAGGATAAATGGGGGAACTGCTGTACTGATCTATATTGAGCTTTGTTCCCTTTGTAGAAAGATTGGCTTAGAATATCTGTTTTAGCAAAAAGAACTGCTTAGTTTGGTCTCTTACATGTCAGAAGAGACCAAAAACTCAACATTTTGCTCAACTATGCTAATTTAACCATATCCGTTCTATTTAATTCTCAAAAATATCAGGAAATTAAACACCAGCATTCCCACAGCACCCCTTCAATAACACATATTGCTTTAAGAGGAGTCAAAGTAAAATTAAGACCCATCTCTTTCCATTAGCTTCTTTTATTCTCCTCCATTCAACCCCTTTCAGATTTTCCTCTTTCTGTGTGCTTCCTTAAAGAGCAGGTTTCCTGGCAGCGTCTACAACTGAATTGGGAGAATCAGTATAGAGAAAGTAAAGGGATCATACTTGTCATAAGATCCAATTGCTAGTGTAACTGCACATTTTTATTACCATCATGCCTTTGCAAGTCCATAAAATTAATATATCCATTAAAGAAACAGGTTTTCTGAACCTTAATGTTTTTGACCTATGTCTTCTAAGATTTCCCATGTCCTCCAAGGCCCTCCACTAGTTCCTTCTGCATTTTAACTGTGCCAGACAGGGATCTTATGATACTGGATTCCAAATTCTATTTTTTTAAATATTTCAGATAAAGACTATAAATCTTACCCACGTAGTTCTAAGCCCTCCAATGATATTAAACCCCACAAAATATCTTTATGAGAATAAGTTTAGACATGTTCCTCTCAATTTTACCTTTTTAGGTTTTTGAGATATTATTTACATACAGTAAAATGTATTCTCATTAGCGTACAGTTGTATTAGTTGTACAAAGACAAAATCACATAATCACCACCACAGTTAAGACAGTTCCTTCACTATACAAACTCACTAATGGTCTTTTGTATGGTTTACAACACACATCTTTACTTAATCACAGTTTAACTTTAAGTAGTATTATACTGCTTCATATGCAGTTTAAACCCTTATAATCATTTAATCTAAATTCTTTCAGTAGATATTTTGTGGCATGAATTTTATCACCATTAATTTTTCTTTTCCATATGTCATTAATCAATTATACATTGATACATTGATACTATTTTTGCTTTAGAAAGGACAATTATTTTTAAAGAATTGTTAATAAGTGAATTATTTCATATTTACCATCATTTCAACAATGTCCAGGGGTAGCAATTTCTTAACATTTTGGTAGTGTAGTTCTATACCATTAATGAATTATGAATGAATTATATCAGTTTTTTGTTTGTTTAAAATTTTCTCTATTTTTCCAATTATTTTTGAAGATATTTTAAAATAAAACTACTCTGAATTGATATATGTTTATTGGTTGCTGTTTTGTTGTTGTTGTTTTATGTTTTTGCTATTTTTTTTCAGCACTTGGTTTCTGGATCCCATAGTTTCTAATAAGAAATAAACTGTTAATATTTTCTTTTATCTTCTGTATGTATTCTTTTTTTCTGACTACGTTTAAGATTTTCTTTCTAATTTTTCTTTTCAGTCATTGGAATATATTGTGTCCGGGTGTGTATGCCTATATGTCTTTGTGACTGTGAGTGTGTGTGTGTGTCTGTCTGTCTGTGTGTGTGTTTTTTTACCCTGATGTGGTTCTCTGAACTTTTAGATCTGGGATTATCTTGTCTTCATTTGATTTTGAAAATTCTTGATTATTATCTGTCTATAGTTTTACTTCATTTTCTCTTCATATTGGATTCTAATTACATGTATGTTCTATCATTTAATATTTTCTGCAGTTCTTCAATTCTTTGTGCTGTTTATTTTTATCCCTGACATTTTCAACAATTTTGTCACTTCCTCAGCCCCTGGAGACTTTTAATGGCTTGAGCAAAACTGTAGCTGGAGGAAGGAGAAAAAATAGATTATTATTGGAGGATATGTAGACAATATCTGTCATTGTGTTATTCCAACATCCATGAAGAATATTAAAACATGGGATTATATCTATTTTAAATAACATTAAATATCTTGATTGCCAAGAAAGTTCCAGCAAACTAAAATAATGTAGCAACCTCATTAATAGACTAGAGTTCTTGACTATTGTTTCAAAATCCCCAAGAGTAATATCATTTTGAATTATGAAGTTCCTGCAACAGACTGTTAAATTAAAGGGAAATAATCACCCCAGTTATACCCTTTATCAAATATTTTTTTTAATAAGTAACTTTCATTAGGTGGCAGAAAACTGTCTTCAAAGACATTTAAGATCCATGATCCCAGGAAGATTTATGATTAAGTACACAAATATTCAGAACTAAATTCATCTTATTAATGAACACTTTAATATAAAACTGCTTCTTGGGGGGGGAAATGGCGGCAGAACAGAATGATGTGTCCTGAGCCTTGTCCTGGAGCAGACAGAGGGAACAGCTGAGGGTAGAATAGGGAGTGTTTGTTAACGGGTTGAGAGAAGCTATACTCCAGAAGAAGGTGGGGGATTACTGGATGGGGCTCTCCTGACCAGGAAGCCCCTACTACTGCTGGGCTCCCTCCTGGAGATGCCAACTTGGAAGTGGAGACCATGCCATCTTGAAGAAGAGGGTGGATGTTATAGGAAGACTGAAAATCTACAACTATGGCACCCAACCAAACAGCTGTGAACCCTAGAACAGCAGTCCCCAATTGGAACAGGCACACAGATTCACAGGAGCTCTACACTCCATCATGGAAAGGTAGGAATTTGCCTGGGATGAAGTGAGATCTCTGGTCCGCAGGACAGAGAAGTGCATGTACTGTGGGAGCTGGAGGACCGGTGGAAGTCTGTGCCTAGAGAGAACCGTGACTGTTGGGGCTGGCGTGATCTGTGAATGTGGAAGGGGATCCTCAGAGCTGCTAACAGAGGGGATCTCTAGAAATCAATCCATTTTGATCTGATGCAGAGTACAGCCTGAGAGTTTTAAAAGTGTGACAGCTGCTTGGAAAAGAGGGGGGAAAAAGGACTGTGCAGAATTGCACTCTTTCCTCTTCAGATCCTTGCTTTTAATTGCTAAGCCCAATGCATAGGATCACCCATTGGAAATACACTGGGAGACTGCAGGAAAAAGTTGTTTTTCTGGAACCTGGGGATAAAAGCAGGGAGTGACCATTGGAGAAGCAGCTCTGGGGCAGCCCATTCCCACAAACCATTATTGAGTGCCACTGGGAAAGCAGGATCTAAGCACAAGTTAGAGAGGACCTATACACTCAGAGGTCAATACAGAAACACTGCCACTTAGGGGTTGAATCACAAATTGACTCTTGTGTAATCACAAATAAAGTAAAAAAGAAATTGACACACCACCTCCTTAAAAATCAGGACTGGCTTACAACACTGAGCACCAGTGGAACTCAGGGAACGTCGATATTGTCCCGACAGGAAAACAGGTGAACCACACAGAACAACAGAAGAAAATGACATTCACTCTTCACATTCTACTTTTTATTATTTTTTATTTTTTTTATTTTTTACATCTTTTATTTAATTTTTTTTCTTTTTTCCTCACTTGATTTTACCTTTTTAATTATTACATTTTTATTTTCAATCAGTATTATTACTACTACTATTTTACCTTTTTGCTAAAAAATGTCATTTTATTTTCTCTTTATTTACTTTAGGATTAGTATTCTATATTCTATTCTCATCTTTTTTTAGCATCATTTTACTATATCTCAACTCTACCTTTATGTCATCATTCTTTTCCTAACTTTTCCCCTTTTGTTCCCCTGTTACTCTTACCCTTTTCCTACTTTAGATTTTCCCTATTCTTTCCTTTTATCACCTATTAAAATGTCACCCTTCTTATATATCTAATTTCTAATCCTCTGCTCTAAGTCCATATACACCTCTCTCTTCTCTGTCTTCACTATCCAAAAAATTGTTTTTCTCTATGTCCTTTTGTTGTTGTTTGCTTGAATGTTGATTATAGTGGTACCTTGAGATACAAGTTTAATTCATTCCATAACCTTGAGGCATGGGAAACTATGAGACGTTCAAGTCGCGGTAAACTGGTGGGTCATGTGCAGCTGGCCAATGCACAAGATTAGTCCTGTCTCAAATGTTGCTCGTATTTCAAAGCAAAAATTGCTTGCTTGACGGCTCATATCTCAAAAATCTCATATGTTAGGGCATTTGTATCTCGAGGTACCACTGTATATCAATTCTTTATGCTTTTTTTGTGAGATTGTTTTGATTATTCTTTGTGTTTTCTTTTGTTTTGTTTTTCATTTGCTTTGCTTTTGTTTGTTTATTGCTTCTGTTTTCCTTTGCCTCACTTTATATTAGTTGTTGTTTGTAGTTTGTTTTAATACCCAGGTACTTGTTGTTGGCATTTGTTGAAATTAGTGGTTGTTCTATTGGAAGTTTTCTCCCCAGTTTCATTTTGGTACTCCTTTCCTTCTGTTTCTCTTTTCATGTTCTTTTATCTCTTCTCCTTTCTCTCTTATCCCCTAATTTGCCTCTCTCTGGTGGTCTCCTTTACTTGTGGTTATTAATATCATGAATATGTTTCTGTTCAGTGACTTGTGCATTGTACCTGGTTGTGTTGTACTTTGTACCTTTAAATCAATTCAAGTGAGAGAGAACTACGTAACCAGAAACCCGGTGAAGAGAGATCATGAGGAGACAAAGGAACATCCCACATATGAAAGAAAAGCAGACTTCACCAGAAAATGAATTAAACAAAATGGAGGCAAGCAACCTGCTAGAGAAAGAATTCAGAGAACTGGTCATAAGGTGGCTAAAAAGAATGGAAGACAAATAAGACAATATGAGTAAGTAAGAACCAAGAAGAAATGAAGAAGAACCAAGAAGAAATGAAAAATGACATTACTGCTGTAAAGAACTCAATAGAAAGCATCAAGACTAGACTAGAAGAAGCAGAGGACCGCATCAGTGAGCTAGAAGACAAAGTAGGAAAAAATACCCAAGTAGAGCAGCTTCCAGAAAATAAATTAAAACACAGGAGGAGAGCCTAAGGAACTTTGGGACAACACAAAACAAAACAACTTCTGCATAATAGGGGTTCCAGAAAGAAAGGAAGCTGAGCAAGAAATAGGAAACATATTTGAAGAAATAATGACAGAAAACTTCCCTGATATAGGGAAGAAAAAACCCACACAAATCAAAGAAGTTCACAGAATCCCAAGCAAAATTAATTCCAAAGACCAACGCTAAGTCACATTATAATTAAATTGGAAAGCACCAACAACTAAGTAAGAATCTTAAAAGTGACCAGAGAGAGACAGAAAGTTACCTACAAAGGAAAACCCCCATCAGACTAGCGACTGATTTCTCAACAGAAACTCAAGAGACCAGAAGGGAATGGAATAAAATATAAAGTCATATAAAGGAAGGGTCTGAATCCAAAAATACTGTACCCATCAAGGCTATCAATCAAAATTGAAGGTGAAATTAGGAGCTTCACAGACAAAAAGGGACCAAGGGAATTTATTGCCATCTAACCAGCAATGCAGGAAATGCTAAAGAGTCTGCTGAAAAAAACACACAAATAAATAGGAAGCAAAGAAGGAATACAAGGGTAAAGAATAAAAATGGCAACAAATAAGTACCTATCAATAATAACTTTAAATGTAAATGGATTAAAAGTCCCCATCAAAAGATATAGGGTAATGGATTGGATAAGAAAACACAACCCATATATCTGCTGTCTACAAGAAACCCACCTCGGGGGTGGGGGTTGAGGGGGGGAAGAAAAGCACACAGAATGAGGGTGAAGGGATGGAAAAAGGTTTTTCAGGCTAATGGAAATGAAAAAAAAAGCTGGCGTAACAATATTTATATCTGACAAATTAGATCTCAAAGTGAAGGACATAACAAGAGATAAGGAATAATACTAAAGGGAATAATCCAACAAGAAAAAATAACTCTGTAGACATACACACACAATACAGGAATACCCAAATACATTAAAAAAAAAAAACTCCTAGAGGATATCAAGGGAGAGATTGACAGCAATACAATCATAGTAGGAGACTTTAATACCCCACTATTACCATTGGACAACTCTAAACAAAATATCAACAAAGAAACATCAATCTTAGATGACTCACTAGACCAAATAGAATTAATTGACATCGTCAGAACATTTCACCCCAAAGCCACAAAATATACATTCTTCTTAAGTCCAGATGGGTCATTTTCAAAGATAGACAACATGTTGGGTCATAGGCAAAGTCTCTTCAAATTCAAGAAGATAGAAATCATATCAAGCATTTTCTCAGATCACAGTGGCATAAAACTGGAAATCAACTACCTACAATAAAAACAAAACAAAGAAATCAAACACATGGAGACTCAATAGCATCCTATTAAACAGTGACAGGGTAACCAGAAACATCAAGGAGTAAATAAAAAAACATCATGGCAACAAATGACAATGAAAACACAACAATCCAAAATCTATGGGACACAGCAAAAGCAGTCTAGGAGGGAAGTTCATAGCTCTACAAGCCTACTGCAAAAAACAAAGAACAATGGTAAGAAATTACTTAACCTTACAACTTAAAAAGTTAGAAAGAGAGCAACAAGAAAACCCAGTGTAAGCAGAAGGAAGGAAATAATAACAGAGTGGAGATAAATGACACAGAGACCAAAAAAAAAACAACACAAAAAACAAAAAACAACAACAATACAAAAGATCAACGAAACCAAGACCTGGTTCTTTGAAAGGATAAACAAGATTGTTGAACCTCTAACCAGGCTCACCAAGAAGCAAAGAGAGAGGATCCAAATAAACAAAATAGAAATGAAGGAGGTGAAATGACAGACCCCACCAAAATACAAAGGATTATTATAAAATGCTGTGAACATTTCTATTCCAACAAACTGGACAATCTGGAGGAAACAGACATATTCCTAGAAAAATATAACCTTCCAAACTCAATCAGGAAGAATCTAAACATCTCAATAGTACAATAACTATGGAAAAAATTGAAGCAGTCATCAAAAAGCTTCCAGCAAACAAAAGCTTGGGATGTGGATGGCTACACAGGGGAGTTTTACAAAACATTCAAGGAAGAATTAAAACTTATCCTCCTCAGACTACTTCAAAAATTCAAGAAGGAACACTTCCAAGCACTTTTTATGAAGCCAGCATCACCCTATTACCAAAACCAGATAAAGACAACACAATGAAAGAGAATTAGAGGCCAATATCTCTCATGAACATAGATGCCTAAATCCTCAACAAAATTCTAGCAAATCGGATCCAGCAGTACATCAGAAAGATCATACACCATGACCAAGTAGGATTCATCCCAGGAATGCAAGGATGATACAATATCCGCAAATCAATAAACGTGATACATCACATAAACAACTTGAAGATAAAAATCATAGTCATATCAATTGATGCAGAAAAAGCATTTGACAAAATCCAACACCCTTTTTGATAAAAACTCTCAATAAGGTGGGAATAGAAGGATCATACCTCAACATCATAAAAGCTATATATGATAAACCCACTGCTAACATCATACTCAGTAGTCAAAAACTAAAACTATTTCCCTTAAGAACAGGAACAAGACAGGGATGCCCAATCTCACCACTCCTGTTCAACATATTACTGGAAGTATTAGCCATTGCAACTGGACAAGAAGAAGAAATAAAAGGCATCCAAATTGGAAAAGAAGAAGTAAAGCTGTCCTAATCTGCAAATGACACGATATTGTATATAAAAACTCCCAAAGATTCCATAAAAAATAATAGACTTAATAAATGAATTTGGCAATGTAGCAGAATACAAAATCAACACTAAGAAATCTATGGAATTTCTATACACCGATAGTGAACTTACATAAAGAGAGACTAAAAAAAGCAATTTCATTTATCATTGCACCAAAAAAATTAAGTTACCTAAGAATAAACTTAACTAAGGAGGTAAAAGACCTATACATGGAAAACTACAGGACAATGATAAAAGAGATAGAGGAAGATGTAAACCGATGGAAGAACATCCATCTTCATGGATTGAGAGAATCAACATCATTAAAATGTCAATACCACCCAAAGCAACCTATGGATCCAATGCACTCTCCATTAAAATACCAATGGCATATTTCAAAGACCTAAAAAGAACTTTCGAAAAATTCATCTGGAATAATAAAAGACTCCAAATAGCCACAGCAGTCCTGAGAAAGAAGAACAAAGTAGGTGGGATCTCAATACCAGATATCAAGCAGTATTACAAAGCACCTGTTCTCAAAACAGCCTGCTACTGACACAAGAACAGATATATAGACCAATGAAACAGAATAGAGTATCCAGATATCAACCCAAACCACTATGCTCAATTAATATTTGACAAAGGAGGCATGAACATACAATGGGGTCAAGACAGTCTCTTCAATAAATGGTGTTGGGAAAATTGGACAGATACATTTTTAAAAAATGGAACTAGACCACAAACTTACATCATACAAAATATATATATATATATATATATATATATGTGTCTTTATATATATATACTCAAAATGGATACATGACTTAAACATAAGTTGGGAAACCATGAAAATACTAGAGGTATCCACAGGCAGGAAAACCTCATCATATGCCAAAGGCACTTCTTCACTGATACTGCACCTAGGGCAATGGAAGCTAAAAAGAAAATAAACAAATGGGACTATATCAAAATAAAAAGCAATAGGAACCATCAACCAAACAATATGAAAGCCCACTGTATGGTAGAACATATTTGCATATGTTGTCACTGATAAAGATTTTATCTCCAACATCTATAGGCAACTTATACAACTTAATAAAAGGAAGATAAATTATCCAATAAAAAAGGGCAAGAGACACATGAAAACATACTCAAAGTCACTAATTATCCAAGAGATGCAAATCAAAATGACAATGTGGTACCATCTCACATTTGTCAGAATGGCTACCATCAACAATTCAACAAATGGCAAGTATTGGTGAGGATGCAGAGAAAAAGGAACCCTTATGCACTGCTGGTGGCAATGCAGACGGGTGCAGCCATTGTGGAGTACAGTATGGAGTTTCCTCCAAATATAAAAATGGAACCCTCATTTGATCTAGTAATCCCACTCCTAAGAATATATCCTAAGAAACTAGAAACGCCAATCAGAAAGGATATATGCACCCCTATGTTCACAGCAGCACAATTTACATTAGCTAAGATTTAGAAACAGCCTAGGTGTCCATCAGCAGATGAGTGGATCAGAAAACTGTGGTACATCTACGCAATGGAATACTATGCTGCCATAAAACAGAAGGAATTCTTACTATTTGCAACACCCCGGATGGAACTGGAGAGCATTATGCTAAATGCAATAAGCCAGTCAATGAAAGAAAAATACCACATGATTTCACTCATTTATGGATAATAAAAAACATTATAAACTGATGAACAAAAAGATAGTTACAGATGCAGTAAAGCATCAAATGGACAGTCAAATTACAGTGGATTGGTTAAGGAAAGGTAGGGTAGATAAGAGATCAACCAGACTTGTATGCATCCTTATGAGCATAACCAATGAACGTAAGACACTGGGGGTGGGGGGAAGGAGAGGTGAGGGTATATATGGGAGTGGGGTGAGGGCATATATTGGAGGCAATGGGCAGATATGTACATATGTAATACATTAATAAAGAAAAGAGAAAAAAACCTGCTTCTTTATATTTTATTTACTTATCATATTTCAGTTCAGCTTGCTAGAGTTATAAGGTGTTTTGTCATTCCAAATTAAAGTTGTTAGAAATTATGGGTCAAAATTAGTAATTTTAAGTAAAAATCTTAAGTTGAAATATATTGCTGAACACATAATGCTAGAGGCCCTGTATGTGAAAATCTTGCACTCTGGTGGGCAAGAGGGGCAGTTCCTCAGCCCAGCCTGTGCCCTCTCCCAGTCTGAGAGCCCTGTGATGGATCATCACATAGAGGTAGGCCCTGACTCCCCAAACAGGCTCCCTGATGGATCGCTCCAGTAGAGGGAGACTGCCCACTTGACACAGCCCACCATTTGGTGGTCTGGGCCCCCTCTTTGGGGTGATCATGGATCCCCCAGATTGATTAAACACCCTTCCAGGTGGTGGCCTGGGCCTCCTTCTGCAATGCGATTATGGGGCAACCAATCTTATTGCACCTGCCTTGGCTGGCCTGGCACCAGTGGGTGTCATAGCATGGTTGTCCAGATGTTGTTCCACCATGGTTGTTCCACTGTTTGGGTGTAATATGCTCTTATTGTTATAGATCACCAGTTCTCCCTACCTATAATTTCATAGAGTTAAACAAATTGCTGAAGTACTTGGGAAGTTATTTCACTCAGACCACTTATGTATATTAAAAAGAAAGGGACTATATCGAATTTATAAGTAAGGTGAAATTGTTAATGGAATATAATTAATTAAGGTCTTAAATGGGACCAAATTTAATGAATAGCCTTTTAACAATGTTGGAAATTGCTAATGTGTAAATATAACATTATTTGTAACAAAAAAAAATAAAAACTCTAAAGAAGAATATGTTTTTTGAATGTATAACTTAAATTATATACTAATTTTTAAATAAAATAAAGCAGAATGATATTTTCTGCACAGAAATAAGTAATGTTCTTCTAGAAAGAAGGATATTATTAGTTATCATTAATTATATATATATTTTGAATATGTTTGTGCAAGCTATATAATGGTGGATACAAATAAGTGCAAACTTTATAACGTGATAAAATGAAAATATGTAAGTATTGCAACATTGCTATGTTTTATGTTTATTATTTCCTTTCTTGTCTTTAATGAGTATAGAAATATTAACGCCTAAATATTTCACTACGTATTCCAATGAATGCAGCTGAATGGATTTTAGGTGCTGATGGTTCTAGTTTATTCTGCTCATTAGATTCCAAATATAAGTAAGATTATAGGGTATTTGTCTTTATCAAATTGGCTTATGTAACTTAACATAATATTCTTCAGGTCCACCCATGCTGTCTCACAAGGTAATATCTCCTTTTTTACAGCCATGTAAGATTCTGTGTTGTAAATGTGTTACAGATTTTTATGGCAAAGTGGTCTCTCCAGCAGTCTGGGACCAGGCAGTCCACTCCCAGACTGATGCTGTAACAATAGGAATGCTCATCCCTGCAAAGTTAGCATCTAGGTCTCCCAGGTGAACTGATTTTCACCACCAGATGCTATGTGGGCTCCTCTTATCATCTTTGTTGCTCTGGGTTGGGAATCCCCATGTGGAATTGAGACCTCACACTTATGTTGGGAGGGAGTCAATATCCTTCTGGCTTGTCAGCCACTGAACCTAAGCAAGGAGGCTAGACCTTTCCACATCTCTACCTCTCTTACCAGTCTCTAAGTGGCTTCTTCTGTAAATCCTTGGTTATAATATCTCAATTCAACTAACTTTCAGTTGGTTATTCAGTTTGATTGCTCTATAACAAGCATGTCAAACTTGTGACCTGTGGACCATATGAGACCCACAACAAATAATTTTGCATCCCAGTCAATATAATAATATATAAGAAACATTTTAGTAAAAATGTTGTAATTTAATTTTTACAGAATCCTGTTATACATAATTATTAACAAACTACAACGTTTGCTAATGACTGGTTACTATAATTGTGTTGCATTCATTTCCCTTACACAAATTTACACACAGGCACACCATTTCTCTCCACTAATACTAGCAGCCAAATTGCCATGGTATTAGTCTTGTACTGACTTATTGGTGTGCACAACAGGATATATTTCACTTTTGGAGAAAAAGAAAAATAGGTTGGTTTGCGTTATGCTTATTAATTTGTGTGTTTATTTAGTATCTGTTAAGTTAATGTTCAAGAAAAAATATTAATTTTTATTGAAATGTTCTATTATATTATGTTAACAATTACCCATTTATTTCAGCCCTTTATATTCAACATGTCTCCATAGGAATAAATCTACATTTCTATGAAAATTGAAGTTTTTGATTTTTCTTGTGGCCCACATAAACTTAAACCTTGTTTATTTGGCATGTGTTAGCCTTTGCATTTGCCATGCTTGCTCTATAACTTATCAGTAAATCCAGTTTGGGGCTGGGAGCAGGTGAGTGTAGCTTCTATCTATTCTGCAGCCATCATGGAACCCCCCTTTATCTTCTCTTAATCTTGACTTAATTTCCTGTGTTCACTTTAGAGACTCATCTAGCAAGTTCTGAATCCAAGATAAAAATCTGATTATTATATTTTGACCTAACAATATTTTATTTTTAAAAAGTGATAAAATTTCCTTCTTTATTATAGCCAAATCAAGGGAATAAAGGAAAAGATTGTGAAAACACAGGCTAGCTATGTTATGGGATGTTAATTCAAATGGTATCACAGTGAAGGAGAAAGAATGACTCAGGGATAAGTTTTCACACACCTGCAATTATGGCACCACCTAGGTCATGCACAGTTCAGGCAAAAGGCAGTATCTGATAAAATGCTAAAATTGTGATTGTTTCTTCTGATAGACTAATTTACTCCCTGGTAATATACCTTATAATTCTTTTAAAGTCCAATATCTGATGGCTCAGTGAGAGCTCTTGTTAAGATATAAAAAATATGCAGTCTTACAATCCCCACATGAAATTATAGAAATTTTCACAGTTCTGAAAAGCCTTGCTATGTAAAAAGAGGGAGATCTGCTGTTTTAATGGCAGAGTGTAAATATTGCAGCAAGAAACAAGATCAAAAATTAAAATAAACTTAGAGGTGTGATGTGATAATACAACAGAAACACAGCTTAGTAGATCTAATTGAAAAAATTTGGTCAATTTTTACATTGGTGCTTAAAAGAATATTTTATCATTATTTGGGAGTGTAGAAAAAAATGAGGAGGTCAGTGTTGGAAGTAAAAAAAGGAACCTACGCAATACTAACATAAAAGGTCCAATTTTTCTTTAAGACTCTTTGAATAGATGTTCACGTTTTCATACAGATGATCAAATTTTTATGAGAATCAGTGCTTCTCAACTCACACAGCATAAATCAACTATAAGTTAAAGACATTATTAATTTTTATCACTGACTCTTTAGCCAGAACTGACATTTTTCCCTACCAACTCTGTAATTCTATATAACTTCTTATGCTTAGTCATACAATTCTTAATTCCCAAAGTTTTTTCAAAAGATGCAAAATATTAGATAGTGGGATATATTAAATCTCAGATATTGTAGATTGTATGGGTATGGTGACATATTCTGCCAGAGCAAGTGGATTTTTAAATTTTATTTAAATATATTATTTTATTGATTTCAGAGAAGAAGGGAGAGAGAGAGATGGAAACATCAATGATGAGACATCATTGATCCACTGACTCCTTCATGCCACCCACTGGGGATTGAGCACACAAGCCAGGCATGTGCCCTGGCCAGAAATTGAACTCTGACCTCCTAGTTCATAAGTCAACACTCAATCACTGAGCCATCCTGGCCAGGCAACAAGTGGATTTTTTAGATTTTTTTTGGATTTATTAGAAAGAAGCCAAAAATAAGCAGATTTAATTTGACAGAGATTTGGGAATAAAATATATACATATTTATAAAATACATATATCCTTAAAGACAAATGCTTCAGTGTTTTAATGTAGTGCATAAATTTGGAAAGAAGAGTATCAGAAAATATAAGGAATTAAAATGTGTTTGAAGAAGAATCAAAGACTATATAGCTGGATTCTGGATTTGACATACCTCTCTTATATGTAAATAACATTCAGGATTCTGAAGCAAGTAACTTTTACAAGTATATTAGTTTTAACATAACAAGATAATTCTGAATACATCATTTACAGGTGATATAGGAAGACTCCAAATTTATTTTCTGCTCCATGTTACAAAAATTATGGATACACACATATCTGGTTTAAGGAGGTTGATTGAGAACAGGTTATGTTTGTCCTTTTTTGCCAATATAACCCCAGACCATGACAGAGACAATGTATAAAAAAGGATACAGTTAAAATATGAATTGAAAATGAAGAAAAAGGTATCAGTGAAATGGCTATTCTGAATAATTTCTGGAAAACAGAAACCAAATTGGACTGTAGTGATGAAAAATAAAAAATAGAAACCATAGAGATGAAGTTACAACTCAGGACTCAGGAAAGGCTTAAATTGAAGCAGGAAATATTCTATTAGATGTAACCATGGAAAGGCTGTGAATTTGTGGTTCTCAAGTATAAAAAAGCAAACATTAGGAAACAGGAGTGTGATAGAAACCAATGTTATTAATCAGTAAACGCTAAAAGAAGTGGCAGAACAATTCAACTTCATCAACCCTTTGTCTCTATCCCTCAGCATGTAGCCAATGTATTTACTTCTAGATACAACTAGATTATTATAATCTAAAGAAATCAAATTATCCTTCTGAGAAGAGTATGAATTTTAATTGGTTTGGTGGAACTCTGGAGTAATGTTTTCTTTAAATTTTACATTGTGTGTTTAGGAGCATAGGGAGAAGGATTTACAAAAGTTCATATTTACTCTCTGCTAAAATAAAATAGATTATGTAGTCTGCATTGGCTTTCAATATATAAAGTACTCAAAATTAGCAAGGTCAGAGACCTGGCAGGAAAAGAAATTTACAGAGAATACAAAGCACCTACTATATGCAATCTAACCCATCATTTTCAATTCTGGTATGTACATCAGCACCCCATCATCAAATGGAAGGAAGTAGTGTATGGGCATTCAGGTTTTAACAGGTCCTAAAAGCTCAAATAAGATTTATTAGAAAGTAGCTCAGGTGTCCATAGTCCCTATTATTGTTGATATATTGCCTTTTCTCAACCTGCACCTTATGTACACCAGATGCTGG
>JAAGEH010002534.1:25288758-25311359 GCA_011751065.1 Lasiurus cinereus | reverse complement strand
AAAGCTAACCTCACCCAACTGCTGGCCAACCTCATGCATTCCCTCCCTCTGGACAGGGAATTGCGTGGTGGTGGAGCACTGACTATGGTGGTGCCAGCATCTGGTATCCATTCCTTCTGTGTCTGGCCCAGCAACCATCACCTCATCTCTGGCCTAGGGGCCACGCCTGTGCACAAATTTTATTCACTGGGCCTCTAGTGTTTTATATTTGAATCTGCATGTAACACAGACACTATTTGAAAGTGAATAAGGACTATAAAGCCTTCCTGGAGTGACCACACAGAAAAGTACAGAAGGAAAATTCCCTGTCAGCTGAATTTTAAAAAGTACCCTTTGCAATTTATTTTGTTCACTTTTATCTGGAAGACATGACCAAAGGCCTGCATTTACAGAAATTCACAGACAATGGCTAATTATTTGGCTGGGTGGTCAGTGATTAGAAGAAATACAATTGGAAAATTGGTAACAAGGAGATCTGGGAAAGAAGAGTTGAGATGGACTTCTCTGCCAATACACTGTGTGTGTCACATGTGAACATCCCAGGTGAATTTTCAGTGGAGTAGAATTTTTATAATCAGGAGGACAAGATGAACCATTCTGTTTATGTCAGCTTCTTTTTTTTATATATATTTTATTGATTCTTTACAGATATGAAGGGAGAGGGATAGAGAGATAGAAACATCGATCAGCTACCTCCAGCACACTCCCCACTGGGTATGTGTCTGCAACCAAGGAACATGCCCTTGACTGGAATCAAACCTGGGACCATTGAGTTTGCAGGCCGACGCTCTGTCCACAGAGCCAAACTGGTTAGGACTATGTCAGCTTCTTTCACAAGCCACCATGGTTCATGATTAATTAGCTAAAGGACAAAGAGGCCAAGGTTGCATTGAGGGAAGTTATGCACAGATTCCATAATATGGACTTCTACACATCACAAATGATTCGACTTCAGCCAGTGATGATGGACCAACCTGAAAATAACAGGGATTGATTCTGAGCCCTGCTATGGCAACATTTTCCAGGGATATCAACCAGACCCCAACTGACATTGATTATTTTTACCTTTCTCATCATGAAAGGGAACACTTTGTTCTCACTGGAACATACTCTTACTTGAGATATAAATTGGATTTTTCTGTCTAGAATATTTCTCTAAACCATTATTCATCAACTTACAAATGCCTTATTCATTATCATAATATTTTTCATGGCATTGACTAAGAAAAAGGAAGTTATTTTAAATAAAATTAAGTCTGACAATGAGCTGATGCTTGTGGAATACACCTGTCTCACTAGGTTCTTTGTTACCCTGAAATAACTGCACTGATATAATGGTGTGATGATTTTTTTGAAGATCCAGCTACAGTGCTATCATCTTACAGGGTGGGAACAAGTTCATGTAGGTCTGGGAAATCAAGAGTTGGGGATAGAAATGTTGCCTCTATTATTCCAAGTAATCCACTATTTTTTTCCTTGTCTCCATATACTTGTGTTCAAATGAGAAAGAATACTACCCAAGGAACATAGTTATGGTTCCATGTGACTGGAACCAGTAGGAGGTGGAATGTGGAAACTTGCTACATTACACTCTTCATGCCAGTGAAACCACAGGGAAAGAAAAGGGATTATTTTAATGACTAGGGTGATTGATCCTGGATGTAGAGTAGAGATTGAATTTCTTAAACACAATAAGAGTGAGAAAGAATAGTATTAAATTCAAAAGATCTTTTAAGGCACAGCTTGGTACTCCTATGCCTTGTGATAAAAGTTAGATTCATAGATAGAGAGCAGGCAGACAGCTGGGTTTGGGAAAGAGAGGGGAAGGGGCAGAGGGATTGAGAGAAAAAAAGAGAGAGAACCCATGTATATAGATAACACTGTGGTGATTGTGGAGGATGGGTGAAGGTGGGAGAGGCATAGAAAGGATAAATGATGATGAAAAAAATTATTTTTTAAAGTTAATGGGAAAATACAATAAAGGATTGCAATTGTTCAGATCCTTTATAAATGAAATTTGAATATTTTACCAGGCAAAGAACCTTGACTACCTGGCTGCTTCCTAAAAGCAAAGAGAATATGAAAGGGCAGTGAAAGAAGAGAGTTTTAAGTACCAGCTATGATCTTATGACTAGTGCAGAAATGAGGACTATAAGTTACAATTATCGCCTTCTTATTTTGGCACAAAATATTTGTGCATATATTATCAAATTATTTTTATTGTTCAAAATTCTATTTTCCTCTCTCCTTACATAAGGTGTATTGATATTATTTAACTTTATATTTCAGGATTTATATTGCAGAATATCCTAACCAGAATACAATTCAGATCCAAAAAAAACCACTCAAAGATGGGTGAGAAATGGTAGTTTAAATAAGTCATTGTGCTGAGGGAGTTAGCATGTTTTAATTTGCATGAAGAATAATTGAATCATGTTAGACACAATCATGATTTTTCTACTGCCTTTATTATGAATTTAAGTATTAGTTATTTCTTTTGAATATATAGCCAGAAGTGATATTACTGGATCCTATTGTAGTTCTATTTTTAACTTTATGAGGAACCTTCATATTGTTATTTATAGGGACTGCATCTATTTAAATTCCCACCAAGAGTAACTTTCTCCACATCCTTGTCAACATGTTTCTGTAAGTGTTCTTTTCCAGATTATATGTAAAATCCTAATATATTATGCTTTTCCAGAGAGTAGAAGAAAAGTTGAAACATTGCTCTCCCTTTCACAGCTTTAAACATATTGATGAATGCTTAAAATTATTTTTGTTTATTGATCAAAGAAGAATATTTTAATGAAGATTCAATCTATAAATATGCTTACACTCCAATCATAGCATATTTTGACAATAGTAACCATCAGTCTTACTAAGTCAAATATCACTCTAGGGGCTTCTAAAGCTGAAGAAAAATAATATTGGTTCTATATAACCTGCATCTCCTTCCATTTTATAACCTTTTTCTAAATGTCTATAGCACTCTCTTTTGTAGGTCACTGTGAGGCTAACTGCAAAAATGTACTTTAGAATTCCATGAACACCTTGCGTGAAGACAGAGGAGATGATGATTTCTTAACTTTAAAGTATTGCTGATATTAAAACTCATATTTCTGGTGCCATGTCAGAGGAGATGACCTAAAAATAAAAGTGATAGCCTCATTTTAGCAGCAATTAAATCCTAAAAAGCACAATGTGAGCATTTTCATTTTGAACCTAATTGTATTTGCGATCCTCAATCTCCCTTAATTCCACACATGAATGACCTGCTCTCAATTATTATACACCGTAGGGATGTTCTGGTCTCAGAGTGCAGAGCCTATTGGTGCACTGTAGAGAACAGATCAAGCATTAATGCGTAACTATGGTTCCATTTTGGAGCAATATTGAACACAAATAAAAGAACGTTTTGCAAAAGCAGTACAAGAAATTATCAGTGGCTCAAGGCAACTTCCAATTATAAAGAAGCCACTAGTTTTCTCAAACCACAGGTGTTTTTCTTTCTGTATTTTATGTACTGTAAAATAATATATAATATATGACATATGGCAATGTACATTGCAAGCATTTTTAATTTGGAGAGAACCACATGAGCAGTTCAAATAAAGGAAGCTTCCACATCTTTTCCCCTTTCTAAGTTCCCTGAGCTTCAGCCATCTACTCTGTAGAAGAGAATTCTGGTTCTTCATGTGTTCATTTATTCAAATGTAGGCTTATCTTAGGCATTGTCAGCATTTGATTTTTCTATATGCAGATCTTTTTCATGTTTCAGACAGTCCTAAATGTTTCAAGAATTTGTATCTTGAACTATATGCTTTTATTTCAAATAATTTACGAAGGGCTTTTGAAATATAAAGCTTTTGCTAACCTTGCTCAGTTCTTGACCTTGCAAATTCATTTTGCAAAACATTGTATTTTGTTTGCTAATAAAGGAAAGTATAGAACCAGATTTTTTAGACAGGGTTTTAGGGTAAAGTTTAGCTTAAATATCCTTTTTCATTATATTTTCTTCCAAATCAGTCACAAATAGAGACATAAATAAAAGCAACATAACTCATAAGTGATTATATATTTCATTTTCTGCCAACTTTATAAAATTCATTAATATTATTTACCATTTAGAGTCTTCATTTTTACTTCTTGGCATATTTTATCACAAAATTCCTATAAATAGCAAATATTATGTAGGATTTTAAAAGATGATTTACTTAATATTAAACTATTAGGAATAAAGTTGAAATGTACAATCAACACCCATACAGATCTTATTGAACTTATCTTTCTGTATGCATATCAATCATCTGTGCAGAATGAGAATAGGAGATACATTCTTGTGGATACAGCAAATAATATAAAAGTAAGAAAATACTCATTTTGAATCGCAGCTCTCAGATGATCAGTTTTTCATATGTCTCTTGACTTTCTGTATGTCCACATTGGAGAAGTGTCTATTTTTTAATTGGATTGTTTGTCTTCCTTTTGTTAAGTTGTATGAGTTCCTTATATATTTTGAAGATTAACCTGTCAGATGTGTCATTGGCAAATATATTCTCCCACATACTGGGGTCTCTTGTTATTTTGATTATGGTTTCTTTTACCATGCAGAAGCTTGTTATTTTTTTTTTCTAACCCATTTGTCTATTCTCTCCTTAACTTTCATTGTCCTAGGAAATGTGTCGGTAAACATATTCCTATGAGAGATGTTTGAGATTTTGGTGCCTCTAGTTTCTTCTAGGACTTTTATGGTTTCACATTTTACATTTAAGTTGTTTATCCATTTTGAGTTTATTCTCTTGTATGGTGTAAGTTGGTGGTCTAGTCATTTTTTGCATATACCTGTCAAATTTTTCTAACACCATTTATTGAAGAGACTATTGCTGCTCCAATGGATACTCTTGCTTCCTTTGTCAAATACTAATTGAGCATCATGGCTTGTTATTTTTCTGGATTCTTTGTTCTGTTCCATTTATCTATATGCCTGTTCTTGTGCCAGTAACAAGCTGTTTTGAGTACAGTGGCTTTATAATATAACTTCCTGCCGAAATCGGTTTGGCTCAGTGGATAGAGCATTGGCATGCGGACTGAAAGGTCCCAGGTTCGATTCCGGTCAAGGGCATGTGTCTTGGTTGCGGGCACATCCCCAGTGGGGGGTGTGCAGGAGGTGGCTGATTGATATCTCTCTCTCATCGATGTTTCTAGCTCTCTATTCCTCTCCTTTTCTCTCTGTAAAAAAAAATCAATAAAAAATATTTTTTTTAAAAAATAATATAACTTCCTATCTGGTATTGTGATTCCTCCAATTTTATTCTTCTTTCTCAAAATTGCTGCAGCTATTTAGGATCTTTTTTAGTTCCATATAAATGTCTGGAGTGTTTGTTCTAGGTCTGTGAAATATACTGTTGGTATTTTAATAGGGATTGCATTAAAAATATAGATTGCTTTGGGTAGTGCGGTCTTTTTAATGATGTTGATTCTACTAGTCCATGAACATGGTATATTCTTCCACTTGTTTATATCTTCCTCTATCTCTTTTTTTAATATCTACATTGTAGATTTCAGACCCAGGCATCCTACTTTCAGAAATATATTCTAAGAAACCTGAAACATTCATCAGAAAAAAAAAATGTACCCCTATGTTCATATCAGTACAATTTTCAATAACTAAGTCTTGGAAACAGCCTAATTGTTCATCAGCAAATGAGTGGGTACAAAAAAAATTATGGTACATTCACATAATGGGATACTATGCAGCAATAAAAACAAAACAAAACAAAACAAAAAACTCTTACCCTCTTACCATACATAACAGCATGAATTGACCTGGAGAGTATTATGCTGAGCGAAATAAACCAGTCATAGAAAGATAAATATCACATGATCTCACTCACATGTGGAATCTAATGAACCAAATAAAGTGATGATTAAAAATAGACCCAGAGTTATAAGCATGAGGAGACTGTTGAACCTCAGAGGTAAGACAGAAGAGGATGGATGGGAAGAGATCAACCAATGAACTTGTATGCATATATACTACATAATCTGTGGACATAGACAATGAGGTGACGAGGGCCTAGGAGGGAGGGCAGATGGGAGAAGGATGGAAGAGGTTAATAGGGGAAAAAAGAGGAACTATGTAATATTTTAAACAATAAAGATTAAAAAGAAAAAAATTAAAATTAATTTAATTTTTAAAAAAGTAAGAAAATTCTCTTCACCCTGATACATGCAAAGGGTCTCAGTTTCAGTTCATTAGACCACATCTATTAACTTGGGTCACAGGATATCCATTCCTACTCTTTCTAAGGTCTTCTTTTGTTCTGTTTCTGTTAGATTTGCTAGTCATTCGAATAAAACACGAATCTACTTCCTTCTGATGGTTTCCAACAATAAATTCATTTTCTCATTGACATTTATGCATGGTTATAATTCTTAAAAATGTAGATTTTTTTAAAGAGATAAGCTCATTTGTGATACAAGCTATTTTGAGTTTTGTATTTTGTACAATTTTTATGTAAAAAAGTGTTAAGTTAAAATAATTGATATAATAATAATTGCATCAAGTATATGTAAAGCAAAGCATACATCTGTATTGATTTGTATATACTGCTGTTAACGAGATAGTTATACTTTTTCAAATGTGTCTTATACTTATAAACTAAGACTGATTACATAAAATCTGTACAGGTAAAAAACTAAGAACAATAGTAGCCGTGAGTTTCTCAAAATTGTTTTCACCAGGTTTGTAGATTTTCTTTTATGTCTTTGAAAAACCTCATTTTTTGGTATAAGCTGTCTATATGAGTTATATTCTTTGAATTTTTATTAATCACATATTTTAGACTTTGCAGCCTATATTTTATTTAATAATTTACAATATATATGTTATTCTTCTTGGGTTTGGGACAAAAGTAAAACAGTATAATTTGCTTGTATCTTATTCTCATTAGAAGTCCTTGAATTATTCTCTTTCTAAATATTGATATTATATAAGGTTTGGGAAATGAGGTTATGTCCACATAGTTGTAAATAGTTATAGTTTAATTTATTTTGCATTCTCAGTTCTTCTTTTTTTTTAAAAAAAAAAAAAGATAACAAAAACTCACCAAGTTTGTCTCAGTACATAAGCAGGTTGTTAGTGCTTTCTGTTCAAAGAAAGTCTCTCTTAAAACCAAATATTGTTATAATTCACAAAATCAAAAGCTTTTTTTTCTATGTATCCCAGTTAACATACTTCTACAGTCTTGTTGTAGAACAAGAAAGTGGCAATCTGTATGTTACTATGAGCTTGGGGAGTTTCCTTAAAAATAAATTTTTAATGATATATGCTAACGTTTTACATTTTTTTCTTCTTTAGATAGCATAATTGCCAAACTCTTTCTGACCTTTTCAGAAAGTGTAATGCTACTTCTTAACTTGTTCTTTATACTCTGACATTTCCTAACTGTTAAAATATATTATTATCAAGTTGTTTGCTTTCCAAGCCATTAATGCTTTAAATCCTCTTCATCAGACTCTTTAATGCTTATTGTTTTATAGAATAATTTACATACAATTTCACTTATCTGGTGCTGTAATACCATTCATTTTTTACTTTTCTCATAGGAATTTGTGGGAAAGACAACATTCATTCATGACACACATGATAAAGAGAAAATGATAAGCCAGTCAGAGAGAAAAGAAATATAGTACAGAGTGGCAAACATAAAAATCAACAAAGTTGGAATCCAAGATGGCAGCATAGGTGAGCACCTAAACTGCTGCTTTGCACAACAATTTCAAAACTACAACTAAAAGACAGAACGGACATCATCCAGAAGCACCAGAAAGCTGGCTGAGTGAAAATTCTACAACTAGAAGGAAAGAGAGGGGCTCATGGAGACCCAGAGGAACTGCAAAAAGCTGAGGTATGGAGACACATGCGTGGAAAGAGCAGGTGCTGGATTGCCTGGCTGGCTTCCTCGGGCAGGAGGAAGATGGAAGACTCCCAGCTGCACTGAACCTCTTATCCTACGGCACTGAACCCCAGGTTCAGCCAAAAATCATACAGGGGTAGTTTGGACTGTGAAAGGGGAGAAGTGCATGGAAATTTAGGGGAGTCGGGAAAGGGCAGAAGTCTGGTGGTGTGCACATCACTGCGTGCAGAAGACAGACTGCTGATTTTGCCACTACCTTTCACTAGTGGGTGGTAGACAGAGCCTCCCCACTGCGCCACTTCTAACTCCACTAAACCCCAGTTTTGGGCGAGACCATGGAGACCCAGACTCATACTGGCCCGGAGCACAGGGGAGCTGGAAAGGCAGTGGTCTAGAGGCACTGCACATGCTCACAGGACCACTCCAGTGATTACCCAAAGGCACGTAAGAACCAGGGGCTAAGTAGGGTGGGGCCCTGAGACCCCACCCCTCCCAAGTTCAACAGAGAGGCTTTTGCAGTTTTGCAAGTTTTGTATCATAAGGCTGATTCCAACACAGAAGTTCTCCCAGCATAAAGAAAATGTGGAGACAAAGGAAGAGTTCATAAACAAAAGGAATGGAGGAAAACAAACTACTGGACACAGTTCAAAACAACAGTTATAAGGTTTTTCAAGAATTTCCTAGAAAAGATGGAAATTTAGTGAGACCCAAGAGGAGATGAAAAAGGACCAACTATAGATGATAAAGGACCAACTAGAAATGAAACATATACTGACTGAAATAAAAAATATTTTACAGAGACCTAACAGCAGACTAGAGGAAGGCGAGAATCAAGTAAAAAATTTGAAATATAAAGAAGCAGAAAACAATTAACTGAAAAAGCAAGAAGAAAAAAGAATACAAAAATGTGAAGATAGCCAAGACCCGTTTGGCTCAGTGGATAGAGCATCGGCCTACAGACTGGAAGGTCCCAGGTTCGATTCCGGTCAGGGGCATGTACATTGCTTGTGGGCACAACTCCAGTAGAGGGCGTGCAGGAGGTGGCTGATCGATGTCTCTCTCTCATCGATGTTACTGACTTTCTATCCCTCTCATTTCCTCTCTGTAAAAAATCAATAAAAAATATATATTTTTTTTAAAAAAAGTGAAGATAGTGTAAGGAGCATCTGGGACAACTTCAAGCGTACCAACAGCAGAATTGTGGGGGTGCCAGAAGAAGAGAGAGAGCAACATATTGAAAACCTATTTGAAGAAATAATGACTGAAAACTTTCCACATCTGGTGAAAGAATTAGACTTACAAATCCAGCAAGCACACAGAACCCCAAATAAAAGGAACCTAAAGAGGACCACACCAAGACACATCATAATTAAAATACCAAGAACAAAAAGTCAAAGAGAGAATATTAAAAACAGCAAGAGAGAAACAGTTAATTACCTACAAGAGAGCAACCATATAATTGTCAACTGATTTCTCAACAGAAACTATGCAGGCCAGACAGTAGTGGCAAGAAATATTCAACCTGATGAATAGCAAGAACCTACAACCAAGAATACTCTACCCAGCAAAGCTATCATTGAAAAATGAAGAGCAGATATAGAGCTTCACAGATAAGAAAAAATAAAGGAGTTCATCAGCACCAACCCAGTATTATATGAAATGCTGAAAGGTACTCTTTTAGAAGAGGAAGAAGAAAAAGGTAAAAGATAAAAAATTATGAACAACACATACATATCTATCAACAAGTGAATCTAAAAACTAAATGAATTAAAAATTTGATGAACAGAATAAACTGGTGAATGTAATAGAATCAAAAGCACAGAAAGGGAGTGGACTGATAATTCTCAGGGGGAAAGGGTAGAGGGCCATGCAGGGCGAGACTGGACAAAAATCATACACCTATGGATGAAGTCAATGCGGAGGGAGGTAAGGGTAGAGGGAGGGGTGGGAGCCCAGTGGAGAGGAGCTATAGAGGGGGGGGTGGAAGAGAAACAAATGTAATAATCTGAACAATAAAGGTTTAATTAAAAAATAAAAAAATCAACAAAGTTCTTATTAAAAACAATATAAGCCAGAAAACAAGGAAGCCACATCTTTTAATAACTGAAAGAAAAGGAAAACAAACACTAAAACCTGTCAACTAAGTATTCAAGACTCAACAATATTTTTCAATTACAAAAACAAAATAGAGACTTTTTCACACATACAAACGCTAAAAGAAATTAGCACCAGTAGACCTGCATCAAAAGGAATATTAAATGTTGTTTTGCAAGTGGAAGGAAGGTGGCCCCAGATGGAAATATGGATCCATAAACAGAATGAATTGGCACAGAAAGTGGTAATTATATGGGTTAATATATTTTAAGAAAGTTAATTTTAAAATTCCTTTAAAATATTTTTTAACTACATAGATAGTAATATACTGTGTGGTTTATAAGACACATGGATAATAATAATAACTATATCAATGGTTATGTGCTGTTGATAGGTTCTTATGCTGTACATGGAGTGGTGAAATCTTACTTAAAGACAAATTGTGATAAATTAAAAATGTATACTGTAATCTCAATAGTAACCACTACAAACAGGTAACAAGATGTTTATTTTATAAGCAAAAAAGGTAATAAAATAAAATCATGAAAAATAATTCAAAAGTATGAGGAGGAAAAAAAGAAAAGAGAACAAAGAACAGATGGGAGAAAATGAAAATAAATAGCAAGATAATAGCTTGTAATCAAAAGATATGATTGCAAATGCTAAAAACATTTTATTAAAATTGATATTTTAATATGAGTAAAAACTGACTCAGAAGACACAAGTGAGTTAAAAGTTAAAGGACATAAAATATATCTATATACGTATTTAAAACCTTAATATTTGAATAGTCCGAACAGCAGAACAACTGAACAACCAGTCATTATGGCTTGTGCTGACCACCCGGGAGTGTGTGCACAACATGGCGGGCATCAGCAGCAGGTGGCAGAGTGCAGAACATGATGGGCATAAGGTGTGGCAGGATGGTGGAGCAAGTGAGGGAGGGCATCAGACCAAGGTGGGGCACTGATCACTATCATTAGGGCTAGCCTCTGGTGGTTACTGAAAGTTCTTTGTTCCCACTTGCCATGATCCTGCCTGGTGTTTGCACCTGCTGCCGGCACCAACCCCACTCACACTTGCTGCTGGCACCAGAGCCACTCCTTGCCCCTGCTTGCCAGCACCAGAGCCATCACTAGCACCTGCTCCTAGCACCAGCCCCAATTTCTCTGTGCTGTCAGTGGGTGCGAGCAGAGCTGGTGCCATCAGTGTGTGGGAGTGGCGGCAGCATAAGTGGGGCTTCCAGCAGAGAGGGGACCAGGGACCATGGCAGGAGGAGCTGGGTAGGGTATGGAGGATGGACCAAGACCCTCCCCTGTGCCCACTGTAGCCCCAAAGCCTAGGGTTCCTTTCAAGGTGCACAAATTCGCGCACTGGGCCCCTAGTATATAATTATAAGAACTTAAGACTCACAATATTTGTATCAGGTAAAATAGATTTCAGAAAAAAATCAAAAATGGGTTATTTGTCATTTAATAATTATACAAAAGGCATTTCGTGAAGTGAACATGATAGTCCTGAACACCTGTTTCTATAACAAAACCTGAGAATACATGAAGCAAAAACAAATTGAAATGCAAGAATAAAAAAAATCATAATTTTATAGTTAAAGATTTCAATACCAAACAAAACAAGTGGACAGAAAATCAGTAAATAAATAGAATACTTGAAAAGCACTATCAGCCAACTTGACCTAAATGGCATTTTGAACACTCTTTCCAAAGTATCACAATTAATAGTTTTTCAAAGTACACTCAGATATTTTAACAAAATAGACATATTCTGGGTCATTTAAGAAGACAATAAATTCAAAATAATTGAAATACTACAATGTAACTTACCTTAGAAGGGAATTAAACTGAAAATTATTAACAGAAATATAGCTGGAAAATATTTAGATGCTACATATCACACTTCTAAATAATATCTAGGTAAAAGAAAAAGACCAAAAGGAAAATAAGCACATATTTTAAACTACATTAGAATAAAGTACCACAGATTAAAATTTGTGGATGGCAACTGTAAACCAAAATTAATTTTAGGCTGTAATAAAGAACAAAAACAAATTATTTGAACAAAAGAACCTGTAGCCCAAGAAACACAGATTCATGTTCCCCATTAGGTCCATTGTATATAAAAGAGTTATTCAAATCACACAATTGTGATTGTGATAGGGGACTTTTGAACTGGAATACATGGTGTTCCCAAGGGCAGAATAGCTTCTCCAGATTCTTTGTCCATAGGAGATGAAGAATAAAACCATGGAGGGAAGATAATATAGCCAAGTAGAGATTTATTGTAGAACAAGTACAGACGCCCACATGGGGAAGGGGAAACAATCTCACCACACAGACTCCCACGTGGGGAGGAGGAAAGAGTTTAATTGATTTCCTGTTTCCACCATTTGTAAAAGCTACAATTTTTGTGTCTCAATATCCTCTCTCATTGGTCAATATTCCCCTTTGATTTGGTCACTATAGCAACTCCTGAGCTCAAAGGTCAAAAATTACATGTGATATGCGAGGTCCTCCTCCCTCATTGTTCTCCCATTCCCTCTGGATTTCCTTCCTCCTTCTTCATTTTGTAAATGTAGAGATTTTGCTACTCGTAGTTCCCTTGTCTTATGGAAATGTAACTACCGATGGCTCCCTGCTCCCTGTCTTGTGGGAACACCGTATTACAGTCCAAGTTCAACTTAGATGATATGGACAAATTGCTTAAAAGATCAAAACTACCAAAGCTCACTCAAGAAGTAACAAAAAAATACATACAGCTCTGTATCTATTAAATAATATAAATTTGGAGAAAAAAAACAATATTTTTTCCTCTACCTTCCTAGGTTCTTGGCTGAGATCTTTCTTGAGTAAAACACATTAATAGAAAACAAACAAACAAACAAACAAATTTAATAGCATGTATACCTCCTATATATATGGAAGAGACCCAGAAATACTTAGTAACACCATGAAATAGGCCAAGCTATCTCCTTAAATTGTATCTAAACACAAAGGAAATATATTTGGGCTGGGGAACTCTAACGGGAGGTTACCAGAAGAAGCCAGTAAACAAGAGTATGGCAGTTATGCAGATTTGTCTATGCCATCTGATTTAATAAGACTTCCTAGAGATTTGATCATTCTCTCTAGAGGATTGGTGGGGAGAAACCCTTAGAAATATAGATTTTCTTTATAAATGTAAATGTCTCTTACAAAAAGGTAACTTGTACTTTGTTTTCAAGAGCTTTCCCTATCTGCTCTTCTTAAAAAACAGCCAACCTAAAATAATCCTTATTCCCAAAAGGTATATTTTGGGATGTTATATTCTATTCTCCTTCAAATTCAAAGCTAACTACCTTGCAGCAAATAAAACTTCAGGTGCAGATGCTTATAAAGTTGAATTGTACCCAGCATTCAAAGTAGAAATAATGACACATCTAGATAAACTTTAAAAAATTGAGAAGTATCCATTCCCAAAATTCATTCTGTGAGAACAATCTGACCTTGATATGAAAAACAGACACAGATGTTTCAAAAAAAAGATAATTAAAAACACATGTTTCTCATGAAGAATATCCATAATTGTGTATGAGTGTGTGTGTGTGTGTCTGTGTGTGTGTGTGTGTGTGTGTGTGTTTTGTTGTTGTTTGGTTTTGTTTTATTTTTTATTTATTTTTTGGCACACATATCTTGCTAACAAATGAGCAAGAACAAAAGTATAAATAAATTCAGAGACAGGAATCCTTAACTGAAGAAAATATCTAATTTATTAAGTTAAATCTTTTCTGAAAATTGGTGAAAAGACTTCTTTATTACCTCTTCCATGTTTAAAATAAGCAAACAAGCTTATTCTATTTTATTTTTTACTGATTTTTTTATTTAATAAATCTTTATTTTCACATTATTACAATTGTTCCTCTTTTTTTCCCCCCATAGCTCCCCTCTGCCTGGCTCCCACTCCTCCCTCTGCATTGTCCTCGTCCATAGGTGTATGATTTTTGTCCAGTCTCTCCCTGAACTCCCCTCACCTCAATACTCCTGAGAATTGTCAGTCCTTTCCCTTTCAATGCCCCTGATTCTATTATATTCACCAGTTTATTCTGTTCATCAGATTTTTAATTCACTTAATTTTTAGATTCACTTGTTGATAGATATGTATTTGTTGTTCATAATTTTTTATCTTTTACCTTTTTCTTCTCCCTCTTCTTAAAGAGTACCTTTCAGTATTTCATATAATACTGGTTTGCTGTGAATGAACTCTTTTAGCTTTTCCTTATCTGTGAAGCTCTTTATCTGATCTTCAATCCTGAATGATAGCTTTGCTGGGTAGAGTATTATTAGTTGTAGGTTCTTGCTATTCATCACGTTGGATATTCTTTGCCACTCTCTTCTGGCCTGCATAGTTTCTGTTGAGAAATCAGCTGACAATTGTATGGGTGCTCTCTTATAGGTAATTAACTGTTTTTCTCTTGCTACTTTCAATATTCTCTCTTTGTCTTTTGCTCTTGGTATTTTAATTATGATGTGTCTTGGTGTGGTCCTCTTTGGATTTCTTATATTTGGGGTTCTGTGTGCTTGCTGGATTTGTAAGTCTATTTCTTTCATCAGATGTGGGAAGTTTTCAGTCATCATTTCTTCAAATAGGTTTTAAATATGTTGCTCTCTCTCTTCTGGCACCCCGTAATTCTGATGTTGGTATGCTTGAAGTTGTCCCAGAGGCTCCTTACACTATTTTCACATTTTTTAATTATTTTTTCTTCTTGCATTTCCAGTTGATTGTTTTCTGCTTCTTTATATTTCAAATTTTTGACTTGATTCTTGCCTTCCTCTAGTCTGCTGTTACATCTCTATATAATATTTTTTATTTCAGTCAGTGTATGTTTAATTTCTAGTTCATCCTTTTTCATCTCTAGTTAGGCAGTCCTTTTTCATCTCCTCTTGGGTCTAACTAAATTTATTCATCTTTTCTAGGAAATTCTTGAAAAATCTTATAACCATGGTTTTGAACTCTATATCCAGTCATTTGTTTTCCTCCATTTCTTTTGTTTAGGATCTGTTTCTTAGTCTCTGCATTTTCACTACACTAGGAGAACTTCTGTGTTTGAATCAGCCTTATGATATAAGACTTGCAAAACTGCAAAAGCCTCTTTGTTGAGTTTGAATGGGTGGAGTCTCAGAGTGCCTTGGCTTTCCAGTCAGCCCTGCCCTACATGGCCCCTGGGTCTCAAGTGTCTCTCAGTAATTGCTGTGCGTGTGCAGACCACTGTCTTTTTGGCTCCCCTGTGCTCAGGGATCTGACTGAGTCTGGGTCCTCAGGGACTCGCCTGAAACTGGGGCTCAGTGCCGTTAGAAGTGGTGCAGTTGGGAGGCTCTGTCTCCCACCTACTAGTGAAAGCCAGCAGCACAATCTGTAGTCCATCTTCTGCGGGCAGTGGTATGCGTGCCTCCAGACCTCTGCCTTTTCCTGGCTCCCCTAAGTTTCCTTTCACAGTCCAGACTGCCTGCTTATGAGTCTCACCCAAAACTGGGGTTCAGTGCTGATGGGAGTCTGCATCTTCCTCTCGCCAGATGAAGCCAGCCAGAAATTCCGGCGCCCACTCTCTCCATGCACAAGTCTCAATATTTCAGCTTTTTGCAGCTCCTCTGAGTCTCCGTGATCCTCTTTCTTTCTTTCTAGTTTTAGAATTTCCACTCAGCCAACTTTCCTGTGGTTCTGGATGTTGTCTGTTCTGTCTATTAGTTGTAGTTTTGAAATTGTTGTGTAAGGCAGCAGTTTAGGTGTTCGCTTATGCCGCCATCTTGGTTTCCTCCTCCAAAGAAGCTTATTTTAAAGACAATTGCTCTCACTAAACACTTACCTGCATCATTTTCATATAAAAAGATAAATTCTAGATTAATTATTACTTTATTTTTATAAAGCAGATACCCAATATTTTAGGGAACCAGATTTTATCAAAACTATGAGGGGAAAAAAAAGCAAAATGTTTAATTTTAGGTTTAAATTTCTGGAACAGTATGAGGATTAAATGTGTGCTTTCAAAGAGAATAATGATTTAAAAAGCAATATATTCTGATCATAAAATTGCAAACAAATCCTGTAAAACCTAAGAAATAGTATGTGAAGAAATCAATCTCTGACATCTTTGATGAGAATAATTTAAAAAATAAAATAATAAAAAATAAAAGTGATAGCAAAGATGAATAAATAAAAAATGCTGGGAAAGATTAAATAGTGTCAGTAATCTAAAGGCAGATTAATAGATACTCACTAAAAATCCAAAAGAAAGTGTAAATTGTTTTACTAAATCTAGGTGTAGATCATGAATCAAATTGAGTAATAAACTTAGCACTTATAGGATAGAAGATAAAGTCACATTCATGGTGAATAATCTCTTCATATCTAAGAAAAAGACCAAATTCATTCACTATCTTATAAGACCTTACCTGTTCTGCCTCCTGCTTAATGTTTTAGCCCCATTTCCTGCCCGTGTCTTTCTTATCTGGGTTCCAGCTTCACTGGCCTTTTCATTCCCTGAATAGAATATATTGCCTGACAACCAACATTCTTAACATAGGATGTTCCCTTGACCTATAGTGTTCTCCTCTCTCCCTAATTTCCTAGTCAATCATTATACACCTTTGATATTCCAACTTAAAAGTAACTTTCTGCAATTGAACCAGATAACCAATGATATATAATTTTTTTTTAAATCATGACTTTCTTTCATAGCACTTATGATAGTTTATAATTATATAACTTTTTGTAAATATTTAATTTATACCTGTCTCATCTACTAAACTATAAATTCCTTGAATGCAGGAACTATAATTCTGCATTGTATCTTTACCATAGAGCGGGTGCAAAGTAGAAACTTAAAAATATTTGAGACATTTGTAATCAATAATAAAAGAAAGGGAGAGTAAGTAAGGCTTCAAATATAATCCTATATAATACAGGCCTAATATGCAAATTAACCAAACAGCAGAATGATCAGTGGAATGACCAGTTGCTATGACATGAACTGACCACCAGGGAGAAGATGCTCAATACAGGGGCTTCCCCCAGCCTGCAGGCCTCAGGCCAGCCAAGATGGGTGTCAGTGGGGGTTCCCTGATTACCTCACTGGTTGCTCCACAAAGGGAGGTGACTGACGGTGGCAGTAGGGCGAGTGGAGGGTGGGTTTGGTGAGTAGGCAGCACTAGGCTAGCCAAGGTGGGTGCCATCAAGGGGCTCCACGATCACCTTGACAGTCGCCCCACAGATCCACCCTGATCACCAGCCAGGCCTAGAACCCTAACCATGCATGGATTTCGTGCATCGGGCCTCTAGTAATCATAATAAAATGTACACGAAAATGAAACATTAAAGCTTGACATAGACTGATTTAGTAATAAAACATGTATAAATTGTTCCTCTTGCTTGAAAAAATATCCTAAAGTATTGAAGAAGCTGTCAGGGAAGCAGGATAGTAGAGTGAAAAGATTTTTTTCTTCCCTACCTGACTCTTTTGTCTGCTATATGTTACTTTTATTTATTTTTTCCTCTTTCAACATTATTTTCCTTCACTTTCACACAGCTAGGACATTTCTTGCAGACAATCTATATTTATAAAAGCCTAAATGATTATTATGACCTATCAATTGAACGACGAGTCAACTAATATGTATGACATGCACTAATCACCAGGGGGCAGATGCTCAATACAGGAGCTGTCCCCTGATGCTCAGTGTTCTCCCACAGCCAACCTTGCACGGCTGGCCAACCTCCCACAGTCCTTCCTCCAAGCCAGCCAGTCCCAATCGGCCCTGATCAGGACGGGGTGAGACAGCCCAGATCGGTCCCTATCCCAAGCCAGACCAAGGGACCCCACCTGTACACGAATTCATGCACTAGGCCTCTAGTAAAAGATAACACCATGAGTAAATAAATCAATGAATGACAGTGGTGAAAGTTCTCATCATGGCTATGAATGCTACTCAATCTAAGAAAAATGGTTTTTAGCAAAGTAATGAAGCTGAGAGGACATTCACTTCAGGAATCTAGAGCACAACTCGAGATTTTCATTGACATCATTTACTTTCCTTAATGGCATTAGCATGTCTCTCTGCAGGCAATGACATTTAGCCATAGGTGTAGGTTAAACTACTAGTTTAGAACAATCTGGCTACTTATAATAAAAGATAAAAGAACCTGTAACCACAGTTATTCTGTTAGTCATAAGGTACACAGATAAGGTAACCTTGCTGCTTGAATAATTGTTAAAAATCACTTTATAGCTTGTTTACAGTCAAAACTAAGTGAAAAAATTCAAACCTATAGTTCATTTTTTATTACCATGCTAGTGTAATTTTATTGGCAGATAATTGTTGTGATCCAAGACTCTATATTTATAAGAACTAAGTAATATACCATACCTTCATAACTTGTTATTTTTATCTTGATTAGATAAGTCTGTATTAAAGAAAAGAAATTCACTTCATTTCCTATTTATATTCTAGAATTAGTGTTGCACTGGAAGAAAAATTTGCAACTATAAGTTTATAGAAACAATATAATATGACATGAACAAATGTATTTTTATATTATTATATTGTGCCATTCTTAAATCTTTATTTAATCTCCTCTTTGTTAGTAATAGCACACTGTTTTATATGTTTTTCTCTATAATATTTGGCCACGTAATAAGCCACTTGAAACACAAGTGCAACTGATACAGCAATCCCATGAGATACTTACATTTAATGGTTAAATAAAATAACTTTCCTTCCAGTTTTTATTTTAGTTGTCAGTATGATAGGGATGATATGCTGTATATTAGGTAAGATAGAGTGACACAGAGATTCTTGTTGTTGCCTGATTTTTAAAGACTTTGTGGAAGGAGAAGTTCAAGATGGCAGTACAGGAAGATCCTGAAGTCACCTTCTCCCATGTACATAACACATCTATAACTACATATGGGACAATTTTTTTCTGAAAATAATCTGAGACCTATCTGATCAACTGCTTCACATCAAAGGGGAAAAGGCCACATCAAGATTGAAAGGAGAATCAGAACACATAGTTGCCAAAACTTTACCCTGACATAGCACCCCACATTTGGAAGGGATCTCCAATACAAAAACAAACAATAACAGAGGAATTTTTTTTTTCTATAAAGCAAGTTGTCTGTGCACTATGTCATGCACTCAAAACTTTGGGACCTAACCAAAGAGAAAAGCCCTCAAAACATGTGGCTTTGAAAATCAATGGGACTTTAATTCAAGATAACCATGGGGCTGTATGGAATTGAGATTATGCTCTGAAAGGACTCATGCACAGGCCCACTTATCCAGGGACCAAGAACAAAATAGCAGTTTGTAAAATACCTAAACCATATGTTCAAAATAATAGTCATAGGGAGGCTCACCAAACTGAGAAGAATAAATGAACACAGAGAACTAAGAGAGAGAAAAATGAAAAAGGAATCACATATAAAAGATCCACAGAACTGTTCTATCTGGTTTGGCTTAGTGAATAGAGCTTCAGCCTGTGAACTGAAGGGTCCTAGGTTCCATTCCAGTCAAGGGCACATGTTCAGATTGCAGGCTGGATCCCCAGAAGGGAGTGTGTAGAAGGCAGCCAATCAATGATTCTCTCTCATCACTGATCTCTCTCTCTCTCTCTCTCTCTCTCTCTCTCTCTCTCTCTCTCTCTCTCCTCTTCCTATCTGAAAACAAAACATATATATTTAAAAAAAATATATCCACAGAGATGAAGAATATAGTAAGTAAACAGAAAAATACACTAGCCCTAACTGGTTTGGCTCAGTGGCTAGAGCTTCAGGCTGCGGACTAAAGGGTCCCAGGTCCTATTCTGGTGAAGGGCATATACCTTGGTTGCAGGTACATCCCAAGTGGGAAGTGTGCAGGAGGCAGCTGATTGATGTTTCTCTCTCATTGATGTTTCTAGCTCTCTATCCCTCACCCTTCCTCTCTGTAAATAAAATGTATTTTTAAAAATACAATAAAGGAGTTCAACAATAGACTAGATGAAGCTGTGAAATAAATCAGGGAGCTGGAAATCAGGGCAGTAGAATTCACACACAGAAGCCAACAACAATAACAAAAAAAAAGAAATTTTAAAAGCAAATATAGCTTAAGAGACCTATGAGACATTAGTGGACTAACATTCTCATTTTAGGGGTCTCATATAGGAAAGTAAAAGAGAGGAAAATCAGAAAATGTATTTAAAGAAATAATGGCTGAAAACATTCTTAAGCTGGAAAAGAAAACAGATATTCAGATCTAGTACATCCTGTGAGTTCCAAATAAGATGAACCCAGATAACAAACATTAAAGAAAAGAATTTACCTTAAAATCATCATGAGAAAAATGAATTACTATGTACAAGTGAACCTCCATAAGAGTATCAGCAGATTTCTCAGCATAAACCTTGCCAGCCAGAAGGAAGTAGCATGATATATTCAAAGTGCAGAAAGAAAAATAATAGCCACCAAGGTTATTATTCAAAGCAAAAAATAAATTAAGAGTTTTCTGGCAAGCAAAAGCTAAAGGAGCTAATCATCACCAAAACAGTCTTATAAGAATTGTTAAAGGGACTTCTGTAAACAGAAAGGAGCATTAACTAGCAACAAGAAACAGATGAAAATGCAAATCTCACTGGTAATTGCAAATATATACTATAGAAAGTGGATTAATTACCTATAAAGCTAGTATGAAGCTTGAAGACAAAACAGTAAAAATAGCTGTAACTACAGAAATAAGTTAAATGATACACAAAATAAAATGTGACATCAAAATTTTTAAATGTGATGGTACTAAAAATGTAGTTTTAGAATGCTTTCTAATATAACATGCTATATATATCTATCTATATCTATATCTATATCTATATCTATATCTATATCTATATCTATATCTATATCTATATCTATATCTATATCTATATATTCTACCATATGAGTCATATGGAAAACACAAAACAAAAACCTGTAATAGAGACATAAAAGATAATGAGATAGAAATCTAAGCATAACATTGCAGAAAGTCATCAAACCACAAGGAACAACAGAAAAAGAAGAAGAACAAAGAAAAACTACAAAACATTCAGAAAAAAATTAAATGGCAGAAAATACATATACATTGTCACTTTAAAAATAAGTTGACTATGGGAACCAAAATAGTGACATAGAAAAATGCCAGTACTCACCACCTCCCATAACCACATCAAATTACAACTGAAATACAGAATCATCACTCAAAACTGCATGAAATGTGGTTGAATGGAAGTCTTATAACTAGAGAATTAAAGAAGAAAGTAGATATGTGAAGGAGAAATCTAAGATGGCGGCATAGGTAAACACCTACATTGCTGCCTCGCACAACAATTTCAAAACTACAACTAAAAGACAGAACGGACACCATCCAGAGCCACAGAAAAGCTGGCTGAGTGGAAGTTCTACAACTAGAGGGAAAGAGAGGGGCTCACAGAGACCCAGAGGAGCTACAAAAAGCTGAGGTACGGAGACGCGCGCGCTGAGAGAGCGGGTGCCGGAGTACCTGGCTGGCTTTCTCTGGCGGGAGGGAAACGGAGACTCTCAAAGGCATTGAACCCCTTATCCTATGACACTAAACCCCAGATCCAGCCGAAATTCATACACGGGGAGTTTGGACAATGAAAACGGAGAAGTGCACGGACATTTAGGGGAGTCACAAAAGATCAAAGGCCTGGTGGCGCGCACAGCACTGCGAGCAGGACAGACTGCTGATTGTGCCGCTGGCTTTCCAGAGTGGGCGGGAGACAGACCCTCCTAACTGTGCTACTTCTGAGTCCACTAAGCCCCTGTTTGGGGCGAAACCCTGGAGACCTCGACTCGTGTGGTCCTGGTGCGCAGGGGAGCTGGAAAAGCAGCGGTTAGAGGCACTGCGGGTGCGCACACAAGGACCGCTCCAGCCATTACCCAGTCACGTGAGACTCTGGGGCCGTGGAGGGTGGGGCCGACTGGAAGGCAAGGCAGTCCCTTAAGCCCTGAGACTCCACCCATCCCAAGCTCAATAGAGGCTTCTGTGGCTTTGCAAGTCTGGTTTTACAAGGCTGAATTCAACACAGAAGTTTCCCCGGCATAGTGAAAATGCCGAGACAAGGTAAGAGATTACAAACAAAAGAAATGGAGGGAAAAAAATGACTGGATATAGAGTTCAAAACCACGCTTATAAGGTTTTTCAAGAATATGCTAGAAAAGATGGATAAATTTAGTGAGACCCAAGAGGAGATGGAAAAGGTCCAACTAAAGATAAAAAAAGACCAACTAGAAATTAAACATACACAGGCTGAAATAAAAACTATTATACAGAGTCCTAACAGCAGACTAGAGAAAGGCAAGGATCAAGTCAAAAATTTGAAATATAAAGAAGCAGAAAACATTCAACTGGAAAAGCAAGAAGAGAAAAGAATCCAAAAATGTGAAGATAATGTAAGGAGCCTCTGGGACAGCTTCAAGTGTACCAACATCAGAATTGTGGGGGTGCCAGAAGAAGAGAGAGAGCAAGATATTGAAAACCTATTTAAAGAAATAATGACTGAAAACTT
>JAAGEH010002534.1:25188218-25288358 GCA_011751065.1 Lasiurus cinereus | reverse complement strand
AGACTGATAATTCTAAGGAAGACAAAAATCATAAAGCATCAAACAGACTGTGAAATTACAGCAGAAAGATTAAAGTTAGCTGAGGTAGATAAGTGATCAATCAAAGGACTTGTATGCATGCATATAAGCTTAACCAATGATCACAGACACTGGGGGGTCGGGGTATGCCTGGGAGGGAGGGTGGCAATGGGGAGATATGTATAAAAAATTAATAAAAATTAATTTAAAAAAAAGAAGAAAGTACATCGAAACTGGTAGGAGGGGTAGATGTGGCAACGAGGTTGGTCCAGCACTCACGCAGGCTGATTTTTTAAACTAGTGGATATCTCTACTACAGAGGCCTCCTAGGAGAGCAAGAGAGTCCCAGTCCCACACCAGACCCTCAGCCCAGGGTTTCAGAACTGGGAAGAGAACTCCCTGTGACTTTAGGCCGTAAAAACTTTGGGCAGAGATTTTGGCTGAGTAATAAGAAGGCTGGTGGAGACCCAAGGCAGTTCTTCTTAAAAGGCTGGTACATGGACTTACTTGGACTCAATCCCTCTGGGCTCCAGCTTGAGGCAATGGCTCAGGGGGAAATTCAAGGATATACAGGGAGGACCTGGATTGTCTGTCATTAGAGCAAGAACTCAGGGGCAGTTGTCCCATATGGGGTGCTCGCAGGAATCCTTATTCATGTACTGTGACCTCCCCCATGCAGAGTTTACTGGCAGCCATATCCAAGTTTCCATTAGTTTGGCTCACACTGTTCACTCTACCCTGGTGATTCCCTGAGATCCTGTCCCATCTAGTTTGCAGCCTTACCCAAGCTGTTTGTAGCAATCTTTCCATATGAATGGTCTGTCCTAGTTCAGGCTTCAGACTTTCCTAAAAATTCTTAAACAAGCATCAGCTGGCATCAGCATAACCCTTAACTATCCATTAGAAGCTCAAGACCCAGCACTAGCACCAGCCTGCCTTGTTTCACAGATTAGTCTTTCCTGGTCACTTCCAAGCCTAATAAAATAGCAGCCATCTGCAGATCACTCTGTAGGTCCTGCCATGTGGCCCCAGGCAGTGGTTGACTTTGTAGCACCCTAGAGGTCCAAGAGCCAGTATGTTGATAGACAGCTTCAGACCATTTGAGATTACAACTTTACACATCCACAAGCCACACACTCAAAGAGAAAATTCAGTGAGCACCAAAAACCCATGAAGTAAGTCCTGTTTTACAGAAGTGTCTCCTGTAAGCGGCTCTTCTTTTATAGTTGCAGCTGGTCCTCACAGCCAATTGACTTGGAGCTCAGATCGTCCCAGTGATGGAAAAGCAATCAAGGCTCAACTACAACAAGACTGTGCACACAAACCACCCAGGATTACACCTAAAGTATCCAGCTCAGGTGACTGGGGAGGCTGAGTCACTAGGCCCTACAGGACACATATTACACAAAGGCACTCTAACAAACCCAGGAGTCATAGCACCTTTATCTAATACAGACAACAAACACAGGGAAGCAGCCAAAATGCAGAGATAAAGAAACATGTCACATGTGTACATGTAAAAAAATGTTTGACATTGAAACTGGGACTCAGTTTTTTGTTCTTATAGGTTTATTTCTAGTCTGCAGAGGCAAGATGTTTTTAAAGAAAAGAATCAGGCAGGGGGGAACAGATGCAGAGGCAAAGAATCAGTTAATAGACTGTCATACTAGAGTGGGAAGGCAGGGAGGTGGGTGAAGGGGCTGTAAGAGATCAACAGAAGGACTTGTATGCATGCATATAAGCATAATCAATTGATACAAGACACTGGAGGAGGCAGGTGAGGGCATGTACTGGATGATAGGGAAGGCGGGGGGCGGTCAATAGGGGGAAAAAAGGAGACATATGTATTACTATGTGTAATACTTTAAACAATAAAAAATTTAAAAAAAGAAACATGTCACAAATAAAAGAACAGAAGAAATATTCAGAAAAAGAATTAAATGAAATGGAAGCAAGAACTATTTGATACAGAGTTCAAAATAATGGTTATAAGATTTCTCAAGGATCTTAATAAGAGCTTCAAGGGACTTAGTGAGACTTTCAAAGATCTTGGTAAGAATTTTAAAGACATGAAAAAGATCCAGTTAGAAATTAAGCATACACTAACTGAAATGAAGATAATTTACAGGGAATCAATAATAGAGTAGAGGCTGCAGATGATCAAATCAATGATTTAGATGAAGAAGCAAAAAATACCTGATAAGAAGAGCAAAAAGAAAAAAAGAATAAAAAATATGATATGGTGTAAAGAGCCTCTGGAACAACTTCAAGTGTACCAACATTCACATTATGAGGTGCCAGGAGGAGAAGAGAGAGAGCAAGACATTGAAAACCTATTTGAAAAAAATAATGACAGAAAATTTTCCCTACCAGGTAAAAGAAATAGAGTCCAGAAAGCAAAGAAAGTCCCAAATACGGGGAACCCAAAGAGGCCCATGCCAATACATATCATAATGAAAATATCAAAGCTTAAAAGACCAAAAGAAAATCTTAAAGGCAGCAAGAAGAAAGCAGTTAGTTACCTACAAGAGAGCACCCATACAACTGTCAGCTTATTTCTCAACAGAAACTTTGCAGGTCAGAAGAGAGTGGCAAGAAATATTCAAAGTGATGAAAAACAAGGACCAAGATTATTCTACCCAGCAAAGCTATCATTTAGACTCAAAGATCACATAAAGAGCTTCACAGACAAGAAGAAACTAAAGGAGTTCATCACCTCTAAACCAGTATTACATGATATATTGAAGAATATTCTTTAAGAGCAGAAGAGGAAAAAGAAGAGAGAAAACTTTTGAACAATAAAAGGCAATCCAATCTAATAAAAGAGGTAATATGCAAATTGACCATCACTCCAACACACAAGATGGCAGTCCACATGAGGTCAAAGATGGCCTCCCTTATGTGGACACAAGATAACTGCCACAAATGGTCTGCAGGGCACTGCAGTTGGGAGGGACCAGGCCTGAAGGGAAATGCAGTTGGGGAAAACCAGGCCTGCAGGGGAAGGTATTTAGGGGCAATTGGGCCTGCAGTGGAGCATTTAGGCATCAATCAGGCTGGCAAGGGAGTCATTAGGGGATGATCAGGCCAACAGGTAGAAGCAGGTAAGGACAATCAGGTAGGCAGGCAGGTGCACTGTTGGGAACTAATAGTCCTGTTGGGATTAGGCCTAAATGGCAGTCAGACATCCCTTGAGGGGCTTAAAGAGGCTGCAGGCTGGGCTGAGGGGCAACCCCCTCCCCATGCACAAATTTTGTGCACCAGGCTTGGAGTAAATATATATCTATCAATAATTGTATCTAAAAATCAAAATAAATGAACAAGGAATGTAATGTACAAAATAAACTGATGAATAAAATAAAATCAGAGGCATGGAAACATGGAACAGACTAAGGAATCTCAGTGGAAGGGAGAGAGGACTGGAAGAGATTAACCAAAGATCTTATATGCATACTAGAGGTCCTATGCATGAAATGTATACAAGGGGCTTTGCTCTCACAGCTCTGGCTACCTCAGCTGCCCTCACAGCCTCGGCCAGCTCTCACAGTCTCTTGTAGCCTCAGCTGATCCTTGCAGCCCCTCAGAGCCCCTGCTTCATTTAGAAGGTTGTTCAGAAAGATTTCCGGAAGTTTGTTTGGTTGTCTGGACTAATTAGCATATTATGCTTTTATTATTATAGACTAGAGTCCAGGTGCACAAATTTCGTGCATGAGGGAGGGAGGAGGAGTGAGAGTCCCCTCAGCCCAGCCTGCATCCTCTCCAATCCTGGACCCCTCAAGGGATGTCCAATAGTCAATATAGGCCAGGGGATCGCCTAAGCCAGCAGTTGGACATCCCTCTCAAAATCCTGGACCACTGACTCCTAACTACTCAACTACCTGCCTGCCTCATAGCCTCTAACTGTCCACCCCACCAACCTGATCAACCCTAACCAACTCTGCTTGCCAGCCTAATTGCCATTCACTGCAGCCCTTGTTGGTCTGGTCGCCTCTAACTGGCCCCACTGTCAGCCTGATCACTCCCCCTGCTGGCCTGGTTGTCCCATGCAGCCTAATGCTTGGGCATTTGATTGTCCACCCTGCTGCCCTAGTCATCCTACACAGACTGTTTGGTCACCCATTTGGTTGTGATGGTCACTTAGGATTTTATTTTTATTTTTATTTTATTAATTAATTTATTTTTAATATTTTTTTTCTTTTCAGATAATAACTCTTTTTTTCTTTTTTTATTTAATAAATTTTTATTGTTCAGATTATTATAATTGTTCCTATTTTTCCCCCCATAGCTCTCTTCCATCCGGCTCCTACCCCACCCTCTGTACTTAACTCCTCCTTGCCCCCCATTGTCTTCATCCATAGGTGTATGACTTTTGTCCAGTCTCTCCCTGCACCCCTATCACCTCTTTCCCCCTGAGAATTGTCAGTCTACTCCCTTTCTATTCACCAGTTTATTCTGTTCATCAGATTTTTAATTCACTTGATTTTTAGATTCACTTGCTGATAGATATGTATTTGTTGTTCATAATTTTTATCTTTACCTTTACCTTTTTCCTCTTCTTTCTCTTCTTAAGAGTACCTTTCAGCACTTAATATAATACTGGTTTGGTATTGATGAACTCCTTTATTTTTTTCTTATCTGTGAAGCTCTTTATCTCCCCTTCAGTTCTGAATGATAGCTTTACTGGGTAGAGTAATCTTGATTGTAGGTTCTTACTGTTCATTACTTTGAATATTTGTTGCTACTCCCATGTGGCCTGCATAGTTTCTGTTGAGAAATCAGCTGACAATCATATGAGTGCTCCCTTGTAGGTAATTAACTGCTTTTCTCTTGCTGCTTTTAATATTCTCTCTTTGTCTTTTACTCTTAGTATTTTAATTATGATGTGTCTTGGTGTGGTCCTCTTTGGATTCTTTTTGTTTGGGGTTCTGTGTGCTTCCTGGACTTGTAAGTCTATTTATTTCACCAGGTGGAGGAAGTTTTCAGTCATTATTTCTTCAAATAGTTTTCAGTATCTTTCTCTTTCTCTTCTTCTGACACCCCCATAATTCTGTTGTTGGTATGCTTGAAGTTGTCCCAGATGAAGTTGTCCCAGATGCTCCTTACACTATCTTCACATTTTTTTGGATTCTTTTTTCTTTTTCCTTTTTCCGGTTGAGTGCTTTCTGCTTCTTTGCATTTCAAATCTTTGACTTGATACTTGTTTTTCTCTAGTCTGCTATTAGTTCTCTGTATAATATTTTTTATTTCAGTTAGTGTATGTTTAATTTCTGGTTGGTCCCTTTTCATCTCCTCTTGGGTCTTGCTAAATTTATCCATCTTTTCTAGAAAATTCTTGAAAAACCTTATAAACATCTTTTTGAATTCTATATCCAGGCGTTTGCTTTCCTCCATTTCTTTCATTTGTGATCTTTTCCTTTGTCTATGCATTTTTGCTGTTTCCTTGAGTTGGTAGAGTAGCTTTGTGTGCTACGTGTCCTATATAGCCCAGTAGCTCCACCTCACAAGTTACCTGAGGTGGACTCTCTTAGTGCACACCTTTGTGGACTTTGTGTACATCCTTGTTGTAGTTAATTCTTGTTTGTTGTTGGTATCATTGTGGGGGATTGACCTCCAAGCCAGTTGGTTGTGAGGATCAGCTGTGTCTACACCAGAACTTCTGTGCTGGACTCCACATTAAGACTTGCAAGATTGCAAAAGCCTCTGTGCTAGGCTTGGATAGGGTAGAGTCTCATGGCTGAGCAGACAGCCTTGGCTTCCCATCAGCCATTGGTAGTCTCAGTGACCCTTAGTAATTGCTGCAGCACTCTCTGTGCACCGTCACGCTAGTGTGCCTCCAGATCTCTGCCTTTCCGTTTCCCCTGCATTTCTGTGCACTCCAGGAACCCATATGAATCAAGGTCCTCAGGGTCGCTCCCGAAACTGGGGTTCAGTGCAGTCCAACCTGCATTTTAGTGCAGTTGGGAGGTCTGTCTTCCTCCCGCTTGTGAAAGCCAGTGGTACAATCAACAGTCAGTCCTCTGTGTGTGCATTTTCACACGCACCTCCAGACCGCTGTCTTTTGCGGCTTCCCTAAGTTTTTCTGCACTCTTCCCTTTTCACAACAGTCTAGTCTCCTCCATATGAGTCTTTCCCTGAACTGGGGTTCAATACAGTCGCAAGTGGGGTTCAGTGCAGTTGGGTGTCTACATCTCCTCCCGCCAGAGGAAGCCAGCCAGGCACTCCCACTGCCCATCCTCTCCACACGCATGTTTCTGTACCTCAACTTTTACAGCTTCTCTGAGCCTCCGCGAGCCCCTCTCTTTTCTTCTAGGTGTAGACTTTCCACTCAGCCAGCTCTCCTGTGGTTCTGGATGATGTCCATTCTGTCTTTTAGTTGTACTTTGGAAATTATTGTGTGAGTCAGCAGTTTAGGTGTTCACCTTTGCCGCCATCTTGGTTTCTCTCTCCACTTAGGCTTTTATATAGATAGATATCCATTACCTATGGACACAGACAATAGGTTGGGGCAGGAACTAGATGGAGGGGGTAATGAGGGGAAAAGGGGGGACATCTGCAATCTTCTTAACATTAAACATGTTTTAAAAATAAAAACAAGTAAGTGGACTAAATGAATAATAATAAAAAACAAGATCCATTTATATATGCTGCTATTAGGAATTGATATCAGGTATAAGGACATACAGACTGAAAGTAGAGTGAAAAAGGTATTTTATTTTATCAAATTTAATTAATTAATTAATTAATTAATTTTTGCAATCTTACCCAAATGTCTTTTTTTAAATTAAATCTTTATTATTCAGATTATTACATTTGTCTCTCTTTTTTCCCCTCCATAGCTCCCCTCCACCCCATTCCCACCCCTCTCTCTACCCTTACCTTTCCCCCCAATTGATGAGTCTATAGGTGTATGATTTTTGTCCAGTCACTCCCTGTACCCCTCACCCCCTTCCCCCTAAATATTATCAGTTCACCCCCTTTCTGTGCTCCTGATTCTAGTATATTCATCAGTTTATTCTGTTGATCAAATTTTTAATTCATTTAATTTTTAGATTCACTTGTTGATAGATATGTATTTGTTGTTCATAATTTTTTTATCTTTTACCTTTTTCTTCTTCCTCTTCTAAAAAAGTACCTTTCAGCATTTCATATAATACTGGTTTGGAGTTGATGAACTCCTTTAGCTTTTTCTTATCTGTGAAGATCTTTATCTGCCCTTCAATTCTGAACGATAGCTTTGCTGGATAGAATATTCTTGGTTGTAGATTCTTGCTATTCATCACGTTGAATATTTTTTTCCTCTCCCGTCTGGCCTGCATCGTTTCTGTTGAGAAATCAGCTGACAGTCGTATGGTTGCTCCCTTGTAGGTAATTAATTGTTTTTCTCTTCCTGCTTTTAATATTCTCTCTTAGTCTTTTGCTCTTGGTAATTTAATTATGATGTGTCTTGGTGTAGTCCTCTTTGGATTCCTTTTATATGGGGTTCTGTGTGCTTCCTGGACTTGTAAGTCTATTTCTTTTACCAGATGTGGGAAGTTTTCAGTCATTATTTCTTTAAATAGGTTCAGTATCTTGCTCTCTTTCTTCTGGCACCCCCACAATTCTGATGTTGGTACGCTTGAAGCTGTCCCAGAGGCTCCTTACATTATCTTCACATGTTTGGATTCTTTCCTCTTCTTGCTTTTCCAGTTGAGTGTTTTCTGATTCTTTATATTTAACATTTTTTACTTGATTCTTGCCTTCCTCTAGTCTGCTGTTAGGTCTCTGTATAATACTTTTTATTTCAGTCAGTGTATGTTTAATTTCTATTTGGTCCTTTATCATCTCTAGTTGGATCTTTTGCATCTCTAGTTGGTCCTTTTGCATCTCCTCTTGGGACTTGATAAATTTATCCATCTTTTCTAGCATATTCTTGAAAAACCTTATAAGCGTGATTTTGAACTCTATATCCAGTAGTGTTTTTTCCTCCATTTCTTTTGTTTGTGATCCCTTCCCTTGCCTCGGTATTTTCACTATGTTGGGAGAACTTCTGTGTGGGATTTAGCCTTATGATACCAGACTTGAAAAACTGCAAAAGCCTCTCTTGAGCTTGGGATGGGTGGGGTCTCAGGGCTTAAGGGATCACTTTGCCTTCCAGTCAGGCCCACCCTCCATGGCCCCTGAGTCTCACGCGACTGGGTAATCGCTGGAGCAGTCCCTGTGCGCGCACACGCAAGCTCTCGCAGTGCCTCTAGACTGCTGCCTTTCCAGCTCCCCTGTGCTACGGGACCACACGAGTCTGGGTCCCCCGGGTTTCTCTCAAAACTGGGGTTTAGTGAAGTTAGAAGTGGCACAGTTGGGAGAGTCTGTCTCCTGCCTACTCGTGAAAGCCAGCGGCACAATCAACAGTCTGTCCTCTGGGGTGAAGTGCTGTGCACACCACCAGACTTCTGATCTTTTGCGACTCTCCTAAATTTCCATGCACTTCTCCCCCTTCACAGTCCAAACTCCACCCCGGTATGAGTTTCGGCTGGATCAGGGGTTTCGTGTCGTAGGATAAGGAGTTCAAGGCCTTTGAGAGTCTCCTTCTTCCTCCTGCCAGAGAAGGCCAGCCAGGTTCGCCGTCACTCGCTCTCTTCACGCACGCATCTCCGTACTTCAGCTTTTTGCAGCTCCTCTGGGTCTCCGTGAGCCCCTCTCTTTCCCTCTAGTTGTAGAATTTCCACTTCACCAGCTTTTCTGTGGTTCTGGATGATGTCCATTCTGTCTTTTAGTTGTAGTTTTGAAATTGTTGTGTGAGGCAGCAGTGTAGGTGTTTACCTATGCCGCCATCTTGGCTTCTCTGAAAAAGGTATTTTAAATAAAAGGAAACCCAAAGAAAGCTGAAGCAGGTTTAGTTTTATCAGACAAAAAAGACTAAAAATCTATAAAAGACAAAGATGGGCATAAGATAATGTTGAAAGAGTTACTCTAACCAGAAGGTAAAATACTTTAACTATCTATACACCCAAAATAGGGGGACCTAAATATGCAAAGCCAATACTAAGATATAATCCAATAATAGTTGGGAACTTCAATGTCCCACTAAAATCCTTGGATATAGCTTCTATACAGAAAATCAATAAGGAAATATCAAGAAGTATCAGCCTGAATAATATATTAGATCAAATAAATATTTTTACTAATAAAAGGATAGTATGCTAATTAAACCAGGAGATTTCTGGACAAAGCCACGGTGGCAGAGCCAAAGCAGAGGCAGTTAGGGGCAATCAGGCCAGGAGGGAGGGAAGTTGGGAACAAGCAGGCTGGCAGGTTGGAGCATTTGGGAGTGAGCAGGCCGGTAGGCAGAGTGCTGAAGGGTGATCAGGCAGGCAGGTAGGTAAGTGGTTAGGAGCCAGTAGTCCTAGATTGCAAAAGGGATGTTTGACTGCCAGCCTAAACTGGCAGTCAGACATTCCTTGAGGGGTTTCAAATTGGAGAGGGTGTAGGCCAAGCAGAGGAATACCCTCCCACCCCCCACTGCTAGGCATGATTTTGTGCACTAGGCCACTAGTCCTATATAATAAAAAGGTAATATGCAAATTGATCCTAATGTAGGAACTGGGAATGACCAGTTGCTATGACATGCATTGATCACCAGGGGGCAGATAATCAATACAGGAGCTACCCCCTGGTGGTCAATGTGCTTCCACAGTGGGAGCGCCACTTAGCCAGAAGCCTGCTCATGGATGGCCAGTACAGCAGTGGTGGTGGGAGCATCTCCTACCTCCTTAGTAGTGCTAAGGGTGTCCAATTAACAGCTTAAGTTGTTAATCCGACATCTTCTGAGGGCTCCTGGGCTGCCAGAGTGATGTCTGACTGCCATCTTATATCTGTTCCCTTGGGAAGTGGGCCTAAGTTGTCAGTCAGACATCCACTGAGGGGGTCCCAGACTGAGAGGGCGCAGGCCAGGCTAAGGGACACCCTCCCTCTGAATACATGAATTTTTGTATGCTAGGCCTCTAGTGGCAAGATAATACATCATTATCAAGTGGGATTTATTTCAGAGATTAAAGGATACTTCAACATCAATCAAAGTGGTATGCCACATTAACAAAGTAAAGAATATAAAATTTATGTAATCATTTCAATAGATGCTTAAAAAGCATTTGACAAAATGTATTATTCATTTATGATAAAAAAACACACACTCAACAGAGTGAATATAGATGGAATACACCTTAACATAATAAGGCCATATATAACAAGCTCACACCTATAACTAATATCATTCACAATGGCTAAAAGTTTAAAGCTTTTAACATGTGGTCAAAACAAGACAAGGATATCTACACTTGTCATTTTTTATTCAACATATTAATATAATGAATAAAATCATAGACAGAGTAATTAGGCATGTAAAATAAGTAAAAAGCACCCAAATTAGAAAGGAAGAAGTAAAACTGTCACTCTTTGCCGATGACATGATATTATATATAGAAAATCCTAAAAATTCCAGCTAAAAACACTTAGAACTAATGAACAAAATCAGTAAAGTGGCAGTGTACATCAATATAAAAAAATGCTGCATTTTTTACACACTAACAACAATCAGAACAAATTTTTCAAGTCCCATTTACAATTGCATCAAAAATAATAAAACAGTTAAAAATAAACTTAAGAAATGAAGTGAAAGACCTGTGCACTGAAAACTAGATATTGATAAAAAAAAATTGAAGAAGACACAAAAAAATGAAAAGGTATCCAATGCTCATGGATTTGAGGATCAATATTATAGAAATGTCTATAGTACCCAAAGTAATCTGCAGATTCAATGCAATGTCCACTAGAAATCCAATCCAATGGTATTTTTCAAAAAAGAACAAATCTAAAATTTGTGTAGAGTAAAAAAACAATCTTAAATAGCCCAAGCAATCTTGAGAAAGAAGAACAAAGTTTGAGGCAATATACCCACAGATTTCATGGACTACTAACTGACATCTACACAAAAATTAACTTAAAGTAGATTTATGACTTGAATATAAGACCCAAAAATATAAAAATCCTAAAAAATATAGGTGGTAAGCTTCTTAACATTGCTAATGTCTATACATGACCTTACTTGAAAGACAATGGAAACAAGAACAAAACAAAAAAACAAAACAAAAAACAAAAACAAAAACAAAAACAAAAACAAATTAGACTATGATAAACTAAAAAGCTTTTACATAGCGAGAATGCTATCAACAAAATAAGACAATCTACAGAATTAGATATTTGCATGTTATATCTGATAAGGACATTAATATCCAGAAGGTGTAAAAGACATATAGATATCCAATATGTACATGACAAAATGCTTAATATTACTAATATTAGAGAAATGCACAGCAAAACCCAAATAAGATAATCATCTCACACAAAGATTGTACCTCTTTATTCCCATCACCCATTTCACTCATAACCCCCAACACTCTCTAAATGGCTATTATCAATAGGACAAGAAATAATAAGTGTTGGTGTGTACAAGAAGAAAAGGAACCCTCATACACTATTGATAGGAATGTAAATTTGTGCCACCCCTAAGTAAAATAATATGAATATTTATTTAAAAATTAAAAATAGAACTACCATACCCTATTCCACTTGTGCATTTTTATCCAAAGAAATCCAAAACACTAATTTGAAAGTATATATGCATCCTATGTTCATTACAGCATCATTTTCAATAGCCAAGATATGGAAAGAACCTAAATGTCCACTGACAAATGAATGGGTAAAGAAGATGTGATATTTATTTCCAATGAAATACTACTCATCCATAAAAAAGAAAAAAATCTTCCCATTTGCAACAACATGGATGGACCTTGAGATCATTATGCTAAGTGAAGTAAATCAGAAGAGTAAGACCAATATCCCATAATTTCACTTATATGTGGAAGATAAAATAAAAGTACATGGACAAACCAAACAATACCAAGCCAAACTAATATAGAACAGATTGGTGGTTGCCAGAAGGGAGTATTGGGGCAGGGGATATAATGAGTGACAGAGATCAACAAGTACAAATTTCTATACATAAAACAAATAAGTCATGGGCATGTACAGCATAGTAGCTATAGTCAATCATACTACATTGCATATTTGAAAGTTACTAAGAAAGTAAATATTAAATGGTTTTAGCATAAAAAAAATTGTAACTTTAGTGACAGAAAGTGCCTCTACTTGTGGTGATCACTTGACAGTGTATACAATTGTTGGATCATGTTTTACATCTAAAACTAATACACTATTACTAGAGGCCTAGTGCACAAAATGTGTCCACTGAGGTGGGGAGGGGGTCCCTCAGCCTGGCCTGCACCCTCTTGCAACTCAGGACCCTTTGGGGAATGTCCGACTGCCAGTTTAAGCCTGATTCCACAGTAATCATGTCTAAATGGGCAGTCAGACATTCCTCTTGCAATCTGGGACTGCTGGCTCCTCACCATTTGCCTGCCTGCCTGCCTGATCACCCCTAACCACTCTGCTTACCTGCCTGCCTGGTTGCCCCTAACCACCTCTGCCTTAACCCCTGCTGCCGTATCTTTGTCCAGAAGACATACAGAATGACCTCCAGAAGGTCCTTCGGCTGTCTGGTCTAATTAGCATATTATGCTTTTATTATTATAGATTTTTTTTGGTTATATTTTGATAGAACTTCATGTAAACATCAACAACTCATGATACCACACACTACAATGACATATAAAAGGAACTTGTGCACAGATGAATTGCTCTTGAATACAAAAGACTGATTTCAGTTTTGGACAATCAGGATGCAATAACTGCACTGGTTGGTACTAGGCAAGCAAAAGCTATTTTTGAAAGAACTGCCTGAAGGCCAGAAGGTTACTCAGAAGGAAAGAAAAAAATAAATCAGTATTTCCATATCTACTTCTGATTGTGGCACTCCAAGTTCCTCAGCTTGAAAACAGTAAAAGCTATTCTTATGTAAAATAAAATATGGAACAAAGGATAACAAGAAAAATGCACCCATAATATAGTATTAACTCAGCCTATTGCATAAATTATTCAGTTATATCCACTGAACAATGCATGTCACTAACAACAATAGATTGAAAATCTATTACCAAATCACATACCAAAACTAGTCATATTAAATCCACAACTCAAAATATGAACATTTTGCTTATTCACATCCTTCTACTTTTGACATTTGGATTCTATTTTTTAATTTATTTATTTGCAAACATGAACTTATCTCTTGGTAAATATTCTTCATATGTGTATCTGCAAGCAACATAAACAAATGGAAATAAAAAAAGAAAGCAAAAAAAAAAAGAAAACAATTTCAACCTGAACTAAACATTTTTTCTTCTAAATGAGTTTAATTTGAAGTAATCTAATTATTCTATAAATGATTTCTTTCATTCTCAAAGCTCACATGAAATAACAGGAAACATCTGTGAACAGAGAATAATCAGAGATCAAGGGAGAATTTTATAAATACTGTACAACATTCATCCTAAGCATCTCAAAGACTCTAGGAATGTTCATTCAATACAGTAATATCTGTATTCAGTAGCATTTTTCCTAATCTTCATGGAGAAATCACTGCTGTTAAAATGCTTAATTTTAGAGAAAAGGAACCTTAGGTTTATCCTATCTAATAAAAGAGTAATATGCAAATTGATCATACCTCTGACACACACCAAGCCACACCCACTAGCCAAACAGAGTGAGTATGCAAATTAACCCAACCAAGATGGCTATAGCCAGAGAGAAGCAGAAGGGAGGCTTGGGTGATGGAGGAAGCCAAGCTTTCCGCAAACCCTGGCCAACCAAACCTCCGCTTAAGGCAACAAAGTTTCAATGGCTGCTGCTGCAGAGCTAGCAGAAGGCTTGGCTCTGCTCCAGGCTACAAAGTTTCAATTGTAGAAGATAAATACATCCCAGATACCTGGGCCTCTGCTTGGGTCGCCAGAAGGTATGGCCAGGCTGCAAATCACCACAGGACCCTGGCCCAGGTTGCCCCACACCCCAGGGGAACACCCACTCTGATCCAGGACACCCTTCAGGGCAAACCAGCTGGCCCCCACCCATTCAGCAGGCCTCTATCCTATCTAATAAAAGAGTAATATGCAGATTGACCATTACTCCAAACACACAAGATGGCTGCCCCCATTTAGTCAAAAGATCCTGCCCCTATGTGGACACAAGATGCCACCACAAGATGACCAGTAGGGGAGGGAAGTTGGGAGGGACCAGGCCTGCAAGGGAGAGTACTTGGGGGTGATCAAGCCTACAGGGGAGGGTAGTTAGGAGTGACCAGACCAGCAGAGGAGGGAAGTTGGGGGTGACCAGGTCTGCAGGGAAGGACAGTTGGGGGTGACCTAGGCCTGCAGGGGAGAGTAGTTAGGGGTGACCAGGCCCTCAGGGGAGGGCAGTTAGCAGTAAACAGGCTGGCAGGGGAGCAGTTAGGCATCAATCAGGTTGGCAGGGGAGTGGTTAAAGGGTGGGTGATCAGGTTGGTAGGCAGAATGGTTAGGGGCAATCAGGAAGACAGCCAGGTGAGCAGTTGGGAGCCAGCAGTCTTGGATTGTTAGAGGGATGTCTGACTGCCTACCAGGATCGGGCGCCTCCCCCACACACACACGGATTTTGTGCACAGGGCCTCTAGTATATATCTAAATCTATCTAAATCTATCTATCTGTATATAGATATATATTAGTGGGTGGATGGATAGATAGATAGATAGATAGATAGATAGATAGATAGATAGATAGATATGTATATATTCCTTACCTGAAGGCTATCCCACAGATATATTTTCATTGATTTTTAGAAAGAGTGGAAGGGAGGAAGGAGGAAGGGAGAGAGAGACAGAGAGATAGAAGAGAGAGAGAGACAAAGAGGGAAAGATATGGATTGGCTGCCTGCCACATGCGCCCTGATCCAGACCTGAGATCCAATCCATCTTGCAACTGAGTTACAGTACCCTTGATGCGGGATTTACCTGGAACCCTTCAGTCCACAGGCAGACACTCCAACTACTGAGCAAAACTGGGGTGGAGATATTTAATTTAGCATCAGAATTAAAATAAAAGATTGAGAATGCCTGTCAGAAAAATGAGGCATTTAAAAGCCAGGCATCAAATAGAGTTACTTTTTATATGTTTCTGTTCTTCTGGGGGTTGGATACAGTAGATAAAAATCTTGTGTTCAGTTTTCTATGCTCGGTTCTCACTATTTTTAATAAGTGCAGAGACTTTTGCTTTCTTCAAATTACAGCAGTAATAACAAACATTTCTTGAGTACTTACATTTTCAGCTACACACATCAAGCGTATTTTTAATTTAAAATACATGAAAACCTACTAGCTACTGTCCTATTTGTAATCATTACTTTTGTAGGTAAAATGTTTTCATTCACTTACTCCAATTACTTGCTTCTTATTTGTTCTTGGATCAACAATTGAGCTCCTGTGCCCCCAAATAAAGTCTAATTATTGCTTTGACAAATACAATTGATATTTTCAGATACCAATGTATAAAAAATTTCACAAGTACTTCATAATTCTCCCCTTATACTCTCATTTCTCTTGCCACCTCTAAGTTAAATACTGTAAGTCATTTATCTTCCTATTTCCCTGACCATGAATTTACATATGTATAAATGTAATATAAGTAGATTAAACTGCTTTCTAGTCTTTGCCTTCTAATCACTTAGTATATCCTGCTACTCTCTCCATAGGGGCCCACTAGTGTAGGTGGATTTACTTCATTCTTTCTAATGACTGTGGTGTGGATGTTCCATGAGGTATGTAACTTCTCTGTTGCTGATAAGCATTTTAAGTTCTTAACACTCTTATTTTTTTTAATGTTTCAGTGAATATTTTTGAATGGGGGCAGTGAGTCATAGGTAATAAACTTTACAAAATTACAGATACTGTCACGTCTTTACCAAAATAATTCAATAACTTTTATTCTCATCAGTAATATGCACCTATATTCTTTATTTTTAAATATATTTTATTGATTTTTTACAGAGAGGAAGGGAGAGAGATAGGAAATCAGAAACATCAATGAGAGAGAGACATCAATCAGCCACCTCCTGCACACCCCACTGTGGAGATGTGCCCGCAAGCAAGGTACATGCCTCCAGCCAGAATCGAACCCGGGACCTTTCAGTCTGCAAGCCGACGCTCTATCCACTGAGCCAAACCGGTCTCGGCTGCACCTATATTCTTTCATGTGGAACACACTTATTTATTATTGACTATCTCATGCTGAAAAATAATTTTTCCACAGATGATTACTGAAGATAATTATCTTTTCATATATTTGTTCTACCATGTGATAGTGTTGTTGTCTACCTAATAATCTTTGCAAAAATATTATATCATAGTTTGTCATTAATATTGATACTAATATTGAAGATTTTAACTTGAAGGACATTAACTTTTTATCTATTGAAAATATATCTTACATTATGCTGTGAGTTTTGAACATTTTAATGCTGTGTTTTTAATGAGTTTTTAATGTTATATAATTGCATCTGGCAATCTTTGCCTTTATGATATTTGGACTGTGTGACTTGCACATGAAGATCATAAAATGTTAATTTATAGTTTATTCTACTACTCTTCTTGCTTTTTAATTTACTAATACATACATGTACTAATATATATGTACATATATATATATATAAATAGTTCTAATATTTTTCTTAATGAAAAGACAGATTCTGAAACAATTTACTAAATTGTATATAATCACTTAGTAATTTTTAAAATTATCTTCATTATAAATTAGCATACTTAATTTTTTTTATTTGTGCTCTCTACTTTTTGCTGACCAATTATTTATGTCTGTTTGAATATGATATTATGACAATTTTTGCATGTTAATAACTTATTTTTAAAGCTAGCAAGGTATGTCCATCCATAGTACTATTTTTCAGTATTTATTAATTCTTTTAATGTTTTTGTGTTCAATTTAATCTTACAACACTCACAAAAATTAATGTAAAATGAATTAAAGACTTAAGTGGAAAACCTGAATCCGTAAAACTCCTAGAAGAAAGCATTTAAAAAACTGTTCCTTGACATGGTCTTGGCAACAGTTTTTGGATATGATACAAAAATGCACAAGAACAAAAATTAATAAGTACGAGTACATAAAATTTAAAAGATTTTATATAGCAACAGAAATAACCAACAAAATGAAAGGGCAGTCTAGGAAATGGGAAAAAAAAACATTTTTGAATCATCTGATAAGGTTTAATAGTTAATATCCAAAATATGTAAATAATTTATACAACTCAATGCAAAAAAATATGATTTAAAACTGGGCAGAGAAAACAATATAGACACTATCAGAAAAAGATACAAATAGTCAACAAATACCTAAAAAAGGGTTCTACTTCACTAATTATATGGGAAATGCAAATCAAAACTATAAAGAAATATCTCACACTTCTTAAGAAGACTATTATCAAAAGACAAGGGATTACTGTAGAGAAAAAAAAATCCCTTATGTACTATTGGTGGAAATATAAATTGGTGCTATCACCAGAGTATGTAAAGAAAAGAAATCCCTTATGTACTATTGGTGGAAATATAAATTGGCGCTGCCACCATAGAGAACAGTATGGATCTTCTTTCAAAAATTAAAACTAGAAATACCATATAATCCAGCAGCCCCACTTCTGGATTTGTATACAAAGGAAGCTAAAACAGCATCTCAAGGAGATCTTTGAACTCTTGTGATCATTGCAGCATTATTCACAATATCTAATAAATGGAAATAGCCTAACTGTCTACCAACAGATGAAGAGATAGAGAAGGTGTGAGTACTTTAGAGCCATAGAATATTATTCATCCATGAATATGAAGAAATCTTATCATTTTTACCATATAGATGGACCTTGAGGGCATTATGCTAAATGAAATAAGCCAGACAGAGAAAGACAAATACTATATAATAATATCACTTATATCTGGCATATAGAAAAATCAAACTTATAGAAACAGAGAGTATAATGTTATAAGGGGCTGGGGAAGAGGGTTGTAGAAATGGGAAGATATTGATTGGAGGGTACAAATTCCAAGTTATAAGATAAATAATTCTGAAGGTCTAATGTATAGAAGGTTAATTATAGTTAATGATACTTTCCTAAATACTTGAACATCTCTAAGAGAGCAGATGTAAATATTCTCACCACAGAAAATAAATGATAATGATATGACATAATGGTAATGTTAGTGATACTGTTGTGATTAGCTAGTTATTAATAATAGTAAAGGAGAAAAGAGGGAAACCAGGCATTATAGGCATGTCATTTGGGTAGCTCCACCAGGAAGCTGTAATTTCACACTCCCCAAAGAACTATTGGCCATTCCCCAAAGATCACTGGGTGAAGAGGTTCAACAATGGGGAGATAGATGCCTGTGTAGTAAAGTTGGGGTGACTAGGGGAGGTACTTGTTTGTCAGTCAAACCTGGGAACAGAAATCATTGGCCAGAGTCCGCAGGGCCACTGCAAGCCTATGAAAATTTGGGAATACATAATCTCCCAAACAAAGGAATTCTCTCTCATTTTGTCCCTCTTGCCTTGTGACTCTTGTTCTTGGCTCTCTGGTTCCTTTGACTTTGCTCCTTCCTGTAAAGCCACATGGCATGTAGATTCCACAATGGACTAATGGCTGAAGCTGGGAACACAGATTAAACTAGGGTTTTCTGTATTGGACTGGGAAGACATGGAATGGGAACTATGGACCCTGGCTCTAATTCTAGTCCTATTAAAGCCACAGCTACACTTCTTCCTGGGGAGGATATAGGAAAATGAACCTTAGAAACTTAAGGGTTTGGTTCTACAGAAATGAAACTTTCTATAATATCTCATTCTCCTGTATGAGTCTCAGAAAATTATTTTTCTCAAAATATCATAAGAAGCCCACACTCACCAATGACTGGTAGAGATGAAGACCTCTATCCACCAATAACACTTGCTAAGACTACTTTGGTAATTATTTTGCAATGTATATGTATCAAATGAACATGTTGTATACTTTAAACTTACATGCTATATAATAAAAGGCTAATATGCAAACTGATCAAACTGCAGAACCACCAGTTGCTATGATGTGCACTGAACACCAGGAGACAGATGCTCAATGCAGGAGCTGTCCCCTGGTGCTAAGTGCACTTTCAAGGGGGAGCACCACTCAGCCAGAAGCTAGGCTCATGGCTGGTGAGTGCAGCAGTAGCCTCTCTCACCTCTGTGGCAGCACTAAGGATGTCCAACTGATGGCCTAGGCCTACTTTCTGTGGGAGAGCAGGTCTAGGGGTATCAGGCCTAGACTATCAGTTGGACATCCCCCGAGGGCTCCCGAGGGCACAGGCTGGGCTGAGGGACTCCAAAATGCATGAATTTCATGTACTGGGCCTCTAGTTAAGTTATATATTAATTACATTACAATAAATCTTGGAACAAACAGAAAAATAATACCTTTCCTGATTTGGAGGGAGGGAGGGTAGAACCAGAATTCTCTGGATTTTCTCAATTTTAAAAAAAACTATATTTACTAATTGGATCTGAGATCTTGCTCAAGATAAAAGTTATTTTGTATTTTTGTTTCCAAACTATCAACCTCAGTGCAATAAGAAATGACAATAAGATACTCAAAACGTATTGGGCATGGTGAATACATGAGAGCCATAGAATAAACTTGGGGAGAGTGATAGTCAGTGAACTAAAGATAAAGATAATTTTACATAAAAGTGTCAATTACACTTACTTAGAATATTATTTTCTATTATTTTTTAAATATACCATTACTTTGCCATAATGTATCTCAGTCATTTGATTGATCAATATATTTTAATTAATTTACTTCTATGATATTTGTCAAAGGTATAGAATTCTTTTACCTTCTAAGTTTGGGAAGGTTCTGGAAAGTTGGAGTAGCTGCTTCTGTCCATTCACTCATTTGTTTATTATCCAGTTTCTACATTGAGGGCATTTTAAGATGGCCATCACTTCTATGTTAGCAATGCTTGTGACACTCTCATTTAAAAACATCATTTTCCATTTTCTTCCTTATTTTTCTGTAGAAATGTACACTTTTCTAAGTCACAGGGGGATCCTATCCAGTCCCAGAAGCCTTTACTGCTGATAATTAAGATACCGAATGAAATGTACCCAGCCAAAAGAGGAATGTTCTTATAAGAGGAGACTACTATAATCTTCTCTTAAAGCTCTGAGGAGGTATGCATGGTGAAAAAGCAAGATTTCTCTGGATCTAATGATCCTTAGCTTGGGAGTTACGGTCCACTAATTATTGGAGTAAAAAGGAATCTGTTATTTTCTACAAGAAGATTTGCTCTGTCAGCTTCCATCAGTATAATATCACTGGCTAAGAGATTAGGGCTTAAAAGCATATGTAGTCCTTTGATTTGAATTTTTTTCCCTAGATATTGCTTGGCTTATTTTACATATCTGCATTTATTAAGAATAAACAATTTACCATCTCTACTCAGATCCCAGAATAGCCTGCCTGCATTTACACCAAATAACTATGATCAGTTTGCTAAATAAAGAAGACTTTTAGAAGAATTTCTTAAGGCATTTTTTAAAACATGTAAAAGCCAGCAGATTCTGTAAACAGGAATGTCAATTCCTCTGATACCCCAGGGATTCACACCCTTGAAGAAATTTGTAAATTTGGAGTAGAAACCCAGAGAGCATTCAGTGCAATGACAAAAGCTGTCACTATTCTCCCAAATCTATTCATAGGTGAGGAAGTCCACTTTGTGTGCTCTGATACACACAAAGCCAGTTGTATCATCAAGTAGGGAATGAAAGAAAAATATTCTTTAGTTTTAAAATTACCTGTTTTTTCCCTTATGATTTGGTACTATGACTTTTATAGGGGGCAGGAAAGAGTGAGAATGTGTTAAGAAGGGGTGGGGAAGGTAATAAAAATAAAAACCTTAATGACTATAGTAATAGCTCCCTAAAGTTGTTATTCCCCCTACTTGGCCATTTCCACTTAAAAAGTGGAGTCAGGACATAAATATCCTCTGGCTCTGGGAAAAAAAATTAGTCAGTTTTAGCATCTTTCTTCTCACCAATATGCACTAATTCTGGAAAATTTCATAATAAACCAAGCTCTGCTCTGACAGTCTATAGGTGAAATGAACTCTTCAAGTTGCAGACCAATCAGACAAGTCCCAAAAGAGATTTTTTTTTCTTCCATTGAGAGGATGGGAAAGGTCTATTAATGTTGAAATGTTGAAAATGTATTTTTTAAGAAGTCTATGTCAATCTTTGTCAATCTGATGCCTAGCTGTACAAGAATGCAAAATGTCTGCACGGATCATAGAAAAACAAAACTTGTTTCTTAACATCTCCCTTAGTTTAAACACCCACCTCTCCCCTTTTAAAACACAATTTGGATACTTGCATCCAAGGATTTAGAAAATAAGCCAATAATTTCCTTGCACAAATGAGCAAAGAAATTATTGGCTTATTTTCTAAATAGTGTTTACTTTTCAATAGTGTTTACTTTGCTAGTATGCCACTAATTAAAATGAACTCTGGGGATTCTTTGGAAAAAGTATTCTTAAATTATAGAGGTACTGCTACACTTTAGGATTTGGTTATTTATTTAGGTCTTAAATCTCTATAAAACATAACTCTTGAAAAATGTCAGTGTATTGATTATCTTCCTAAAATGATAGTATCCTCTTTTATTAGATATGTCTAGGAGGAAATAAAAATTTATCTTACTTTATGTGACATTCAGGAAAAGTCTAGAAAACAAGTAGGAAAAATATACCAACTGCTATTTAAAGAAAGGGTGTGTGTTCACTTATATGAGTTCTGAAAATGTACAAATATTTATTGGTTCTAATTTTTTGCTTTAGTTAATAAAATCACTAAAATTAAATTAAGATGAGGTATTATATTCCTATCCTAATTCATACAGCTTGACTTTAACCCCTGGATAATCAATAAATGTTAGCTTATGTTAGTTGTGGAAAGTTGAAAAAAATCATAAAAATTGGAAATCAAAGAATGTTAAAGGAAAAGGCCTGATACAAATAATCAAGGTGAGAGGGTCCCAACATGGTGGTCAGCAGCATGGCAGTGAGGAAGAGAGTATGAGAGATTAAAGGAGTGAGAAGGGAGTGTATGGACATGTGTGGTGTGCATGTTGCTAAGTGAGTGACAGATATCACAGGAGTCTTGGGGACTGGCAAATCAGGATCTTTTGGGAGGAGATCCCCTGTTACCGCCACAGTTACACACAGGCCTGGCATGCTTGAGGTATGGAGCACACACCCTTGAAGGGGGTACCAGTGGAGGACAAGAATGCAGCCTCACCAACACCTAGAATGCCCTCAGACAATACTCCAAACCTGCCCAGTAAGATGCTCCCTAGCCATAACTCCCATGGGCCCACTGCGATGCCCTGTCTTGCTGATAGCTTTCAGACATCTGCAATGACCTCAAACTAAAGAGATCTCCTGCTTAGACCTCCCCACTCCATCCATGCTCCTGATCCCCACACTTCAGGAACCTGCTCTCCCAGATCCCGTGCTTCCGGTCCTTGAGCTGTGAGTGCAAGCCCATGCCCCGCCCTGCCCCAGCCCCAAGACCATGCCCATGGGTGTGAGCCAGGGAAAAACTGCCCAGTGCCCCTCCCAGCACCCATGACCAGGGTCCCAGGTGAGTCAAAGGGTGCTAGGGTACCAAAAACTGAGGAACCAGATCTGTGGGGGAAGGAAATACAACTCAGAATGGAGACAATAAAGGCAGACCCAACTTCTGGGCAAAGGAGTCTCAGACAATTGGATCACGAGTGGTTTCAACTTCTTGGACCTCAAGTAGGTTGCCCAGGGCCAGAGAATGAAAGCAACTCATATTACAACAACTCATATTACATGGAAACAAATACAAAGGGACAGTAAAATTGGGGAGACAGAGAAAAATATCCAAAGAAAAGAAAAGGATGAACAGTCAGAAAATAAATAAAATGGAGGCAAGCAAATTGTCTGAGAAAGAATTCAGAATAATAGTTATAAGGATGCTCAGGCATCTGGATAAGAAATTCATCAACATGTATAACAATCAAGAAGAAATCAAGATTGACGTAGCTGCATAAAGAATACAATGGAACATTCCAACAGTAGACTAAAAAAAGCTGCGGAATGGATAAGCGAGTTAGACGATGGTAGATATTTGAACAGAAACTGGAAAAAGAAAATTAAAAGCAGGAGGAGAATTTAAAGGAGCTTTGGAACAACATGAAACACAGCAATACCCACATAATAGGAGTGCCAGAAGTGGTAAAATCTAAAAAGGAATAGAAAACCTATTTGAAGAAATAACAGAAAATTTCCCTGACTTGTGGAGGAAGTCACAGAAGAATAGAGAGTTCCAAAAAGATGAGCCTTAAAAGACCCACACCAAGACATGTCATAATTACAATGGCAATCATTAATGACAAATAAAGAATCTTAAGGGCTTCAAGAAAGAGACAGAAAGTAACCTACAAGTGATCCCCCTTAGACTATCAACTGACTTCTCAACAAATACACATCAGCCCAGAAGAGAACAAAATGCAGGATACAAAGTAATGAAACACAAACAGCTATTCCAAGAATACTCTATCATTCAAGATTAAAGTTGAAATCAGGAGCTTTGCAGACAAAAACAGGCAGAGTTTATTACCACAATGTTCTCAAATCAATAAATGTAATGCATCCCATAAATAAATTGAAAGACAAAAAACACATAATCATATCAATTGAGCAGAAAAATCTACAAAATCCAACACCCTTTCTTGATAAAAACTCTCAGCAAAGTGGGAATAGAGGTATCATACCTCAATATAATAAAAGCCTTGTATGATAAACTGATAGCCAACATTATATTCAATGAGAAAATAATAAAACCATTTCCTCTAAGAACAGGAACAAATAGAAATGCCTTCTTCACCACTCCTGTTAGACATAGTACTGGAAGTGCTAATCATGGCAAATAAACAGAAGGAGAAATAAAAGGCATGCAAATTGGAAAAGAAGAAGTAAAACTGTCATTATTCAGAGATGACATGATATTCTACATAGAAAACCCCAAGACTCCATCAAAAACTACTAATAAATGAATTCTGCAATGTAGCAAGATACAAAGTAAATGCCCAGAAATCTATGGCATATTTATACATAAATAATGAACTTAAAGAAAGATAAACTAAAACAAAAAAAAATCCATTTACCACTGCAACAACAAAAATTAAGTTACCTAGGAATAAATTTAACTAAGGAAGTAAAAGACCTGTACTTGGAAAACTACAGGGCATAAAAAAGGACATAGAGGACGATATAAACAAGTAAAAGAATATATCATGTTTATAGATTGGTAAAATCAACATAATTAAAATATTCATACCTCCCAAAGCAATCTATATATTCAACACAATCCCCATTCAAATACCAATTTCATATTTCACAGACCTTGAACAAATACTCCATAATTTTATATGGGACCAAAAATACTCTGAATAGCAAAGCAATCTTGAGAAAGAAGAATAAAGAATTAAAAATCTCTATACTAATAAAAGGGTAATATGCTAATTAGACCAGATAGACCAAATGTCCTTCTGGACTTCCTTCCAGACAAAGCCATAGTGGCAGTGGCTGAGGCAGAGGCATTTAGGGGCAACCAGGCTGGCAGGGGAAAGCAGTTAGGGGTGATCAGGCCAACAGGAGAGCACAGTTAGGGACATCGGGCAGGCCAGCAGAGGCAGTTAGGAGCAATCAGGCAGGCAGGCAGAGGGATTAGGGACAATCAGGCAGACAGGCAGAATTGTTAGGAGTAATCAGGCAGGCAGACAGAAGAATGGTTAGGAGTCAGCAGTCCCAGATTGCACGAGGGAGGTCCCACTTCTTGTATGGGATTGGGCCTAAATTGGCAGTTGGACTTTCCCCAAGGGGTCCCAGATTGTAGAGGGTGCAGGCCAGGCTAAGGGACCCCCCACCTTATGCATGATTTTTGTGTACCAGGCCTCTAGTACTATATAATAAAGAGCTAATATACAAATGGTCATCATGCCCTTGCACCCTCGCACCCTTGTGGCCTCATGCTGGGGCTGGGGAATCTGAGGCCTGAGGCCACATGCCCTGTGCTGGTGCCAGGGCTGGGTAACCTGAGGCCACACCCCCACCCGGCAGGACTTGACTGGGATTTGAGGTTGCACTTCCTGCCTGGCAGGGCTTGACAGGGATGGGGCTGGCTGGGTCTGGGTCTTACATGATTTTGAGGTGTGCAGGTGGGCAGGGACTTGACTTTGGGTGCCATGGTGCACCCCAGACTCTGACAGGAAGGAGATTTTCATATACATTTAGAAGATAAATCTTCTATTCAAGAAAACCAGTATGGAGAGAATTTTCCAATGTCAAAAGAACTGGTTCTTGGTTCTAGTTTGTCTCTAATTAACTTGGTAAAGTTAACAATTATATATATATTATTTCTGGGCCTCAGTTTTCTTTTCTGCAAAATAAGAATGTTGGACCTTACTATAAAAAGCAGAAGTTAGTCATCAAAGGTGCTCTCAATATTTCTTCCCTATTTTGATCACTGATAAGAATATGTACAGAAGGTCTTCAAATAAAGCAATTTGTTCAACATCATTTTGTTAAACCACTGATGAGATGCCATAAACTTAATGTTGCTTATATCAATTAGCCTACGATAAAATTGGTTTCACTATACTTCATTTCAGTTAAGTTTACAGAATCTATAGAGGATGATAAGGCATTCCTGTATAATGCTTTATCCATCATCATGCAGGTTCCAGTCAGTAAAAGCCTCCATTTCCCTTTGTAAGTTAGTTAGATTCTCCTGAAATAGACTCAGAGTTGAACACTTGTGCACAGGTGGCTTTTTGGAAAATGGGGAAACCAGTTTGGGCAGAGAGAGAGGTACAATAACCCTGGAGTCATGCAGAGCCCTCAGTCAGTCCCACTTGTAACACCTGAGATGAAGTATCCCTTCAGAGATATCTCTAATTGAGGGTAGGGGCTGTTGATCTCCACATAAACCAGTCCTTGGATGTAGGTTGATTTCAGAGAAGGCATGAAGCCTGTGTTAAGGAGAATTCTGGGGTTCTTTCCATGTTGAGAGAGAGAAACAGAAAACAGTCTGGGCAGCTGGTGAAAGGAATGCCTCAGTTCTAAAGATGGGTGGTCTCTTGTAGGCTCGCCACAGCATCTGCTACAGTTCATCTTTCTGATTTTTTACTAACTTGCTTTGTGTATTTTTCTATCTGAGAACAGAAACTCCAGGACTGTAACTTTAAAAAGAGGAAGTTTAGTTGTATAACCTATAGCCTTCACTGCTTAGAGCTTACAACCAGATTTATCTTCTCTCCTGATCTATTATTTGATACTCCTTAAACATTGGCTACTACTGCTGGTGGTCTATGTGGCTTGCTTGATGAGATGAATCTCTGTTCACCCAGTCTTTCTCAGGATATGCTCCTTTTACATTGTAATTGGACAGCATATCAATATCCCCTGTGAATCACTTAGATTCCTGAGTAATGTACACACTATCCGTTATCTTAAGAATATTTTCCTTTCACCTTTCCTGACATTGGTATGTAAATTATTTATTCTACCTAACAAAATAGTAATATGCAAATTAACCATCACTCCACTATGCCCACTAGCCAATCAGGAGTAGGTATGCAAATTAACCCAACCAAGCGAGCAGGAGGCTTTAGTTTCTCTGGCAATGGAGGAAGCCAAGCTTTCTGCACACCCTGGTGAGCCCAAGCCCCCACCCAAGGCTACAAAATTTCAATTATAGAAGATAAATAAAACCCAGATACCAGGGCATTTACTTGGGTCCTTGGAGGGCATGGCTGGTCTGCAAAACACCACCGGCTCCTTGCCTAGGCTGACCCACACCATAAGGGAATCCCCACCCTGATCCAGGACACTCTTCAGGGGAAACAAGCTGGCCACTGTGCATCAGGCCTTTATCCTATTTAATAAAAGAGTAATATGCAAATTGACCATCACTCCAACACACAAGATAACTGCCCCCATGTGGTCAAAGATGGCTGCCCCATGCGGACACAAGATGGCTGCCACAGGATGGCCAGCAGGGGAGGGCAGTTGGGAAAGCCTAGGCCTGCAAGGGAGGGCAGTTAGGGGTGACCAGGCTAGCAGAGGAGGGCATTTAGCGGCAAACAGCCTGGCAGGGGAGCAGTTAGGGGCAATCAGGAAGATAAGCAGGCAAGCAGTTGGGAGCCAGCAGTCCTGGATTGTGAGAGTGATGTCCAACTGCCTGTTTAGGCCTGATCCTGCCTGGTAGAATAGGGCCTAAAATAGCAGTTGGACATCCCTCAGGGGGTCCCAAATTAGAGGAGGTGCAGGCTGGGCTGAGGGACACTCCCCACTCCTCCCTAACTCCCAGGCATGAATTTCTTGCATTGGGCCTCTAGTATTTTTTATAATAGCATGAGAGATTTGTTATTATATGTTGAGCCTTCACAGGAGAACCATTTGAAGTTTTCTCCCATTATATATTTCTTCTATGTAAATGTAAACATCATGTGGTAGTCTAGTTGAGTCCTCAGTTTCTTGGAAAGTGTTATCAAAGATCTAAAAATAAAGGACTGTGAACTGTCACATGGAAAAAAACGTTTTTCTATTTCTAAATATAGTCTTTATCCAGAATTAATTTTTCAGCTGGTCAGAGAGCTCAAGCACTTTCCCACATTGTGAAAGATATATTACTTTAAAAATTCCTAGATTTTACATATTAGTTTGTTATCTAACTTAATCTGTTCCATGACCCAAAAGGGACATAGCTACAGAAAATCAGGTTTATATACTGATAATAAACCTTAATATTAAGACCCTTTCATTCCATAGTCTATTATTTTACATAGAATTTTCTACTGGGGCACTGGTATCACCAGTGATAAAGGAAAACTAAATGTGGTCCCAACAATGTATATGTTTTGTTCTTTTTATTTTACCAGCTTTGGATTTTAAAAGTATATCCCATTTTATAAAACCACAGAGTCTTAGTGGGTTACTCTAAATAATAAGTTTATCACTCTTTCATGCTATGTAATATTTGTTTCCAAATCTAATAATAAAACACATGACTAAATGTTACAATACAGAGTAATATGACCCCTAGTGAAAATGAGACATACTTATATATATTATTCTAATAATTTACCTCAAAGCTCCTTACACCATATTACTACATAATCATAAATTTCAAACTAATGATGAATCTTGGGCCTCACATGTGGTTGTAGTTTTCTTTTTCATGAGGAAGAGCTGCTTTTGTGGATTACATTACTGAATGTAAATGACAAATGAGGTACGTTCCAAAATATCTTTCTGTTAATTAGGTATTTCATGCTCAGAATATATTTGTTTACATGGTTGATGTTGTATGTAATGTTTAAATTAGATATTTTAAAAAGTATATTTTTTATTGATTTCAGAGAGGAAGGCAGAGAAAGAATCATTGATTGAGTGCCAACTGTACACTCCCTACTGGGGATTGAGCCCACAACCTGGGCTTGTGCCTGAATCAAACCATGACCTCCTGGTTAATAAGTTAATACTGAACCATTTAGCCACACTTGTCAGGCTATGAAACATTTTTAATAATTTTTAAAAATTTTTCAATTTCAGACGACATACAGTATTACATTAGTTTCTGTGTACGCACCAGTGACTATACATTGTAAAACTTTTTAAGTGATCATCATGAAAAATAACATACCTAGAATATTATTGACTATATTCCCTAGGCTTTATTTTATACTCTATTACTTACTATAACTAATAATTTGTATTTCTAAATCCCTTCAATGTTAACCATCCCCCCAAATCCTCTCCTCTCTGGAAACCTTCAAAATAGTCTCTGTATTTATGAGTCTATTTCTGTTCTGCTTGTTTGTTTATTTTGATTTTTTGATTCAATTTTTGATAGGTAGGCATTTATTGCTATTTTATTGTTCATATTTTTTATCCCTGTTCTTATTTTTTTTCTTTTTCATCTTCTTTTTCTTCTTCTCTTTTTCTTAAAGAAGACCCTTTAACATTTCTTATAATACTGATTTGGTGGTGATGAATTTTGCTCTGTCTTGTCTGGGAAGCTGTTTATGAGACCTTCAATTTTAAATGATAGATTTGCTCAGTAGACTAATCTAGGTTGTAGGGCCTTGCTTTTCATCACTTAGTATTTCGTGATATTCCCTTCTGACCTGCAAAGTTTCTGTTGATAAATCAGCTGACAATCTTATGAGAGCTCTCTTGTAGGTTACTAACTGCTTTTCTCTTGTTGTTTTTAAGATTTTATCTCTGCCTTAACCTTTAGCATTTCAATTATGATGTGTCTTGGTGTGGGCCTCTTTAGATTTCTCTTGTTTTAGAGTTTGCACTTTCTGGACTTGCATGTATATTTCTTACACTAAGTAAGGAAAGTTTTTGTCATTATTTTTTCAATTCCTTGCTCCCTCTATTCTTTTCTGGCATCCCCTTGATACAAATGTTTTTATACTCAAAATTGCCCCAGAGGCTCTTTACACTATTTTCATATTTTTTATTATTTTTTCTTTTTGAATTTCTGATTATTTTATTATTCCTCTTTTTATTTTATTTTATTTTTTAAATATATTTTATTGATTTTTTACAGAGAGGAAGGGAGAGGGATAGAGAGTTAGAAACATCCATGAGAGAGAGACATGGATCAGCTGCCTCCTGCACGCCCCCTACTGGAGTTGTGCCCGCAACCTAGGTACGTGCCCTTGACCGGAATAGAACCTGAGACCCTTCAGTCTGCAAGCCGATGCTGTATCCACTGAGCCAAACTGGTCTTGGCATATTCCTCTTTTTATTTTTTTTTAAAGAGAGAATAGAAGATAGAGAGGAAGGGAAGAGAAAGAGAGAAACATCAACGTGAAACAGACTCATCACCCTGACCTAGACCAAGGATCTAGCCTACAATTGAGTTACATGCTCTTGACTGGGAATCAAACCCGCAACCCTACAGTCTATGGGCTGATGCTCTAACCAGAATCAAGCTGCCTAGGGATCTTTTCTTTTTTTTAAAAAAAGCTTCTCCCATACAGTGGGCTTTCTTGTTATTTTGTTATTACATATGTGTCCTCATCCTTCCATTAACCCCCCAAATGCCCTACATTCATACTCTCACCTCCCTTGGTGTTTCTGTCCAAAGGTTAGGCTGTTATGCATGCATACAAGTGCTTAGGTTGATCTCCCCTTACCCCCATGCTTCTCCATCTTCCCGCTGAGATTTGACAGTCTGATCGATGCTTCTCTGTCTCTAGATCTGTCCCTGCTCATTAGTTTATGTTGTTCATTATATTCCATAAATGAGTGAGATCATGTGGTATTTATCTTTCTCTGAATGGCTTATTTTACTTAGCATAATAGTCTCCAGTTCCATCCATGCTGTTGCATATGATAATAATTCCTTCTTTTTTACTGCGGCATAGTATTCCATTGTGTAGATGTACCACAATTTTTAATCCACTCATCTGCTGATAGGCACATAGGTTGTTTCCAAATCTTAGCTATGGTAAATTGTGCTTCTATGAACATAAGGATGCCTATATCCTTTCTTATTGCTGTTTCTAACTTCTTGGGGTATACTGATAGAAATGGGATCATAGGGTCAAATGGGAGTTCCATTTTTAGTTTTTTGAGGAAACTCCATACTGTTCTCCACAGTGGCTGTACTAGTCTGCAAAAGAGTTCCTTTTTCTCTGCATCCTCACCAACACTTGTCATTTGTTGACTTGTTGATGATAGCCATTCTGACAGGTGTGAGATGCTACTGCAAGGTTGTTTTGATTTGCATCTCTTGAATAATTAGTGATTTTGAGCATGTTTTCATATGTCTCTTGGCCTTCCTTCTGCCCTCCTTCAAAAAGTATATATTTAGGTCTGTTGTCCATTTTTTTATTGGATTGTTTATCTCCCTTTTGTAAACTTGTATGAGTTCCCTGTAATATTGGAGATTAAACCTTTATCAGTGATGACATTGGCACATAGCTTCCCCCATACAGTGGACTTTCTTGTTGTTTTGTTGATAGTTTCTTTTGCTGTGAAAAAGCTTTTTATTTTGATGTAGTCCCATTTGTTTATTTTCTCTTTAGTTTCCATCACCTTAGTAACAGTATCAATGAAGAAATTGCTTTGGCATATGTCTGAGATATCACTGCCTATGGATTCCACCAATATTTTTATGGTTTTTCATCTTATTTTTAAGTCTTTTATCCATTTTGAGTTTATTTTTTTTGTATGTTGTAAGTTGCTGGTCCAGTTTCTTTTCTTTTCTTCTTTTTTTTTTTTTTACATGTATCTGTCCAATTTTCCCAACACTATTCATTGAAGAGACTGTCTTGACTCCATTTTATGTTCATGCCTCCTTTGTCAAATACTAATTGGGCATAGTGGTTTGGGTCGATTTCTGGTTCTTTATTCTATTCCATTGATCTATATATCTGTACTTGTGCCAGTACTGTTTTTGAGAACAGTGACTTTGTAATACAGTTTGATATCTGTTATTGAGATCCCAACTACTTTATTTTTTTTCTCAGGATTGCTGTGGCTATTTGGGGTCTTTTTTTTATTCCAGATGAATTTTTGGAAAGTTCATTGTAGGTATTTGAAATATGCCATTGGTATTTTAATGGTGATTGCATTGAATCTATAGATTGTTTTGAGAAGTAGGAACATTTTGATGATGTTGATTCTATCAATCCAAGAACCCGGTATGTCCTTCCATCTGTTTATGTCTTCCTCAATCTCTTTTCTCAGTGTCCTGTAGTTCTTGAATATAGGTCTTTTACCTTCTTCATTAAGTTTATTCCTAGGGATCTTAATTTTTGGTGCAATGGTAAATGGGATTGTTTTTTTAGTCTCTCTTTCTGTAAGTTCACTATTGGTGTAAAGAAATGCAATAGATTTCTTGGCATTCATTTTGTATTCTGCTACATTCTCAAATTCATTTACTAAGGCTAACCATTTTTTGATGGAGTCTTTAAGGTTTTCTATGTACAATATCATGTCATCTGTGAATGAGGACAGTTTTTACTTCTTCTTTTCCAATTTGGATGCCTTTTAGTTCTTCTTGTCTGATCACAATGGGTAGTACTTCCAGTACTATGTCAAACAGGAGTGGTGATAGTGGGCATCTCTGTCTTGTTACTGTTCTTAGGTGAATTGTTTTTGTCCATAGAGTATGATGTTGGCTGTGGATTTGTCATATATGGCTTTTATTATATTGAGGTATGATCCTTCTATTCCCACCTTGCTGAGAGTTTTTATCAAGAAGGGTGTTGCATTTTATCAAATGTTTTTTCTGCATAATTTGATATGACTATGTGATTTTTATCTTCAATTTGTTTATGTGATGTATCACGTTTATGGATTTCTGGATATTATACCATTCTTGCATCCCTGGCATAAATCCTATTTAGTAATGGTGTATAATCTTTCTGATGTATTGCTGGATCCAATTTGCTAGAATTTTGTTGGGGATTTTGGCAACTATGTTCATGAGGGATATTGGCCAGTAATTCTCTTTCATTGTGTTGTCTTTATCTGGTTTTGGTATTAGGGTGATGTTGGCTTCATAGAAGGAGCTTGGAAATGTTTCTTCCTCTTGAACTTTTTGAAATAGTCTGGGGAGGATAGGTTTTAGTCCTTCCTTGAATGTTTGGTATAAATTCCCAGTAAGGCCATCTGGCCTTGGGCTTTTGTTTGCTGGGAGCTTTTTGATGACTACTTCAATTTCTTTCATAGTTATTGGCCTATTGACATTTTTAGAATCTTCCTGATTGAATTGTGGAAAGTTGTATTTTTCTAGGAATATGTCCATTTTCTCCAGGTTGTCTAGTTTATTGGAGTAGAACTGTTCATAGTATTTTTTAACAATCCTTTGCATTTCTATGGAGTCTGTTGTTATTTCGCCTCTCTCATTTCTGATTTTGTTTGAGTTCTCTCTCTTTGCTTCTTGGTGACCTGGCTAGAGATTCATCAATCTTGTCTATCCTTTCAAAGAACTAGCTGTTGGTCTCATTGATCCTTTGTATTTCTTTTTTTTTTTTTTGTCATTTATTTCTATGTCATTTATTTCTGCTCTGATCTTTATTATCTCCTTTCTTCTGCTCATTCTGGGCTTTTCCTGTTGCTCTCTTTCTAATTCTTTGAGTTGTAGTGTTAAGTGATTTACTACCTTTTTGCTTGTTTTTTTGAGATAGGCTTATAGAGCTGGAAACTTCCCTCTTAAGATTGCTTTCATTGTGTCCCATAGATTTTGGATTGTTTTGGTATTGTTATTGTTGTATTAATTTCCAGGATTTTTTAATTCTTTGATCTCATTAGTAACCTAGTTATTATTTACTAGCATGCTATTCAGCTTCCAAGTTTTTTGAATTTTTTGTGTTATTTTTATTGTAATTTATTTCTAATTTTATGGCATTGTGGTCTGAGAAGATGCTTGGTATTATTTCAATCTTCTTGAATTTGCGGAGACCTTGCTTGTGACCCAATATGTGGTCTATTTTTGAAAATGTCCAATGTGCACTTGTAAAGAATATATATTCTGTGGCTTGGGGGGGGAGAGGGTGTTCTGAAAATGTCAGTTAATTATATCTGACCTATTGAGTCATTTAGGATTGCTGTGTCTTTGCTGATTTTTTGTCTAGAGGGTTTATCCAGTGATGTCAGTGGTGTATTAAAGTCCTCTACTATGATTGTATTGTTGTTGATCTCACCCTTTGTATGTTTCAGGAGTTTTGTTATGTATTCGGGTGCTCCTGCATTGGTTGCATATAAGTTTATCAGGATTATATCCTGTTGTTGTTACTATTATGAAGTAGACTTCCTTTTCTCTTGCTATGTCCTTCACTTTGAGGTACATTTTGTCAGATATAAGTATTGCTACCCCAGCTTTTTTTTCATTTCCATTTGCCTGAAAGATATTTTTCCATCCCTTCACTTTCAGTCTTTGTGAGTTCCTTGTTCTGAGGTGGGTCTCCTGTAGACAGCATATATATGGGTTGTGTTTTTTAATCCATTCAGCCACTCGATGTCTTTTGATTGGAGCATTTACTCCATTTAAGTTTAAAGTTATTAGTGAAAGGTACTTGTTTGTAATCATTTCTATTTTTGTGCCTGTGTTCCTTCTTACATTTTCATTTCTTTTTTTTTATAGCATTCCCTTTAGCATTTCTTGCATTGCTGGTTTGGTGGTGATAAACTCCCTTAGCTTTTTTTTTTTGTCTGTGAAGCTCCTGATTTCCCCTTCAATTTTGACTGATAGTCTTGCTGGATAGAGTATTCTTGGATTCAGTCCTTTACTTTGCAACTCTTTGTATACATCTTCCATTCCTTTCTAGCTTTACGTGTTTCTGTTGGGAAATCATTTGATAATCTGATGGGGGATCTTTTGTAGGTAACTCTCTGTCTCTCTTTTGCCACCTTTAAGATTGTCTCTTTGTTGTTAATATTTGCCATTGAATTTATGACATGTCTTGGTGTGCATCTTTTGGGATTGATCTTGCTTGAGACTCTCTGTACTTGTGTAACTTTTTTCTTCCCCACATTCAGGAAGCTTTCTGTCATTATTTCTTCAAATAGGTTTTCTAATCCTTGCTGGTCTTCTTGTCTTTCTGGCAGCCCTATTATACATATGTTACTTTGTTTCATGTTGTCCCAAAGTTCCTTTAGGCTTTCTTTTGGTTTTTAATTTTTTTCTCCAGTTGCTTTTCAGATTGAACTTGTTTCTCTACCTTATCTTCTAACTCACTAATTCTATCCTCTGCTTCTTCTAGTCTACTGTTGAAACTTGTCATGGTGTTTTTGATTGTAGCCATATCACTTCTCATTTCTTCCTGATTCTTGCATAGGTTTTTGATTTTCTCATCCATCAGATATATGAATGCATGACCATTACTCTGAATTCTTTTGCGGTCATCTTACATGCTTCAATTTCACTAATTTCCTTTATTGGCAACTCCTCATTATCTTTCCTCTGGGGATTGTGTCATCTACCCATTCTGACTATCACCAGAAGGTTCTAACTTTGAGTTGTGTGGACCTGGGCCATGTGCCCTGAGAGCTTTGCACTATCTGAGTATCACTGAAGTGCTCCAACACTAAGATGTGTGGTTGCTGTTGGTTGTTGTGAACCAAACTCACCCAGGGTTAATGTTACTAGCACACAGAGTCAGGGACCCTGCCTTCACTGTATTATTGGCGTGTACCGAAAATCAGAGTCCCCTAGCACATGCCAGGAGTCAGGTCCCCTGTGTTTGTACCAATAATTGAGTATCAGAGTCTCTATTGTTTCATGTGACTTTTTGCTGAGAATCAGTGTCCATATGTGCACATGCATAAAGAATTGGATCACTGGCTCTTAGTGTGAATGTGCTGTGAGTCAGGGATCCCAGGGGCAAGCAATAAGAAAAAGATCAAGTCAGTGGTGCTCAGTGCTTTCTCTCCCTGGGAGAATCTGGGTCCTGGTCACCATGGGTGACTGGGTTGCACAGTAGAACTGTGTTGGCTGGATATCTGCTCTTGCACTGTGGAAAACAGACTTCAATGTGCACTTGCCCAGAATTGAAGTCAGGTGGCACTGTCACCCTTTGTGGGCTTTGGGTTTGGTCACCTGATTGCGTTGCAAGGAGCAGATTCCCAGTCTCTGTGCATGTGCAGGTTCAAATTCCCATAGCAGCTCTGTGGCCCACGTGTGAATGCTGCCAGGCTCAAATTCTTGTAGGGGCATTGCAGCTGGAAGGAGGAGTGATTCTATCAGTTACTATAGCACTATCTGTGAGACTGGAGGGAGAGGGATAGGCTCTTTGACTTACAGAAATATGTGGGCAGGATGTGTGGATTCTTGTTCTCTGTTGTTCTGAAGCTGTAGTTGCAGGTCTCTGTCCCCAGTGGCTGCAGGGTTCTGGTTTGCATCGGAGACATTACTAGATGGTTCTGAGGCCAGGATCCTAGTCTCAAGCAGCTCTTTCTCAAGATGGTGAGGTCTCCATGCCCGCACTGGTCACCTAGAAGTGTGCATATTATGCAGGAGGCTCTGCTGTCTAAAACTGCCCAGTTTGGCAGCCCCTCGGAAACCTGCAGAATCTAACTCTTCCTAAATCATACACACACACACCACACATCTACACACTCCTCTATCACTCCCTCACTCTCTCACACTATTTCTCTCCCTACCTTCCTGCTGGTAGCCATCTTCTCCTCCCCTGGCTAGGGATCTTATTTCAAATCACAGATTTGATTATCAACATTGTCTATTCTACAATTGACTCCCTATAAATTATTTTTTTTTCATTTCAGTTAGTGTATCTTCATTTTTTTATTAGTTCTTTTTTTATGGTTTCTATGTCATTTTTTATGCTGTTGAAGTCCTCACTAAGTTCCTTGAGTATCCTTATAATCATCTGAACTCTGTATCTAATAGTTTTCTTGTTTTCATTTCATTTAGTTCTTTTTCTGGAGATTTTTTTTTCTATTGCAGCATGTTTATTTTTCTCTGCATTTTGACTGATTGCCTGTGTTTGTTCCTATGTATTAGGTAGAGCTGTTATGTCTGCTGGATTTTGTAGAGTGGCCTTTTAGGTATCCTGTAGGGACAACTATATAGTAGATGTTGTATGGGGCCCAGTGGCTCAGCCTCCTGAGTCACCTAAACTGGGCACTCCAGGTGCATACTTATGTGGTCTGTATGCACTGCCCCATGGTACTTGAGGTCTGATTGTAATTGATGTCACTTGGAGGGATTGACACCCAGGCTAACCACTTGTGAGGACTAGCTGAGACACAGTGGAAAAGCTGCTGTGTAGGAGTTGCCTCTATGGAGTAGGACTTGCTTTAATGGGGCTTGTTGCTCACTGAGTCTTCCCCTGGAGTGTTTCACTTGCATTGTTAGTAGGGTTGTAATTCAATGTGGGTGAAGTTGTACCAGTGCCCTGGCTCTGGGACTGCCAGGAGGCAAAGTCATAGGCTGCCTATGCTCTTCCTGGGACTACCCAGAATGAGTTACAGAACAGATCATAGATGGCTGCTACTTGTATCAGATTTGCAGGTGCCCCAGAGAGTCCAAACTGTGAATCAAGGTGGGCTGCCACTATTGCTGGGCCTAGGGCAGTATAGCTAAAGATATATGCATGTTACCCTAGCTAGTTTGGCTCAGTGGACAGAGTGTCAGCCTGCTGATTAAAGGGTCCCAGCTTCGATTCTGGCCAAGGGCACATGCCTGGGTTGTGGGCTCAATCTCCAGTAAGGGGCATGCAGGAGGCAGCCAATCAATTATTCTCTCCCATCATTGATGTTTCTATCTCTCCCTCTCCTTTCCTCTCTGAAATCAATAAAGAAACAGATATATTAAAAAAAAAAGGAAATGAGATAATGGGCTATTTATTAAAAAAAAAAAAAACAGCATGTTGAGGCCAGCTGCTGCTTGCTTGAGAGAATTTAGGAAAGTCCAAACCATGAGGCAAAAGAGTCCAGTTGTATGAAAAAGCCATAGGAAACAGCTTAGATGAGTCCACAAGTTGGGTGGTTAAAGCCTCGGAGACAATCACCAGGTTGGGGCAAATTATGTGAACCAGTTTGATTGAGACTCAGATAAGATGCCTGCCTATTGATTCTTAGGGACTGAGGGTCTGAGAAAAGGAACAATGGCCTTCACCTACACTTTTACCTATAAGAAAGCTGCTCCTCCCTCAGATTTTTCTCTGATTCCAGACAATTTAGTTCTTCTTCCTATGTCTCTGGATCCTTTCTAGTTGTTGCCCCAATGCTCAGAGAGAATGAGTTCAAGTAAGTTCATGCATGGACCCTTTAAGAGGACCTTCCTTGGACTTCATCAGCATCTGTGTCACTCAGCCACAATCCCCACTGGATTTTAGAGTCCAAAGTTATGGGGATTTCTTTTCCCTCAACTGGAACCATGGGCTAAAGAGTCTGGTGAGGGACTGGGACCAATTGCTCCTCAGGAGGCCCTCGGCAGCCAATATATTCCTCCAAATTAAAAATTATCATACCTTGCTGTGGGGCCAGCCCATTCCATGTCTCTGCCCCTCCTACCAGTTTCCATTGGGTTTCTTCTCTAATTCCTTATCTGTAGGACTTCCATTCAGTTAAATTGTAGATGATTCCAAATAAGGATTGTTCTGAAGATTGGTTGTATTTGTATGTGATTGTGGTAGGATTTGTGTACCCCATTTACCTACACAGCCATCTTGATCAGAAACCCTAGAAAACATTTTAAGAGATTTTCATACTTGGCTAATGACATAAACATTATAATTAAAATATATATGTAGCCCTGGCCAGAGTGGTTTAATTTGTTGGGCACTCTTCCGTGGAACAAAATGTTGCCTGTTCTCTTCCCAGTCTGGGCACATGCTTGGGTTGCAGGCTTGACCCCTAGTAGGGGAGAAATGCAGGAAGTAGCCAATTGATGTTTTGCTCTCACATAGATGTTTCTCTCTCCTTATCCTTTGCTCTCCTTTTAAAAATCAATAAAAAATATTTAAAATATATGTAAATAATAGTATAATTGAAATAATAATCATTCTTGGAACTAAAATTCTGTTGCCATTTAAATCCTATGTTATCATAATAATGGGGTTTCTTGGGAAAATGCAATTTGAATTTCAAGTTGCATTGTCTGAAAAGAAATACACCTTATGTTCTTTTCTAAGGCCTTCCTTCACTCATTTATTTCAATCTCTTCCTTGAAATTCTTCCCTTACTTTCTTCCTTTCTTAAATATTTATTGAGAATTATTTATGTGTTGGGCACTAAGATAGACTCTGGGGTTACAAAATTCATAATGGCAAACAGGGCAAATAAATAAATTCATGCACAAGTAAATTAAGTAAGTAAATAAATGAAAATAACTACAATACAATTCAACAGGCAAATTAACAGAGGAAGATGCATAAAAGAGGGAAGAAAAACGTAGTCATGTAAAGCTACACAAAATAATAGTGCTCCAACTTAACTAGAATGAAAAGAATTTTGTGTGTGTGTGTGTGTTTTGTTGTTGTCACTATTGTTTTTTCTCTTTGATGAAATAGGAAAAATAACATTACAGGCCAAAAAAGAGCCAGTGCAGAGATGATAATACGAGCGAAGCATGACATATTTGGGAATGCAAATTTATCTTTATTATAGAACTTAGCCCTCAGTTGGAGAGGAGTATGAGATTGAACTCTACAGGTTAATTAGCAAAATTGAGCAGATTGGGCTTCAAAGGTAGGATTCCTGGGTTTGATCATAGTGGTAAAAAAGCATAAACAGAGTCTTTTTTGTGCAAATGACAGTATCAGAGATGGTATATGTTGTGCATGTGCATGCATATTGGGAGAACAAAATTTGATAACAGTCATTAGGCTATAATTTTGAAGAGTTAGATGAGATTGAAGGCAAAGATGCCAATTAGAAAGTTATTGCAAAGTTGCTGGCAAATACTGTAAAATACCCTGGCAATTGTCTTTTATGAAGCCTGGCAATGTGGCAGTGGCTTAGTCCTCCATTCTAACTTGAAGACACTCAGTATTCAAATTATGAACCTAAGAGAAGGAGCAAAAGCCACATTGAACCCATTGAATTTGCAGTACTTGTAGGAAAGTATAATTAGCATGTTCATGTTTTATTTTGTTTTAATTTCAAGAAGTTTATTTTGCCCTGCATAGTTTTTCTCAGTTGTCTTAGGTATGTCAGCATAGTAGTGTAGCCTCACTTATGTTTCTCTGTGAAACTATTGCCATTTTGAAAGAGTGATATAAAAAGTAGCTGGCAGTTTTTATGCAATACTCAGCATGCTACTTTGTGCAAATAGATTCATAATTCCTTTGGGTAAGAACTTGATCATCAGCCCCTCTGAAGTTATCTATAAATGGACAATGACAGATTTTTCAGCAAGTTGTCACCTATTTTCTTTCTACTTTTTCACTGTCATCGAGTAGAGCACCTCTGACTTTAAAGTGTTTTACAGATGGTAACTTACTTATCTTCACACTCTCCCTGTGAAATGCAATTGTGGTGAGAAAACCTGCTATATTTTAAGAGTCAGGTGAAGAGAAAGAAAAAATGCAGACAATTGTTTATCTCCTTAGTAAGAATAAGAGGGGGAATGATTACAAAACTCTTAATTTCTAATTTAATTATTTGAAAACCTTGCTTCTCCACTTAATTTTAGCATCCTGAAATCATTCTTTTCTCATCATGGTCCCTAAATCTCATCAATGTATCAATTATAAAGTAAACTAACCCTAATAGTTATTTATGCCAGAAGAAGGAGCGTTTCTAAATGTCAAATCTTTATAGTTGCTCCTATTCCATCTCAGACAAAGTAAAGGAAGCTACATTTTTTCTAAAACCTTGAGTAACATCTCAAGTCCTGTTCTAAGAAAACAGCTCAAGGCTATTGAACAGTGTTTTGAGAAAAGCCATCATAAAACACTTCTAAAATGATTTCTTCGAAAATTATTTGAGACATATACATAAACAGGATGAGCTTTTTTAATTTATCTCATTTATTGAAGGGCAAGTCAGAGCTCTCATAGGCTCATCTATCTTTAAATCCAAGAATGAATCATTTTTAATGTGCTCATTCCAGCAATTGCTACTTTTCAAAGTGCTGATTGACTCAGATACAATAAAACTTTCTTAGCTCTTGTATGCCAGGGATATATGTTAATTTAGCAGACATCGGATTTTCAGATGTTCATAGAACTTGATAGTACTGACACACATTGGTCATTATTTCAGGAATGACTTTTAAAACAAACATTATGATATATATTAAAGCATTAAATCTCAGATATTCACTAAAAAGTGACTCACTTAGCAATAAGTATGTAGCTGGAAAGCTATCAGAACTGAATAAAACAAGAGTAGGAAATTCAGCATTACAAGCAATAGCTCCTACCACTTAATAGTTTGAGCCCAGGTTGGCCTGGATTTCCAGGCATGCCCAGTGGCTTAAAGAGCTGTTAATTCCAATTTCAGATTGTCTCTTTTTAATTGTGCTACTTTGAGTATTAATTAACCTCTTTGACATTATGTTTCCTATGCAAATATTGAATATTTAGTCCAGCAAATTGTCTCAACAAAATTATTCATTGCCCAGGGACTGTTTCAGCTTTACATTTGGAAAGGACTTCTCCTCTAGTTGATTCTCAGCAGTTCTTTTCTCTATACAGTTGTCATAGCCCAGATTTAGTATCAAGTATGATCAGGAAATGCTAAGGGCACAATTGGTTATTATAGAAGGGAACTCATCAAGTTATTTTGCTTTATTGAAAATTGGATAGTGTCAACTCTGGAGCACTCTTTCTTATTTTTAAGATAGAAATAAAAGATTAGAAATTAAATTAATTACAATAAATATATTGAACATTCCAAATACCACTAATTTCTATAAAATAAACTACTCCAATGCCACTGACTCTCATACATTTCTGGAGGGAATGTGGAAAGATACAGTCACTGTGAAAACCACTTTGACAGTTCATTAATAGTTAAATATACAATTACCTTAAGACTAAGCCCTCCCTCTCCTGAATATTTTCCCAATGGTTATGCAAAATGCCTACACTGAGTGTTTACAACAGCTTTATTCATAATCACAAAAAGCTGGAAACAAGGAAGATAACCTTCAGCTAATGAATGAGAAAACAAAGGGTTGTACGTGTTACAGTGGGATCCTACTAAACAATAAAGATAAACCATTGATTCACCTAAAAATATAATGAATCTTAAATATATATTTCTAAGTGAAAAAAGCCAGACACAAAGATATGTATATTTTATAATTCCATTTATATGACATTTAAAAAGGGAAAAAAATGAGATGAACAACAATAAACTGGCTTAGTGGTTTCTAAGGGTTGGAGGGGAGAGGAGCTCACTACAAATGGACAGCTCAAGAAAATACACTGAATTGGTTGAGCTGTTCTGTAACACAAAAATGATAATAGATACAAAGTTCTGTACATATGTTCAAACCAACAGAAACATATACAACAAAGAGTAAATTTTATTGTATATAAATTTAAAAACAATAAGTAGGTTATGGGAAAAACTCTAAAACAGAATATGAACTCTACCAAATGAATTGTGTTACAAAAGAATAATGATAATGCAGAGAAGGAGAAGTGGGGAAGGCAGGAAAGAGAATATGTAACTTTGGAAAACATTTTGATTGGGTAATGGAAGTCTAAAGACAAAAATTACTGTAAACAAGTTATCTATTCCATTAAAAAAATAGTTCCTTACCAAAGTATGAATTACTGCTTCTAAAACATTTTATGAGGGCATTAGGTTTAAGCAACTAAGTAAATACATTGAAAAATTAGAGCCAGAATCTTTGCTGTTTGAGAAAGAAGTATACAAAAGAAAAGTTAAGAGGGACTAACAGAGAAGATGGCAGCATTGTTAAATGCCTGTATTTGCTGTCTCTCACAACCACATCAAAACTACAACTAAAACACAGGACATTCATCATCCAGAATTGCTGGCAAGCTGGCTGAATGGAAGTCCTACAACTAGAGAAGTAAAGAAGAAAGCACATTGAGACTGGTAGGAGGTGCAGAGGCATGGAACTGGCTGGTCTGCCACCCACGTGTGCTGCTTTTTTAATTGGGAGGAAGATTGTCTCTGTGGAGGCTGCCCACAGGAGCAAGGGGTCCTAGCCCCACAACAGACCCCAGCCAGAACTGGGAAAAAAAGTCCCTATGGTAAGTAATAACTATGGGCTGTAAAAACCAGTGCAATTGATGTTCAGTGACACAAAGCTGCTGGAGACCCAGCTGTTCCTCTTAAAAAGCCAGCACCACAAACTGAACTTACAAGGTTCCACTTCCTCTGAGCTCCAGCACCAGGACAAGGCTCTGAGGAACACAGACACAAATGAGGAGGAACTGGATTGACTGGATCAGGGTAGGAAATTGGGGGCAACTTTCTCTCAGTCAGATGTGCTTGCAGGGATCATTGTTCCTATGCTGGCACCTCCCCAGTCACAGGGATGACTGGTAGCCATTTCTATTTGCTCCACCCTGGTGATTCCTTAAGACCCCATCTCATCCATTTGTAACCCCACCAAAGCTATGTACAGTGACTTTTGCATAGGAATAGTCTGTCCATGTTCAGGCTATGGTCTCTCAAGCAATCTATAGCTAGTTCAGGGAGCCACAAAACTGTCCATAGAGGGCCCAAGACCTGCACCAGCACCAACACCTGCCTGTCTTTATGGCTGGGCCTCATCTGGGAACTTCTAAACCCAGTACAAAAAGGAGGAATCTGCAGATCATTTTGTAACTCCTTCTGGGTGACCCCAGGCAGTGACTGACTTTGCACATCCATGGAGACCCAATAGCCAGTGTACCCAGTGGTCAGTGTCAGACATACCAGATTACAGCTCTACATATCTGTAAGTGACACACTCAAGGGGCAGACTCAGGGAGTACCAAAGCCCTACTAAAGCAAGTCTTGTTCCATAGGGTGTCTCCTGCACAGCAACTCTCCCACTGTAGTCACAGTTGGTCCTCACAGCCAATTGGCCTGAAAGTCAATACCTCCCAGTGACATCAATAGCAATCAAGTCTCAACTACAACAAAACTGTGCTCACAACTCACAAAGGTGGTGCACATAGAGGTCCCAGTTCAGGTGATGAGGGAAGCTGAAGCACTGGGTCCTATAGAACACCTACTATATGAGGACACTCTATCAACTCAAGGAGACATAGTAGCTCTATCCAATACATAGAAACAAATACAGGGAAGCAGCCAAAATGTGGAGACAAATAAACATGTCACAAATGAAAGAAATGGATATAGAGTTTAAAACCAAGTTATAAGGTTACGCAAGAATCTCCTAAAACCTTCAAAAATGTAGAAGGACCAGTCAGAGATTAAGCATACACTGACTGAAATAAGGAATAATATACAGGAATTCAATGGTAGAATAGAGGATTCTGAGAACCAAATTAACTATTTGAAATATGATGAAGCAAAAAACAGTCAGAAGAAGAAAAAGAAAAAAGAATTAAAAAATGTGAAGATAGGGTAAGGAGCCTCTGAGACAACTCCATGCATAACAACATTCTCATTATGAGAGTGCCAGAAGAAGACAGTGAGCAAGACATTAAAAAACTATTTTAAGAAATAATGACAGAAAACTCCCCCTATTTATAAGGAAATAGACTTATAAGGCCAGGAAGCACAGAGTCCCCAACAAAAGGAACCTGAAGAGGAAAATACCAAGATACATCATAATTAAAATGCCAAAGGCTAAAGACAAAGAGAGAATCTTTAAAGCAGCAATAGAAAAGCAGTTACCTACAAGGGAATGCCCATATGATTTCCAGCTGATTTCTCAACAGAAACTATGCAGGCCAGAAGGGAGTGGCAAAAAATATTCAAAGTGATGACTAGCAAGGACCTACAACCAAGATTATTATATCCAGCAAAACTATCATTCAGAATTGAAGGTCATATAAAGAGCTTCACAAATAAGAAAAAGCTAAAGGAGTTCATCACCACCAAACCAGTATTATATGAAACTAGAGGGTCAGTGCATAGAATTTGTGCACATTTCCCCTCAGCTCAGCCTGCACCATCTATAAATCAGGATGCCTTAGGGGATGTCTAAACTGGCAGTTGGACGTCTCTCTCACAATCCTGGACCACTGGATGCTAATCACTCACTTGCCTGCCAGCCTGATCACCCCTCACTGCCTCTGCATGCCAGCATGATCATTCATAACTGTCCCACCTCTCCCCTCAACGCCCCCCGCGGCCAGCCAGCTCACCCCCAATTGCCCCCTCTCTGCTGGCCTGGTCACTAATAACTGGCCCCCCCAGCCTGGTCACCTCTAATTGCCACCCCCTACCCCTGCCAGCCTGGTCAATCATCTTGTGAAGGTGTGAGGGTCAACTTGCATATTACCTCTTTATTATATAGGATGTTGAAGACTATTCTTTAAGAAGAGGAAGAAGAAAAAAATAAAAAAGATAAAAAATACAAACAACAAAATAGCTACAAATACATACCTGCCAACATCTGAATCTAAAAATCATAATAAATGATTAAGAAACTGAATAAACAAAATAAACTGGTGAATAAAATAGAATCAGAGGCATGGGAATGAAACAGACTGATGATTCTCAGAGGGAAGGGAAATGAGAGGACAGGAAGAGATTAAACAAATATCTTATATATATAGTAGAGGCCTGGAGCACAACATTCGTGCACTTGGTGAGGAGGGCGTCCCTCAGCCCAGCCTGCACCCTCTCGCAGTCCAGGAGCCCTTGGGGGATCAGTCAGATATCCTTAGTGCTGCCACAGAAGTGGGAGAGACTCCTGCCAATGTCACTGCGCTGACCAGCCATGAGCCTGGCTTCTGGCTGAGCAGCGCTCCCCCTATGGGAGCACACTGACCACCAGGGGACAGTTCCTGCATTTAGCATCTACTCCCTGGTAGTCAGTACACATCATAGAGACCAGTCATTTCACTGTTCAGTCAAGTTTCATATTAGCCTTTTATTATATAGGATATGCATTACCTATAGAGACAGACAATAGAATGGCAAAGGCCTGGGGTGGGGTGGAAACAGGGTGGAGGAGGGCAATGGGAGAAAAAGGACATCTGTAATAATCTGAACAATAAAGATTTTTTTAAAAGAAGGGTTAAAAGGTTAGAATGAACTACTTATGTTATGTCGAGGGCGGTCTCGGTTTGACAAAGTCCCTAGAAGGCAAGCGTTCACAAAGTGAGCTGCCTCAGCACCTCGACCCCCCCTAGTTTTACTGGAATTGTTTCTAGCTTTGCTTAAGGTTGCTTGCTTAGTTAGCTAAAGCTTAAGGAACGAGGAGATCATAAATGGAGTTTGCTTACATTCCATGAGTAAATGATCCTGAGTGTCTATTCTTGCCTGAGGTTAAGTGATTAACAAACTGATTGTCCTGAAACAAAGAATGGCTAAAGGTCAGATAAGAGAACTGAAACCAAGAGTCTCTGTAATAAAGGAAGTAATGAAAGGCTTGCGAATATGCTAGCATAACTAACATGTATAAATAGGCTTAGAAAAATAAACTCGGGACTGCAGTCTTGAACTGTCAGTCCTCCCCATCCCATCTTTGTGTCTGTCTCTTTTCTTTTCTCAATCCTCACCCCCCTTTCAGGTGCTGTTCAACTGTAGTGCCGGCTGGCACCGGCAATGTTAGACTTTAATTGGAAGCATCAAAATTGACACACTTTAAAAAAAACACAGATAAATATATAGGTTGATTAATAGATACATATTTATATATACAGGGTGTTCCAAAAACTGTATATACACTTTAACATCCAATAGCTCAATTTTGGAAATAAAATGTACTTTAATAAACACTGACTTTATAATTAATCAGTGTATATACTTTTTTGGGAATGCCCTATACATACACCCATGAATGTAAAATAAATATGAATGTATATGTAAACATAGGTTAATAAACACAGAAATATTTCCTTAGTTCTATCAACAAAGAAAGCCTTGAAGCAATGGCATCTCAATAGCAAAGGTATCTTTAATAGTCCCATTAATAGTCTCTTCTTTAAGATTTCTCTGTTATATAGTTTAGATCTGGGACAGGAACAACTGGCATGTGATCCTGGAGCATCTTTATGCAAATAGACTAAACAATGGAACAACTGGAACAATCGAACATCTGAACAACCAGTCACTATGATGTCTGCTGACCACCAGGGGGCATGTGCAGAACATGGCAGGCATTGGCCATGGCAGGATGATGGAGCAGGTGAGTGGAGGTGCCAGACCAAGGCGAGGTGCCAGTTGCTGTCATCTGGGAGAGCCTCTGGTGATTACTAAAAGTTCTTTATTCCTGTGCTCTGTGGTCCCGCCTGGCACTCACACCTGCTGCCAGTGCCGGCCTGTTTGTACCTGCTACCAGTGCCTGGCAACAGTCTTGATCTCTCGGCATCATCAGAAAGTGCAAGTGGTGGCTGCTGGCCCTGATTTCTCCTGAGGGCTTCTCCACTTTCCTCCTGCTTCTGAGGGGTGAATGGGGCAGCAGCCACCACTTATACCCACTGACAGCACCAACCCTATTTGCACCCACTGCTGGCCTGGCCCCAATCACTCTGTGCCATCAATGGGTGCGAGCAGGGCTGGAACCATCAGCATGTAAGAGTGGCAGCAGCGGGAGCAAGGTTGCCAGTAGACAGAGGATCAGGGCCATAAAGGGAGGGGCCAAGCAGGGGCATGGAGGATGGGCGGAGACCTGCCCCTGTGCCTACTGCAGCCTGGTGACCCACAGTTCCTTTCAAGGTGCATGAATTCATCCACTGGTTCCCTAGTATGCTATATAATAAAAGCTAATATGCAAGTAGACCAAACAGTGGAACAGTCCAAACAACCAAACAACCGGTCACTATGACGTGCACTGACCACCAGGGAGCATGTGTGGAATATGGCGGGCATTGCCTGTGGCGTATGGTGGAGCAGGTGAGTGGGGATGCCAGACCAAGGCAGGGCACTGGTTGCTGTCATTGGGGCAAGCCTTTGGTGGATACTGAAAATTTTTGCTCCTGAATGTCACAGTCCTACTCGCACCCACTGCCAGTCCTGGCCTGCTCATACCTGAAGCTGCTGCTAGAACCACCACTTGCACCCGCTGCTGGTGCCTGGCTCTGGTCCTGATCACTCTGCACCATCAGCAGATGTGAGCAGAGCCAGCACTGTTAGCACATGGGAACCGCAGCAGCGGGAGTGGGGCTGTGGGTAGACAGGGGACCAGGGGCTGCGGTGGGAGGGGCCAAGCCCAGCCCCTGTGCCTACTGCAGCCTCTCAGTCCACAGTTCCTTTTAAGGAGTACAAATTTGTGCACTGGGACCCTAGTATATATATAAAGTTACATGTCAAAAGGGTAAGAGAACAACCTTAAAGAGTTTCCAATGCCTCAACCTAGAACTTCTTGGGCCACAAAACACAAGTACTATGTTTTGTGGCCCAACAAGTTCTAGTAATGGATTAAAGACTATAAATAACATAAATATCTATAACCCCATACTGAAATAAATACATAATTAAATGAATTAATAAATGGGGGATAAGACAAAGTTATTCCTGATGAAGAGTTCCAAATAATAAATGCAAAAGGAATAGAAAATAAACAGAACACCAAAATAATAATTATTTCAGATCAGAGACAATGAAAGCAAAATTTGTGAGGAACACATTGAGGAAAGATGAAGTCCTACAGTTTTGAATTATTTATTGTTTACAATGGGAAAACATAGTTTATTTTCAGTGGAGAAACTCAGCCAAAGCCACCTTAATGAAATGATCAATCTGAACTTCACCACTAGCAAGATATATCAACATTATGTACATCCTAATACGATGCATTTCTGTGATATTATTGTTAAAAATAAATATTTAGCCCAACCAGAGTGGCTCAGTTGGTTGAGTGTCATTCTGTGTACTGAAAGGTTGTGGATTTGATTCCCAATCAGGGTACAGACATGGGTTATAGGTTCAATCCCTGATTGGGGTACATATGGAAGACAACTAGTCTATATTTATCTTCTCTCTCTCTTCTCTGTCTAAGCATCTCCTCAGGTGAGGATTTAAAAGAAGATTTAGCCTCAATATAATAATTAAGTGAGATAATATTTGAAAATACTCAGTATAGTGTCTGCCACAAAGGAACCATAGTATAAGATTTAAAATAGAATATAACTTTTAAAAAATAGAAAACAGTTTCTCAAAAACTGAAAATTAGTTTGGGGCAGATACCACATATGTGGGCATGGTTTTAAAACACTTTACCCAGTGATATACAAACAAGCACAATTTAGCTTTGAATAAAGAATAAGTACTTGAAATATTGAGTGAAGGAGTAATCGCAGTCAAGTGGTCTTAATCAGGGAATGCTAAAGATAAATCATTTTTTTCATAAATATTGTGATTCTGATGAAACCATTCTCAAGGGTACTTCATCATTTTTCATAAACCCAAATTATATTTCATTTTGAACAGTTAATACATTTTTGTATTAATAGCAAGCACAAGTAACTGCTTCACTTCACAATATCTTTGAACCAGCAGCTTTTGTGAGTTCTATAACTTAGGTAGTTGTATATACCTACCACAGCAGCAATGATTATCTCTTTTGGTGACTTCACCTCAATTCTTGGTCTTTCTCTTAACAAATATTGCAGTAATTCTACACAAATAGCCTGCTAATGCTTCAGTTTTACTGATGTAAAATCAAGATTGTTTATATTTTCATTAAAAGCAATCCTTTTTCCCACACCAATTAAAAAATTCTATAGTTGTATAACATCACCATTTTTTGGAAGAATTTTCCTTAGAACTAATTGTGTAAATGATTTTTATTGGTTCTGTATTTATTAATTAATAAAAAAATATAGAGAACTTTGACAAGTAGTGCCAAACATTTGGATAAATGCAGGGAACAAGACATTATTCTTGTATTATGCTTAGTGATATAAGTCAGACAGAGAAAGATAAATGTCATCTGTATATATAAAAGCCTAAGTGACCATCACAAATGAAACAACTGAACAGATGACTGAACAGGCTGTGTGGGGCAACCAGGCCAGCAGGGGAGTTAGTGAGGGACAACTAAATTTCTCAACAGCAGGCTGTGTGGGGCAACAGGCCAGCGGGGGTTGGAGGGGGCAGTAAGAGGTGACCAAATGACTGGAGAGCAGGCTGATTGGGGCAACTAGACTGGCAGGGGGGCAGTTGGGGGTAACCAGGCTAGCAGAGGTGAGCAATGAGGGGTAACCAGGCCAGCAGAAGTGGGCAGTGAGGGGCAACCAGGCTGTTGGGAGGGGGACAGTTAGGGGTGACCAGACCAGCAGGTAGGGGAGCTGGGGGCAACCAGCCAGGCAGGCAGGTGAGCAGTTAGGAGCCAGTGGTCCTGGGTTGTGAGAAGGATGTCTGAGGAGCCCTGGATTGGAGAGGGTACAGTCTAAGCTGAGGGGACACCATTTCCCCATGCACGAATTTCATGCCCTGGGCCTCTAGTATGATTACATGTGTATGTGGAATCTAAAGAACAAAATAAAGAAACAAACAACATAAAAATAAATTTACAGATGCAGAGAACAGACTAATGGTTTCTAGAGGAAAGGGGACTTAGGAGACTGGGTGAAAAATGTGAAGAGATTAAGAAGTACAAATTTATAGTTACAAAATAGTCATGGGGATGTAAAATATAGCATGGGAAATATAGTCAATAATACTATAGTAATTATGGATGTACAGTTCCAGTTAGGTACTGGAAATATCAGGGGAACACATTCTAAAGTGTATGATGGTCTAACCCAGTGGTTGGAAAACTGTGGCTTGTGAGCCAAATGCAACTCTTTGGCCCCTTGAGTGTGGCTCATCTACAAAATACCACGGCCTGGATGAGTCTATTTTGAAAAAGTGGTGTTAGAAGTTTAAGTTTAAAAAATTTGGCTCTCAAAAGAAATTTCAGTTGTTGTACTGTTTATATTTGGCTCTGTTACTACTGAGTTTGTCAACCACTGGTCTAACCACTATGCTGTAAACTTGAAACTAATACAAAATAACATTAAATGTAAACTCTAATTAATGTCACCTTGATAAGTTTAATTAAAAATAAATATTTTTAATTTTAGTTTTCAATTACAGATTACATTCAATATAATTTTGCATTTGCTTCAGGTTTATAGCCCTTCTAGCCTGCCCCTGCCCTTCCCAGGCCTTCACCACCCTATTGCCGGTGAACATGGGTTATACATATATGCATACAAGTTCTTTGGTTGATCTTGTCCCATACACTCCCACCTTCCCTTTGAGATTCCACAGTCTGTTCCATGTTCTCATGTCTCTGGATCTATTTTGTTCAACACCTCTCACTGACCCCGCCTCCCCCTCCCCCTGCTGCCAACCTAATTGCCCCCAACTGCCCCCCCCTGCAGGTCAGGTCATCTCTAACTGACCCCCATAGGCCTGGTCACTCCATGCAGCCTGCTGCTCAGTCATTTGGTCATCCCTCACTAATTACTCTGCTAGCCTGGTTGTAGGCAGCCATCTTGGGAGGGCATGAGGGTTAATTTACATATTACCTCTTTATTATATAGGATTAGAGGCCTAGTGCACAAAATTCATGTATGGGTAGATTCCCTAGGCCTAACTGGTGATCAAGGCCAACAGGGGCCTTCTTTTAATCCGTGCTGCCCTCTAATGGTCAGTACACATCATAGTGAGAAATTGAACTTCCAGTCAACCTCCCCAGGGGATACTTTGCATATTAGCCTTTTATATAAATAGATGATTTCTGGTGTGGTTGGCTTTAAATCTGGTTTTGGTATCTTGCTATTTGTTTTCCGTCTGTTATTTGCTCCCCTTTCTTCTATCTAAATGAGCACTTTTTTTATGAATCTGTTTATCTCCTATTTTATTTTAATTAGTTACACTATTTTTAGTTAATTTTCTGTGGTCACTTTTGGGCTTTTACTATACAACCTAAATTCTACTATTAGATGATTTTCTATTTCCTCACATGTAAGACTCTTATAACAAGATACCTCTATTTCTCCTCTGGTGGCTACTTTGTGCTACTCTTGTTATTTATTTTATCTATCTATCTATCTATCTATCTATCTATCTATCTATTATCTATCTGTCACCTATCTATGAATTTAACATCATCTATTAATCATCTATCATCTATCATTTTCCTTTATATAGTCTTTTATTAAAAAGCTTATACATCTCTTAAAATGTGTAATGAAGTCAGAATCCTGGCTCTGTAATAGGTTTTCTTGTTGATACTAAATCTATCTTCTTATGATGAGTACCTGAGACCTAACCTAATTTATCAGCCCCTTACTACAAATGCTCCATTAGAAAAACAGGAGCCATATCTAGCTATACATGATCCACAAATTTCTTTAAAGTGTTTTAATTGTTAGATCACTTCCATTTTTAAAAGAGAAATCATGCTTTCTTTATTTTCTTTATATTTTTCTCTAAAGGTGCAATATTGCTTTGGGGATTGTTGTCATTTCCATTTTTCTACATACATAATGAATCAGGATTATTTTTTTTATTATGTTTTTTAATAAGTAAAAATGGTAAAGAGCACTTGATTTGATGAACCATGCTAGGGGGCAAAGGGAATTGAAATAGCCCATAAATTATTGAAATTAACTTGTGGAAAATGCTATTTGTTCAGTTCTTTGCCTTCTGGAAAATTTCTAAGTGCTCTGTAAGATTCCTTTTTGAATCTTATCTACTACTCTTCAAGGCCCAACTCCAACTTTCTGCATAAATTTCCCCACCCAAGCATCTTTCTTTCCTCCTTTTAACTCAGATGACACTTTGTAAAGCTAATATGTTTAATGTTATAAAATAGCTACTCTAACTTTTCTAGTGACCTTATTACTCTAATTGCAAAAACATTAAGTAGCTTACAGTGCCACATAAATATTTATGTAAGATTAATACCATTTTTATTTCATTTTGGATAAAGTTTTTATGCTTTTTTCTTTTAATTTTTGCTGCAATACTCTGTATAAACATTATTTTTAAGGCAGTAATCATTGTGTATTATTTATCTTGAAGATTCAGAGTAAAATAGTCATGAGCTATATTCCTGGATTCAAAACTGATTAGTTTTGTGACTTTAAGCAAGTTTCTTAAATTATCTGAGTTTTATTTTCTTCATCTCTAAAAGCAGTGTTGTTTATATTTAATATATATACATACACATATATGTGTGTGTGTGACTTATTGCTACAAGAAATGAATTATTGTTTATATATGAAATAATACATAAAATGCCTACAAGTGAGGCATTCATATACTTTCTAGTGACCTGAAGGTACAATTTGAAATATTTTCACTGTACTCATTGAAAACCAATCACTTTCAAAGTAATTTCAAATTGCACTTGACTATTAGCAGGAAGGTAATCAGCCAAAATAAAGAATAAAATGCTGAAGACTTGTACCTTTTTTGTGTGTGTGTGAAGAAGAGCAAACTCCAAAATCTTAGATATTATTTTTTTAAATGACAAATTCAAATAGATTAGCAAATGTGACCGTGTACATGATAAGGCCAAATACTCTGAATAAAGATGAATCATAAGAGAAATAGCAATCATGAAAGACAAGTTAACATGAATGACATATATATATAAAACCTAATATGCAAATAGACTGATTGGCAGAACGACGGAACATATGAACAACCGGTCTCCATGATGTACACTGACCACCAGGGGATGCATGCAGAATATGGTAAGCATCGGCAGCAGGCAGCAGAGCATGGAACATGGTGGGCGTTGGCTGCAGTGGGATGGTGGAACAGGTGAGCAGGGATGCCAGAGCAAGGCAGGGTGTTGGTTGCTGTCATCAGGTTGAGTCTCTGGGGGTTACTGAAAATTTTTTGCCCCCTTGTACCACAGTCCCTGCTACCAACGCCAGCCCCATTTACTCCTGCTGCCAGAGCCAGGGTCACTGCTTATACCCATTGCTGGTGCCCGGCACCAACCCCAAAGGCTGGGTATTGACCCTGATAACTTGGCACCACCACCTCCCCCTGCTCCTTAGGGTCAATCTGGGCTGGCAGGTGCCTCTTGCAACTGCTGCTGGCAATGGCCCCACTCGCACCAGCTGCTGGTGCCAGAGCTACCATTTGCACCCACTGCTGGTGCCAGCTCTGCTCATACCCACTGCTGGCGCTGGCCCCACTTACTCTATGCAGTCAGCAGGTGTGAGTGGGGCCAGTGCTATCAGTGCATGGGAGCAGTGGCCATGGGAGCAGAACTGCCAGCAGAGAGGGGGGCTGTGACAGGAGGGGCCAGTGACAAGAGGGGCCAGTCAAGGGTGCAGAGGATGGGCTGAGTCCCGCCCCTGTGCCCATCACAGCCTCACAACCCACAGTTCCTTTCAAGGTGCACAAATTCATGCAGTGGGCCCCAAGTTATCAATAAAACCACTTTTTAAATAAGTTTACTAACATAAAAAACACATTTAGATGAATATCAAGGCAAAGGAGACATATTAATCCTTCTAAATTATTTTCAGATTCAAAAGCAATGAACAAAAAGTTACAGACATTACACAAACTATTTTAACTTGTAAGGGGCAGTGTGTCTCTCATTGAGCTCATTTCAACCACTTTAATGATGTCTGTTGCACAAGGGAGAGCATGTCAAGAAACAGGGTCTGGCAACTCTGGTTAAATGCCATGGTATAACTGATGAACAAGGTTTGGGCATTGTTTGAATATCAGACTCATTTAAACACATTTGCGAAAGTGGATCCAAGATGGCGGCATAGGTAAACACCTATACTGCTGCCTCGCACAACAATTTCAAAACTACAACTAAAAGACAGAACGGACATCATCCAGAACCACAGGAAAGCTGGCTGAGTGGAAGTTCTACAACTAGAGGGAAAGAGAGGGGCTCACAGAAACCCAGAGGAGCTGCAAAAAGCTGAGATACGGAGACGAGCGCTCTGAGAGAGCGGGTGCCGGAGTACCTGGCTGGCTTTCTCTGGCGGGAGGGAAACGGAGACTCCCAATGGCATTGAACCCCTTATCTTACAACACTAAACCCCAGATCCAGCCAAAACTCATACGGGGGGAGTTTGGACTGTGAAAAGGGAGAAGTGCACGGAAATTTAGGGGAGTTGCAAAGGATCAGAGGTCTGGTCGCGCACGGCACCAGGCGGAGGATGGATTGCTGATTGTGCCGCTGGCTTTCGCGAGTGGGCGGGAGACAGACCCTCCCAACTGCGCCACTTCTGATTCCACTGGGCCCCTGTTTTGGGCGAAACCCTGGGGAACTACACTCGTGTGGTCCTGGTTCGCAGGGGAGCCGGAAAGGCAGCGGTTAGAGGAGCTGCGGGTGCGCGAGCGCACAAGGACCGCTCCAGCCATTACCCAGTCATGTGAGACTCGGGGGCCGTGGAGGGCAGGTCCGACTGGAAGGCAAGGCGGTCCCTTAAGCCCTGAGACTCCGCCCCTCCCAAGCTCAGCAGAGGCTTCTTCAGCTGAATCCAGCACAGAAGTTTCCCCAGCACAGTGAAAATGCCGAGACAAGGGAAGGGATTACAAGCAAAAGAAATGGAGGAAAAATAACGACTGGATATAGAGTTCAAAACCACGCTTATAAGGTTTTGCAAGAATATGCTAGAAAAGATGGATAAATTTAGTGAGACCCAAGAGAAGATAATAAATACACTGACTGAAATGAAAACCATTATGCAGAGTACTAACAGCAGACTAGAGAAAGGCAAGGATCAAGTCAAAAATTTGAAATATAAAGAAGCAGAAAACATTCAACTGGAAAAGCAAGAAGAGAAAAGAATCCAAAAATGTGAACATAATGTAAGGAGCCTCTGGGACAGCTTCAAGCGTACCAACATCAGAATTGTGGGGGTGCCAGAAGAAGAGAGAGAGCAAGATACTGAAAACCTGTTTAAAGAAATAATGACTGAAAACTTCCCACATCTGGTAAAAGAAATAGACTTACAAGTCGAGGAAGCACACAGAACCCCAAAGAAAAGGAACCCAAAGAGGACTACACCAAGACACATCATAATTAAAATGCCAAGAGCAAAAGAGAAAGAGAGAATATTAAAAGCAGCAAGAGAAAAACAGTTTATTACCTACAAGGGAGCACCCATATGACTGTCAGCTGATTTCTCAACAGAAACAATGCAGGCCAGACGGGAGTGGCAAGAAATATTCAACGTGATGAACAACAAGAACCTACAACCAAGAATAATCTATCCAGCAAAGCTATCATTCAGAATTGAAGGGCAGATAAAGACCTTCACAGAGAAGAAAAAGCTAAAGGAGTTCATCAACTCCAAACCAGTATTATATGAAATGCTGAAAGGTACCCTTTTAGAAGAGGAAGAAGAAAAAGGTAAAAGACAAAAAATTATGAACAACAAATACACATCTGTCAACAAGTGAATCTAAAAATTAAGTGAATTAAAAATCTGATCAACAGAATAAACTGGTGAATATAATAGAATCAGGAGCACAGAAATGGAGTAGACTGATAATTCTCAGGAGGACAAAAATCATAAAGCATCAAACAGACTGTGAAATTATAGCAGAAAGATTAAAGTTAGGTGAGGTAAATAAGTGATCAATCAAAGGACTTGTATGCATGCTTATAAACATAACCAATGATCACAGACACTGGGGGGTCAGGGTACGCCTGGGAGGGAGGGGGGGCAATGGGGAGATATGTATAAAAAATTAATAAAAATTAATAAAATAAATAAATAAATAAATACATTTGCTGGAGGGAAAAAAAATTCCTCTAAGTTTTATTTAGAGTGATGAAAACTTCTGCTTCTGGCACTTCAAAAGGGGGTGGCTAGTAAGATAGACTTCACAGAGGCTGGCTGTTCTAAAGAGCAGCAGGCCACAACTAATAGTGATTGAGATGGACATCTACATCTGGATGACCTATAAAATTTCTAAAAACAAAAATATTTTTTAATTGTTCTTGCATTCCCCTGACCTGAAATCATAAAATAGTGGTGACTTTATAAAGGTTGACAAGAGCTAATGTGGCCACAATCCCAAAATCATTGCAAAATGGAGCCATCTCAGGTATCTATACTAATAAAAGCCTACATGGCCCTTGCTCCCTCAGGTCATCACAAGATGACCACCCTCATATTGTCACAAGATGGCTGCCCCCGATGGCCACCCCCACATTGTCAGAAGATGGCCACCCACACATTTTCACAAGATGGCTGCCACAAGGTGGCTGGCAAGATAGGGCAGTTGGGGGCAACCAGGTCACCAGGGGAGGGCATTTGGGGGTGGCCAGGCTGGCAGGGTAATGATTAAGAGGCAATCAGGCTGGCAGGCAGAAGCAAGTAGAGGCAATGAGGCAGGCAGGCATGTGTGTGGTTAGGAGCCAGAAGTTCCATATTGTGAGAAGGATTTCCAACTGCTGGCAGTCAGACATCTCCTGTGGGGTCCCAGATTGGAGAGAGTGCACACTGAGCTGAGGGACACCCCTCCAGTGCACAAATTTCATGCATTGGACCTCTACTCTATATAATTAAAGCCTAAGTGACCGTTACAGCAGAATGATCAGAACAACTGATCACTATGATGCTACACTGATCACCAGGGGGCAGACACTCAAAACAGGTGCTGCCCCCTGATGGTCAGTGTGCTCTCACAGCGGGAGTGCTGCTCAGCTAGAAGCCGGGCTCATGGCTGGCTAGTGCAGCGGCAGAGGTGGGAGTCTTTCCCGCCTCTGCAGCAGTGCCAAGGAGCAGCAAGCAGGCAGGCATTATGGAGCAAGAGATCAGAGAATGCGAGAGGGATGTCCAATTGCCGGCTTAGGGGAGTGGGCCTAAGCTGGCAGGTGGACATCCTCTGAGGGCTCTAGGACTGCAAAGGACACAGACCAGGCTGAGGGAACTGCCCCTCCCCAACAGTACATGAATTTCAAGCACCAGGCCTCTAGTGTTAAATAATTTCACAAAATATTTTGAAGTAAAAACAAACTAGAATATATAGTTAGACACATGTAGAATTTTATTAAGCAAAATAAAGTACTCTCTCACAAATGTTCTCCTCTTTATAAAGTCTGAGATTGGCACACATAAGAATAGAGTAAAATCACAAATTTTTTTACTTGCATGGAACTTTCTCCTGGACCTGTCACCTTCTAGTTGTGTTACCTTCAGAACAGACCTTGATACAGATGCCCCCCATGTTTCTGGTTCCTCTTCTACAAAATAAGTGCAAGATTACTTATGTTTTTGTTGAGAAAAAAATATTTTTTATGTGGTAATACAGTGCCTACTGCATAGAATTACACAATACATGGTAAATTTTTATTAAAAATTTTAATATAATGATAGTTGCAAAAAAAATCCCAGAGTTAAAAAAATTCACTGTGGATTCACATTTTCTAGCTTTTAATACTGAAAATAAATATTAATAATATCATGAGAATTAGCATCCGTAAGAATAATTTCTTAATAATTTCTCAGTTTCCATTTGGAATTGAGACAGGAGTGCTCCTGCATCCCTTGTTTTTATGAACCTTAATGATTTGTTATCACTTTTGGATGAGCTAAGTGTCCTTCTCTGTCCCCTTAAAAACAGAATCAGTCTAGGCATTCACTTGAACTGAGATGACATTGTTATATTATCAAAAATTAGCAGTAACTTTAAGAGATAAATGTGACTTCTACATAATTACTATTAGAAATAACTGTTTAAAATGAAGTATCCCAAGGTCAAAATAATTTTTGGTAAGTGTCCTTCAGCTTAGAGTTAACAACTCCACAAAGTACATCAATCCTTTCAATTACCTCAGAGTACTTTTTGTAACCTGTTTATTTTAAAAGATTAAACCTTGACAGCACATTATTGGAAGTTACATGTTCACTAAGTGCATCATTCAAAGTATGAACTTAGTAGCACTTTAACACTTTTCAAGTGAATGTTATTGCAACCTTGCTCTAAGGATAAAAGAAGGAAAAAAACAACAACAAAAAATTGTCCATTTGACAAGTTGCTGGTGTGAAGTTCGAGTTTCTGCTCTCACACACTTCTTCAAGAACTCTATGGAGCTCAGATGAGTTATAGACATGTTTTAGACTTTTACTTGACTGTTGGCAAAGTCAGGCATATATTCTTTTAATTAGCAGCACCGACTTTTATATTCTAGCTACTATATAATATTTTTCAATAATGTTCATGGAAGACCATATGTTGGGAAATTTATCTTTAGACACCATGTATCTTATTATTTGGTGAGATCAGACAGTTATAAATGTGCTACATGTATACTTCAGCCCACAGAAATTTAGCCTCAAGATATCAGGCAAGCCATATTTGTTATTCACTTCACATGCCTTTTGAAATGTTAGTTATAGCTCATAAAATTCATTTTTTGGATTATTTCTATATCTCAGTTTTAAAAATAGTAGTAATTCCTCTGAACAACTTATTTATATTTATTTGTTGACCAAACTAAATTCTATAACTTATGATACTCTCTTCTTTGTTTCAATTATTAAACTCTCAGAGCAAAGTTTGTGATCCACAATACTTTATGGCATCATTTGCTTACTAATTTTATCTCCAGCTTTACCTTATTTTCCTCACTCTAAAATTTTTATTTTTATTTCTTTGTATCATATGAATTTTTTTGTAAGCAACTTTGTGATGGCTGTGAAAATGCATGGCTCTGATCTATAAGACATTCAGCAGTGGGTTCACAGTCTATTGACATCCTATGGATCTGTCTCCATTCATGTAGTGACCATGCTTTCTTCCCCAACAAGCTTCTCCAAGACAAAGCATGGAGGAGTTAGTAGTGCTGGCCCATTCTTAGATAATGAATGCCTCTAGAGGATAATTTCAGCTCCAGACCCTTTCAATCATGTCTCATGCTTATTTAGAGGTAAGACTCATCTTGCTCCATCTTCCTCTCCTTCCACCTCATAACAGTGTGGAGGCTCTCACTACCTCAAGGCCCCTCCTCTTTGCCTTCACTTGAGTTTCTCCCAATATATCTTCTCTGCATCTAAAGCTTTTCTTGTGACTGTTTCTTGGAGGACCTGAATTAATTGAGGTAATACTAAGTGTGGTTGAACAAAATGGCAGCCAAGAAACTACTTAAGAATTAGTTTACTCACTGTCCAAGTAGCCAACAGAACATCATCCCAATTATTATAGTGAGCACAAATAGTCTCTGAAATAAGATAAAGGTCTGATTGCTAATATTCCATAAACAATAACTTGGAAAAACTTGGGAAATGCTCTTGTAAGTGGAATGGTTCAGACTAATGTCCCCTTTAAATACAATCATTTAAAGGGGACAGGATAAATAATGTTCATAAGAACATCAAAATTGGCAGGTTATTGCCAAATGATATTGGCCTTGAAGGGGGATAATGAGAAACAAAAGCCCATAAACAAATCGAGGCTGATGTGAAAGTTAGAGGGCCCTTTTACTAGTTTGCAAAAAGGTCCTGATATCCTGCAGTGTAAGGGCAGACATGGATGACAAATAAGGTATTAGAAAAAAAGAGGGACAACTTTACAGAGACCGTTAGCAAGGCACTTTTGTTATACTAAGATCAAGGCTCTGGTTGGGACATGACAACACTGAAAATGAAAGATTAATCAGGGTGGATTTACTTGGAGGTTTTGATTGTGTAGAAATTTCCACTTTTTCCATAGTAGGAGCTAGCACTTTCCCCTGTGGATTGATAAAAAATAGGTATTTCCGTAGAAGGTTCCAGGTGCCTCTCTAGACCTACCTCCATGCTCTGGACAGAATTGTATCTTCCCCAAAACAGAATGATTTATATGTTGAAGCTCAAAGCCCTTGTGTGACTGTACTTAGAGAAAGGAATTTAAAGAGATAATTAGGTTGTATAAGATTATAAGGATGAAGACTAATCCAAAAGGACTGGTGTCCTTATAGGAAGAGGAAGAGATACCAAGGTTGTACACAGAGCAAACGCCATGTGAGGACACCGCAAGAAGGTAGCTGTCTATAAGCCAATGAGGGAGGCTTCACAAGAAACCAAGCCTGTTGAAACCTTGCTCTTAGAATTTAAAGGTACAGAACTCTGAAGAGTAAATTTTTGTTATTTAAGTCACCCAGGCTGTAGCTTTTTCTTTTTTGGATTGGTTGCTTGAGTGAGAGCATCAGAATTCCAAGTAATATAAGAACACATTCAGCCCTTACGGAGAAGAGCATAAATTCCACTTCTTGAGCACCTCCTGACAGTTAATAATGATATTTTAACTTATAAAAGTTTCAACTATATATTTATAAATATAATTCTTAATTTTAATTAACTGTGCCTAGTTACTTCTTTCTAAAGAGGACAGTATGGAAAAGAGAGAAGAAAAACACTACCTTACTCAAGTGATCATGGATAATTTCATCAGAATAAACCATGTTTATAGAATGCATTTCAAATATGATAAAATGGCCCTTTACTTTCTTCCTTCATAGAACTCAGAAACATAATCAATTCAGGAGATTTTTAAAAATGAGGCAAATTCCAGTAGAAGGACATAACTGATCAGTACTCCTAGAACACTGGTTGGTTTCTATGCCAGTCAGCATCAAAATTATCAAGGTATCGAAAAATAAGGAAATTCTGAGAAACTGTCACAGCCAAGACAATGGTGCCTAAGGGGACATGGAAACTAAATGTAATCTAGTATCTGGAGTGGGTTCCTGGATCAGAAAAAAAAATAATTGATTAAAGAAAATCTGAATAATTTGTGGACTTCAATCAATAATAATATGTCAATAGTGCTTAAGTAATTATATTAAACGTACTATGCCAATGTAAGATGGCAAATGGGTGGAAGGGCATATGGAAATTCACTATACTATTTTATTGTTCTGCAAATATAAACTATTGAAAACTAAAGTCTATCTTTGAAAAGGTCATTACTTTATTTACAATTTATTTTTGGATAGATTTATTGGGTGAGAGCATTTTTTCCCCCTGAATTTTTAAATAGCATGTATTCTCTGCTGACACCTAAATGTTTCTGAGAAGTCTGTCTTAATTCAAGTAATTGTTTCCCTGTATATAACATGTCTTCTCCCCATCTCAAACTCCTACCTGCTTTAATGCTTTAAAGGTTTTTCTTTATTTTTGATTTCAGTGATTTGAACATAGTATCATTAACTGTTGTTTTAATGGTATCTCCTTATTTTTGGTTTGCTGAACTTTTATGATCTGCAAGTTGATACTTCAGGAATATGTTCAGCCATTATTTCTTCAAATAATTTTTATAATTCATTATCTTTCTATTCTTCTAGGATTCAAAATAAATTTCTATTACATTGTTTGATATTATATTAATATATTACTAGGGGCCTGGTGCATGGAATTCATGCACAGAGGGGGGTTCCCTCAGGTAAGCATGCATCATCTCCAACTGGGAACCCCTTGGGGGATGTCCGACTGCCTGTTTAGGCATGATTGGACATTCCTCTCACAATTAGGGACTGCTGGCTTTTAACTGTTCACCTGCTTGCTTACCTGATTGCCCCTAACTGCTTCTGCCTGCCAGCCTGATCACCTCTAACTTCTCTCCTCTGACAGCCTGGTTTCCCCCAATTGCCCATCCCTGCTGACCTAATCTCATCCCCAACTGCCCTCCCCTCCTGGCCTGGTTGCCCCAAGTGCCCTCCTCTGCTGGCCTGATCTCATCCCAAACTGACCTCCTCTGCTGGCCAATTTGGTTTTGATTTATTGGTTTCTATGCCACTCAGCATCAAAAGCTCTGCCTCCTAGGCAGACATTGGCTCCCCACAGCATCCACATTAGGTTCTGATTGGTCAGTTCCTATGCCAATCAACATCAAAAGTTCCATCTCCTGCTTAGAGACTGGTTTGGCTCAGTGGATAGAGCATCGGCTTGCGGACTGAAAGGTCCCAGGTTCGATTCCGGTCGGGGGCATGTACCTTGCTTGCGGGCACATCTCCACTGTGGGGCGTGCAGGAGGCGGCTGATTGATGTCTCTCTCCCTCATCGATGTTTCTGACTTTCTCTCTCCCTTCCTCTCTGTAAAAAATCAATAAAATATATTAAAAAAAAAAAGTTCCACCTCCTAGGCAGCCATTGGTTCTTCACATCACCTACACTTGGTTCTGATTGGTCAGTTCCTATGCCAGTCAGCATCTCTGAGCCTTATCAATGGGGCCTGATCAGAAAGGCAGGGCCAATCAGCAGCCCCAGTGGAGGCCTGGAGAGAAATGGAGACACAGATGCTGGCCAGACTGGGAGAGAAAGAGAGAAGGAAGTGCTGATCAACAGTTGCCGCAGAGGCTATGGATCAGTTTCTGTTTCTCTCTTCAGGCCTCTCTCTGGCCCTGATTCACAGCCCCCTCAACAATCAGTGCTGGGATACCCTGCCTACAGTGGAAACAATCAGAACTGCAGGACTGACTTCAGGTTGGTTGGGTCTTGGTCGTTATGACCCAGGGTTTTTATATATTAGGATAAGTATTTAGTTTTCAGTTTTACTTCTCTATTATTCATTTTGAAAAATATTGATTTACACATTAATAAAAAATAAATAAAAATAAATTCATGTTTATAAAAACATTATCTTTATTATTGGGAGTATTCCAGATGTCCCTCTCTTTTCCCCATTGCCTCTTCCTCTCAGTTCCTGCCCTCAAAAAAAAGAAAAGAAAATATTGATTTATTGTAAAGTTTACAATAAAGTTTACCAACTATTAATGCTGTCATGCATATATCTAATATGTATGTATTGTATATCTGATATGTGAATATACCTTAAATGTAGAGTATATATTAAATATTTTTTACATCTAGCATTTTCATTTTACCATTTTTCCATCTCTGTGGAAAGTATTTTTTTATTTATTTCACTATTTTTAATGTCTTAAAGTACCTTCTTCATCTATTAACTCTGATTTCTAGCATTGTTGTCATCTTAAAATCTGTTTCTATAGTTCATTTTTCCCTTAATCTTGACTCACACTTTCTTTTCCTTTTTTTTTTATCTTATACTATTTCTGGTTAATATAATTAATCATGTGCATGATATGTGGCAAAAAGCCTGAATTTCACTTTTGTTTTCTGAAGAGTGTTATTTTTCTTCTAACAGACACTGGTGGATACTTGTGCAAGTTTGCATTTACCATGTGTTGTGTCAGAGTTAATTTTGTCTTTATCCAAGGATGCTGTTCATACTCCTAAAATATGGCCCTTTTGAAATGTTTTTGTTTGTTTTTCTTTTGAAACTTAATGGAAAACTCAAGAAGTTTACTGAGCTGCTCTGAATAACTCAAATTTCTGTCTGTTGCAGTAATCAACAGTTATAATATCTATTCAATTTTATCAGTCTTCTGGCTATAGCTTTCATGAACTACCGAGATTATCTTAACCCATGTAAAGTTTAGGAAATATCAAAGAATTTGAGGAGAGTTTATTTGCCAATTTTAGAACTTTCTCTATGGGACTTCTTCCTTTTGGAGATTTTCTCCCTCAATTTCTAAGTGCTATGTTATAATAGTTCTGACTTCTGTTAATTAATATCTCAACTCATAAAAAGATTCCAGCTCTCTGTTGGACATATCACTTTGCAAAATATAGACCAGAGAGCGATCTTAATGGAAAAGATATAGAATAATGTCACATCCTGTTGGAGGTCAATTCTTCCCTTTCTGTATGCTTCTGGTTATTTTAAGTTTATTAAATATATTGCATATTTGTATTTCCACAATATTTAAAAATTATCTATAAGATGTTTAGTTTGATATAAGATATATATCATTTCTGAAACCATAACCTATTCTCCAAATTTTGTAGATGAAATTTTTTCCATTTCTTTCTGTTTCTCTCTTCCTGTAGCCTTCTCAGTAATTTTCTCGGCCCTATCCTCTAGTCCACCTATTACCTCTTTCACTGTAGGTTCAATTAGTTAATAAATCTATTGAAGTATTTATTTTAATAATGATATTTTAACTTATAAAAGTTTTAATTGTATGTTTATAAATATAATGTCTTTTATAACACATCCATAATTTTATTTTTATTTCTTTAAGTATACAACATGTTTGTTTTATTTATTATATTTATCAATTCTAATTACTGGTTGTATCACATCATATTTTATATTAACATTTCAGCTCATCCCAGTTCACAATGATGTGTGTCCCCATCTGCTATCTACATATGTTGTTAGTTCTGAAATCACGTTCTTTGAAATTATATGTTCATGTTCTAAGTTCAAATTATTTTTCTTATAACATTACTCCTTTTTATGAACCCTTGATCCATATGTTTATCAAGATCAATCTAGACAAAGTAAAATGAAATATCATTATGCAGATTTTTAGAACTAACAGTAGGGTAAATTTTAGCTATGATCCTCTTGTGAATGCAGATGTTTTATCCTCCATCCAAGTAAAAATAAAAATTTGTTTAATATTCCTGAAATATTTATATTCAGTGAAACTTTTGTCCTAGTTCACTCCTTAAAATTGTTTTTTTTTCCAGTTATTCTGGTTTTTTTTGTAAATCTCTGATTTGCCTCTCATCTTACATGGAATTCCAGGATTTTTCTCTTGTACATGTATAGATTATTAGTGGCCTCCTTGAAAAAATGCCAGATTCCATTCCTTTGTCCCTCCATGTATATATGCATTGCATAATTTCTGAATTTAAATATCTCCTTCAATTTATTTCTAGTCATAGGCATGAGTGAGTGTGTGTGTGTGTGTGTGTATGTGTATGCGCACAAATGTCTGTGTTCTGTACTACAAACATTTCTATAACCCCCCAATTTTAGATATATATGTATAAATTTGATTTAATATTTATCATTTTAAGGGCAATGTCAAGGCAGATGAGACATTAACAAATATAACTCAAATTAATGTATTTTTCAATAAACACATTGATAACTTTATATTCAAAGCATTATCTAGAGACCTAGGATACAGAAGGAATAAGATAAAGACTGTGCTTCATAAGACTTATTGTCTAGTAGATAATAGCTGTTCAAAATAATTACCCAAAGGGGGATTTTAATATAATTGTGATAAATCTGTCAAAGGTAAGGTACAGGAAAATAAGAGGGCTAAAATGTACTAAGGAAAGAAAGTGACATTTAAGCTGAGAGAGGAAGCTTGATTGAAGTTAGTCATTCAGTGGGAAAGTTATAATTCATACAGGCAAGAAAAAAACAGTGTGTACAAAACTACTGAGTTTGGTAGAAGCTTACAAGTTTAAAACATTGAAATATGCTAAAAATAATGAGAGATGAGAATAAAAATGATATATAAGAACCAGGTCATGAATTTGTTGCTACTGCCAATTTTAATTATATTGAATTTTAATCCCCCTCTATATAATTTAATATTCACTCAGTCAGTTATTGACCTACTAATTCAACATTTATTATGGACTTACTATCAGGTCCTACTTTAGAAAATGTGATGAGAGTGGTTAACAAGATTGAGAGAGTCTCTCATTACTCATTAGAGAAATAAGAATTTGGTGAGGGGAGATATAGCTACACAATTTGATATATTTTAAGTGTAACTTTCTTTCTGGCCCCATTATTTTTGCCTATCTACATAATAATTCTGGGAATACTTTTGCTGCAAAAGTTCTATAACTATAGACTGATTACATAAATAAAAGATTTTGTATGTAGAGCTAAGTGATATGATCACAGCCAATGTTGGTACAGTCTAATATATTTGAACCAGCACTTTATGGTTGGCCTTATTTCTGACTTGTTTATGTCTATGCCATACTGGCTATTAAATACTTCAGATACCACTCATGTTCTTGCCATAGGTGAATGTGATAGTTCAGTGGTTCAACTAAAAAACAAGTACAGACTGGCCAGCATGACTCATTGGATGAGCATTAACCTATGAACCAGGAGGTTGAAGTTTATGCCTAGGTTAGGGAGTATGCCCTGGGTTGTGGACTCGATATTCAGTGTGGGGTATGCAGGGGGGCAACCAATCAATGATTCTCTCTCATCATGTATGTTTCTATCTTTCTCTTCCTCTCTCCTTCTCTCTGAAATCAATAAAAATGTGTTTAAAAAAAAAAAGCCAATTGCAGTGGTCCACAGAAGAGATTATGAAGTTTGGGTTAGGATGTTTGTCATAGATGCATAAGAGGTGAACAGATTTCAGCACTATTTAGAAGAGAGTCAACAGAACTTGATGAAAGACTGAAGATCAAATAGATGTAAAATATAGGTAAATATAGGCATGTTTTAGAATAATATCCAGTTATGGCTTATGCAGCTGTTTAGTGGTACTAAATTAGAGAACACTGGAGAAATAGTTTTTTTTTTTGTTTTGTTTTGCTTTTTTTTATGTGCAGAAGCTATATTGTTTTGGAATTTTTGGAAAGTGTTAGTATTATATATACTGAAGTCATTTATTAAAATTCTTAGATATATACAAAAACCCAAACTTTAGATTATTAAATAAAATAGTAAAAAATTGAATCTGTGAAAATGGATAAAATTTCACATTGATATAATACAAAATAAGAAAAGAGTGTGAGGCAGAAGCCTAAAAAAATCAGATTTAAAAATTAGGTAAGAAAGTAGTGTCAATCAAGGCAATTGAGAAGGGAAAAAATGGGGCAATTATATTGTGATAAAGCCAACAAATTAAAATATTTTTTTTTGAGAAGTAAAAAGTGGTCAACTGTCAAAATTCAAGATAGGTAAAATGACAGGAAGATTTTTTTCCCACTCTTTCTAAAATGTGTGTGTGTGTGTGTGTGTGTGTGTGTGTGCATATTTTAGAGACCTGGTGAATGAATTCGAACATCAGTGGGGTCCCTTGGCCTGGTATGCAATATTGGGCCAAAACTGGCTCTCCAACATTCCCTGAGGGGTTCTGGATTGTGAGAGGGCACAGGGCAGACCAAGGGATCCCACCAGTACATGACTGGGGCCTGGGAGAGATGTGGGAGGTTGGCCAGCCAGGAAAGGACCTCGACGTGTCCAGCCCATCTTGCTCAGACCCAATCGACCAGACTCCAACAGCAAGCTAATTACCAGTCAGTGCATGTCATAGCAAGTGGTTGAGTGGCCTTAGCATATCATTAGCATATTATGCTTTGGTTGAATGGACAATTTAACTACCAGACACTTAGCATATTAGGCTTTTACTATATAGGATTAGTATATGAAATGTTGAAAAAAAATCCCCTAACTTCTAGACACACAGATTACCAATTCTTATCCTTAATTGACTAAGCAAGAACAATAAGGAAGCAAACATTTTGTGTACAATGTAATAATTATTAATATTATTGAAGAATTTTAGCATTAAGAACTGTAAAAGATCAACAAAGATTTTTAGCAATGTTGTCCAACACAGCAGTACCATTGTTTTTCTGAGTATTAGGCTGAACAAGACTAAATAATCCCCAATATTTTTATTTTATTATTACAATATTACTAGAGGCCTGACCTGCACGCTCTCACAATCTGGGACCGCTGACTCCTAACCACTCACCTGCCTGCCTGCCTGATTGCCCCTAACAGCCTCTGCCTTGGCCCCTGCCTGCTATCGCTGCTGCCTCTGCCTTACTCCCACTACCATGGTTTCATCCAGGAGGTCATTCAGAAGGACATCCAGAATGACATCCAGAAGATCATTTGGCTGTCCAGTCTAATTAGCATATTATGCTTTTATTATTTTAGATTTCACATAATCATCTAACATAACATCAAGTGTTAGGCCTAAACTTATCGATTCAAATACCATAGTCTAATTTCTATGGAAAATGAACACTTAAAAGTAATTGTTTTAAAATAAGGGTTATTTAGTATGTTTGACTTTGGTCAAGATGGTAGTGTAGGTAAATGCCCTTCTTACATCCTCTCATAACCACATGAAAATTATAACTAAACAACAGAAAAACCATCATTAAAAACTGCCTGAAGTTTAGTTGAATAGAACTCCTATAATGATATACAGAAGAAGCCACCTCAAGACTGATACTGCTGGGCCCTAACTGAATTGGTTCAATGGGTAGAGCATCAGACTGCAGACTGAAGGGTCCCAGTTTTTATTCCCATCAAGGGCACATGCCTCAGTTGTGGGTTTGATCCCCAGTAGGGGGCACGCAGGAGGCAGTAAATTCATGATTCTCTCTCATCATGGATGTTTCTCTCTCTCCCTGTCCCTTCCTCTCTGAAATCAATAAAAAATATAATTAAATAAAAAGACTGGAACTGCTGGGACGGGCAGAGATGAGGAATGAGAAGGTCCCATTCCTATATGAGGTAGTTAAAAATTGAGAGAGACATCTCAGATCTTCCCTGAGGAGCAAGGAGTCCCAGCCCAACACCAGGCTCAGGCCACGGTTTCAGTGCTAAGAAGTAAATTATCCCTAACTTCTGGCTGTGAAAACCAAGGAATGTTGTGACTGAGTGAGAAAAATGGTTTCTGGATTCCCAGGTGTTTTTCTTAAAGAGCCTGCACATGGACTTATTCTTACTCACTTGATTTGAACTCTAAGGCAGGGCAGTAGCTCACAAGGTGCCAGGAATATACAGAAAGGAACTGATTTTTCTAGCTTTAGGATGAAAGTTGGAGGGGTGACATCTATCTCCTAGAAAATAGTGCTGACAAAAACCATGATTTCTTTGCCGAGTCCTTCCCTTGTAGGCAAAGGCAGGCACCATATCTCAGTCTAAAGTTAGATTGCTTATTTGAGTTTTTAATTGTTTACAGGGGTAGACCTGTAATGCTATACATTTTCTTCTTTGAATTGCTTTTTCTGTGTCTCATAGATTTTTAGTTTGTTGTGTTCTCATTTTCATTTGTTTCAAAGTTACTTTTGATTTCTTTTTTGATCTCATTTTTAACATGTTATATAGCCTCCATAATTCTATGTGTTCTTCAGTGTTTTTCTTTTGGTTGATTTTTATTTTCATATCATTATGATCAGAGAATATGCTTGACATGATTTCAATATTCTTAAATTTATTGAGACTTGTTTTGTATCTAATGTCGTTTACCACAGAAAATGTTACATATGCCTTTGAAAATAATGTATATTCTGATTGTTTGGGGTGAAATATTCTGAGGATATCAGTTAAATATATCTAATTTAGTGTCTTATTTAAGTTACCATTTCCTTGATAGTTTTTTTTTGTCTGGAAAAACTATCCATTCATATCAAAGGTTTACTATAATTCTACTAGAGGCCCAGTACAAAAATTCATACATGTGTGGTCTCTTGGCCTACTGAAAGATTGAGATTGATAGGACCAGGGGGAAGCTCCTGTGTTGAGCATCTGCCCTCTGGTGGTCATTGCATGTCATATCAACAGGTCATTCCAGTCATTCCAGTCATTCAGTTGTAATAGTCACTTGGGCTTTTATATATATATAGATTACTACTGCTAATCTCTTCTTTTAGGTTACTCAAGATTTGCTTTGCATATTTAGATGGTTTGATGTTGGGTAAATATTTACCAGAGTTATATCCTCTTGTTGGAATGCTCCTTTTATTAGTAACTAGAAGCCTGGTGCATGGGTTCATGGACTGTGGGTTCCCTTGGCCTGGCCAGCAAGGGATCAGGTCAAATCCAGCTCTCCAACATCCCCTGAGAGGTTCTTGATTGTGAGAGGGCGGTTCTCAGATGACACACTCAGAAATTGGGGTCTCTCCTCTTTGATTCCAGGTGTGTCACCAAGAACTGCAGTTGTCAAGTCATTGAGCATCTGCCCTCTGGTGGTCAGTGTGCATCATAGCGACCAGCTGACCGATCATTTGGTCATTCAATCATTTGGTCACTTAAGCTTTTATATATATAAATAGTGTTCTCCTTTGTCTCTTACTATAGACTTCATTTTAAAACCTGTTTTATCCACAATTATGAAACCTGTTTTAATATAATAAAAGAGTGATATGCAAATAGACCATCACTCAAAGACACAAGATGGCTGCACCTATATGGTCAAAGATGGCTGCCCCCAAGTGAACACAAGATGGACACCACAAGATAGCCTGCAGGGGAGAGAAGCTGTGGGCAATCAGGCCAGCAGCAGAGGGCAGTTGGGGGTGACAGGCTGGCAGAGGAGGGCAACTGGGGCAGACCAAGCGACCAAGAGAGGGAAATTAAGGGGCACCAGGACTATAAGGGAGGACAGTTGGGAGGACCAGGAGAGCAGGGGAAGCCAGTTGTGGGGAACCAGGACTGCAGGGGAGGGCAGGTAGGGGTAACCAGGCCAGCAGAGGAAGGCAATTGAGGCAGACCAGGCCACCAAGGGAGGGCAGTTGTGGGGGACCAGGCCTGCAGGGGAGGACAGTTAGGGGCAACCAGACTGGTAGGGGAGGGCAATTAGGGGTGACCAGGTCAGCAGGGGAGAGCAATTAGGGACAATTAGGCCAGCCAAGGAGCAGGTAGACATAAAGTGGTTAAGAGGTGATCAGGCTGACAGGCAGAAATGGTTAGGGGCAATTAGGCAGAGGCAGATGAGCAGTTGGGAGCCAGCAGTTGGCGGAGGGAAGTCCAATATCCTGTTTAGGCCTGATGCCGATGCGGTTCCCAAGTTGGAGAGGGTGCAGGTTGGGCTGAGGGACAATCCCCCACCCCCATGCAAGAATTTCATGCATAGGCCTCTGGTCATATATAATTGTTGCTATTGCAGATTTTCTCCCATCCATTTGCATAAAATATCTTTTTCATTCCTTTATTGTTAGTCTGTGTGTACATTTCATTCTGAGGTGGGTCTCTTATAGAGACCACATAGATAGGTCTTATTTTCTTATCCTTTCTGCTACCCTATGTCTTTTGATTGGATCATTTAAGTCATTTACATTTAAGTAGTTATTGATAGTTATGTATTTATTGTCAGTTTATTACTTTATCTCTGATTTCCCTTTTTCTCTTCTTCTATTTCTTAAATTATCCCCTTTAACTTTTTTTTCTAATACTGGTGATAGAAATGTCTTTAGCTTTTTCTTATCTGAAAAGCTCTTTCTTTCTCTTTCTATTTTCAAGGATAGCCTTGGTTGGCAGAATAGTCTTGGTTATAGGTCCTTACTTTTCATCACTTTGAATATTTCTTGCTAAACCCTTATCACCTGCAATATTTCTGTTGAGAAATAATCTAAAAAGCAAAAAACTACATAAAATGTAAATGAAAATTTAACAAAAAGGACACTGAACACTTCTATCATACTTTATAGTTATTTCTTTTTTAAGCTCTATGGTTGTTCTCACAACTTTTCACTTTGCTACTATCACTAACCTTCTTTTGATCCATGATGAATTACTATATGTAATTGATAGTATTAGGGAGCAACAAAAGCCAAAAACATGAAATTATTCACAATACAATTTCCTGAGATGTTAATAAGTTGATGTTTAGCAGTGGACAGACTCATACTCAAACATTATTTGCTTTGTTTGCTGCCTAAGAGACACATGACTGATCATACAAGTTTCAGTATGAAACAGTTGTTGGGTCAAGAACCAAAGTTTTATTTGAAAAATTAGACATTTTTTTCCTGTGAACGAATTTGTTTGAGATGGGAGATGTTTGATAACTGAGGTTTGCTTATATAGTATTCTTAATTTCTGATTGATTCCTTGTTATGTTTTCTTGGTCCTTTTTCATGCTGTTATCAAACTCACCAAGTTTATTTTTTTAATATATTTTATTGATTTTTTACAGAGAGGCAGGGAGAGGGATAGAAAGTTAGAAACATTGGTGAGAGAGAAACATGGATCAGCTGCCTCCTGCACACAACCCACTGGGGATGTGCCTGCAACCAAGGTACATGGCCTTGACCAGAATCAAACCCGGGACCCTTCAGTCCACAGGCCGATGCTCTATCCACTGAGCCAAACCAGTTAGACCTCACTAAGTCTTGAGCATCCTTATATCCATCACATTGAACTCTATATCTGATACATTGCTTGCCTCCATTTAATTTAGCTTTTTTTCCTGGAGATTAAATTTGAAGCCTGTTTATTTGTCTCCCTATTTTGGCTGTCTCTTTGTGTTTGTTTGTATGTATTAGATAGATCTGCTGTCTCCAATTCTTTGTGGGATAGCCTTTTGTAGTAGGTGTACTGTTGGACCCAATGGTATAGTCCCTTTGATCTCCTAAGCTGGGTGCTCTAGAAATGTCTTGTGTTAGTTATGTGTACCCTCCTATTATAATTGGGCCTTGATTGCTCTTGGCCTATTCTTGCTTGGGATCTACCCTCAGGTTGGCTAACTGTGAGGCTCAATCTTGACCATAACTTATGAGCTTCCATGCAGGTACTGCTGTGATATCCCTCTGTATATGCTGTTTTTTCGATTCTGCTATGATGTTGTCTGAAGATGTCCACTTGGTGCATTGGTTCTAGGCTTCTTGGTGTAGGCCAATTTTAGACACTGTGCCTGGCCCTTCACAACCTGTTTGAAAACACAATCAATCTACACTTTGTGGTTGTCTCTGCTGGACTTGACTGTGCATGGAAATAATTAAGCTGGGCTGCAAGGCCAACTTTTACTAGAACCTGAAGGTAGGTTAGCAAATATCCAAGGTATCCCAGGATCTGTTTCTACCTGCTTCTGCCTGCCTACTGCCTGTTAGTTTCCAACATTGAAAGAGGAAGGGGATAGTGGATTTATCATGAGGAGAAGGTGCTGTTCAGACTTCAGGGAATGTGGTGGGTATAATATGCCATCCCAGAGCCACATGTCCCAGATTTTGCCCTGACCCTAGCACGATGGAGCTCCCTGTAAGTCAGGTGGCTGGGGTGTCAAGAACCCAGAGTTTGGGTTGGCCAGAAGCAAGAAGGGTGTTTCTATTTGATCTCTTATGAGTGGGAAACCCCACTCAGGTTATCAGAAAGTGGAGGAAATGGTCCTGTCCCAAAACCAGTCACTGACACTCTCTAAGTTTTCCAAGACTTCTACACCTTGGCTTATACCCTGACTCCTTAGCAGGGCTTACGATCTTTAGCAACACTATTTTATTTTATTTTATTTTATTTTATTTTATTTTATTTTATTTTATTTTATTTTATTTTATTTTATTTTTTAAAATTATTTTATTTTTTTATTTTATTTTATTTTATTTTATTATTACTAGAGGCCCATTCTGGGAAGATTCCTGCAGTAATAGGGCTTCCTACAGCAGTCTCTGCCCCTGCCTGCTTCTCTCCTCTCTCTAATGTCCCTCCCATTTTCCTCCCTTCTCTGCAGCCTCCCCTGCTTCCCGCCCCATTTGCTTCCCTCCCTTCTCTGCTGCCCCACTTGCTTGCTTCTCCACAGCTTCCCTCTCTTCTGCAGCACTTGGCTTCCTTCCACACTATTTTCAGTCTTCGCTCCACACCAGGATATGCAAATTAACCACCATATTGATTTAGTTAATTTGCATACTCACTCCTGGCTTGTGAGCATGGTTTGTGAGTGTGGCTTATGGGCATAGCAGAGGTACAGTCAATTTGCATGTTTCTCTTATTAGATAGAATTTTTACTAGAGGCCCAGTGCACAAATTTGTGCATGGGTAGTATTCAGACACCTGGTCCAATGGGGGCCCATAAAGCAGGAATGGTGGGGGAGAGAGGGCACTGATCAGGGCCTGGATCAGGCTGATTGGCTGCTACAGTGCACAGTATAGCCATTGTCATTCTGGCCATTCTACCATTTTGGACATTGGGCTTTTATTTATATATATATATATATATATATATATATATATATATATATTTTTTTTTTTTTACTCATAACACATCTCAGAGCAGTAGGAAATCTTGTGTAGTGGTAGCAGCTTATAGTTAATAAGAAGAGCAAACAGACTAGTTAAGATTGTGAGGGGGATAATTGGTGATAAAATAAGATAAATAAAGTAAAGATTGTGGAAAAAAAATTCTTATGTGGGGAATACCTTCTTATTATTGCCTAGCTATGTGTCAATCATCTTCTTATACACATTCTTATTGCCCAATTATATACCTTATTTTTAATGTATATGAAATCACCAGGTATTATTATTAGATCTAGCATTTATTTTATTAAAAATTCATTAGTTGCAGTTTTGGTTAACATCAAGAAATTTCTGTTTTATTTTTACTTCCTTCATTAAGTTTCTTTTTCAAATCTCACTCATTTTACTTTTCTTCTGTTTCCTCCTATAGAATGAGAATGCTGGTATATGTCCTAGCCTAGAACACAATGATGACAATAAATGGGATGGAATGTTAAATCAAATTGGGGGAAAGAAACATAAGGTGACTTATCTACAAAATCAGATTATATCAAATGTTTAGACTAAAATTAACTGAAAAGATGCCACAGCAAGATGGAAGGTTTGAGCACTTAATTTTGTTTAGTGTGAATTGTTGCATATGAATACTGACTTTATCTAGGTCATGATTCCTAGAAGAAACTGTGTCCCTATGTATATCCTAAGAGAGGAGGGAGTAGGCTAAAATTTCCCATTGTTAAATTACTCAGATGAAAATAACCAAATGGCATCCTATCCAGCAATATCTTTGAGCTCTTGTGTAAATTGGGTCTTGTGGATTACTAGAATTTCACATCATTATTAGTTCCTGGAAAGAGAGAGGGACAGAAGCTTTCATCAAAAAAGAAATGAGTGTTTCCATATTTTATGCTTCTGTATGTGGCATCCTCACCCCATTGTCAGATCCTCAGAGAAAACAAAGGTCAGAGGGGGAGGGTATTGCTACTATTCTTAGCCTTTTCTCCATTAGAGATTTAGGTTTAACCATAAAAGGACCTTCCCTTATCTAGTACAGTTTCTGACCTCTGTAGGCTATATAGCTGCCATGGGTTAATGGATAGCAAGTTGTGTTACCAACACTGCAGCATCCTCTTTGCAGAACTCTTGGAATATAGTATTTGAGGTGGATTTGGGAAGTTCAAATGTAAAACAAACAGGTCCCAAGAAGAAGCATGAGCAAGTGTGTCCCTGACAATCTTCTTCTCCTAAAATATGAACTGAGAAACTGCAAAAATAACAATGGCAAACCTAACTTTCTCCGCTTCAAAAATTACCATCAGATTGCACAATGACTGAGCGAGATTAATGTAACAACGTGAACTATTCTGCTGTCTGCCTTTGATATTTTGCCAATAGAAAATGGATAGTTACACAGAATAGAGTATGGGTAGAATAAAGTATTGCTTAGTGCTCCTTGAAATCACAACTTTTCTGTCATTAAAAAGAATGAGTCATTAAAGAGAAATCTTATGAGTCAGGAAAGGTTAAGAACTGCTCAGTTACTTGCAATTCTGTATCTCCTTTAAAATGTAACATTTTGTAACCTGATGCCAATTGAATACACTCAGAGAACCAGAATATATATGTGGGGGATAGGAAGGAGGATGTTGAATACATGTGATGAGGAATATTTTAATAGTTTATGGCTCACTTCCACTGTACATGGGGAACAGAGGCAGAGTAACCATCTGCCCCTTAATAACAAAGTCATTACAAAAGTTTCATGATAATCATAGTGTGGGAGAGTAAGCTCATCAGCAGGAATGGGACATAATGTTTATTACAGTTATGCATGTCCATGACAGTCTTTGCTTTTTAAGAATTATATCATAGAATCAGACAGACGTCTTGAGTTCCAGTTATGTGACATTAGCAAGTACCTACCTATTCTAACCTCAGTTTCCTTATTAGTAAATAGTTGTAACAATAATGTATATATTACATTGCTCTTGTAAGATTAGGTGCAATAGTCTGTATAAAACAATTATCTCAGTTTCTGACACATACTAGACAGTTAATGGATATTTATTAAATAGTAGAGGCCCAGTGCATGAAATTTGTGCATGGAGGGTGTGTGTGTGTGTGTGTGTGTGTGTGTGTGTGTGTGTGTCCCTCAGCCCAGCCTGCACCCTCTCTAATCTGGGACATCCCTCTCATAATCCAGGACTGCTGGCTCCCAACCACTCGCCTGCCTGCCTGCCTAATTGTCCCTAAATGCTTTTGCCTGCCAGCCTGATCATCCCCAACTGCCCTCCCTTGCTGGCCCAATCACCCCTAAATGCCCTCCCTTGCCAGCCTGGTTGCCCTAACTGCCCTCCCCTGCCAGCCTAGTCATCACCAATGGCCCTCCCCTGTAGGCCTGGTCCCCCACAACTGCCCTCCCCTGAACACTTGGTCACCTCTAATTCCCTTTCCTGGATGGCCTGGTAACCCTTAACTGCCCTCCCCTGCAGGCCGGGACCCCCTCAACTGTCCTTTCTTGCAGGCCTGGTCCCCCTCAATGGCCTCCTCTGCAAACTTGGTCCCTTCTACTTCTCCCCCTGTAGGCCTGGTCCTCCCTAACTGCCCTACCCTGCAGGTCTGGTTACCCTTAACTCCCCTCCACTGCAGGCCAGATCACCCCCAACTGCTCTCCTCTGCTGGCCCAGTCTCACCCTAACTGCCTGCCCCTACTGCCCTCCCATGCTGGCCTGTTCCCCCCACACAGCCTGCTATTTAGTCATTTGACCATCCCTCACTAACCCCCCTGCTGGCCTGGTTGTAGGCAGCCATCTTGTGAGGGCATGAAGGTCAATTTGTATATTACCTCTTTATTATATCGGATTTTGCAAAAGAACTCTAGAAATTAAAAATAATGTTGCGAGTATGTAAACCAACAATAAAAAATCATCCTGATCATGTCTTACTATAAATAAGAGAAAAGCAAATTAAACAACATGATACTATTTTACTGTTATGGTGTGTTGGTAGTGGCATGGAAAATGGTAGTTTGCAAATATATCGTGAAATGTGTAAATTAGTTTATATGTTTTGAAAAACAGTTGAATAATATATCTGAAAGCTTTAATGATTTTCATAACTTTTTCATAACTTTTCACAAAGTTATTTTCATAACTTCAAATTTAAAATTTCTGAATCTTAGGGAGTCAAAAGATTGGTGTATATTGGTTTTTGAATTTATAGAACTAATAATATTAATAATTTGGGAAGAGGCTAAATATGAAGTTACATAGAACACAAACACACATAATCACAAGTCTATATAATCCAGTGAGATCTGAATAAAGTGTGTGGATTGCACCACTGTCAATCTTTTGACTTTGATATTATACTATACTTAGGAAAATTGTTAGCATTTAGGTGATATTGTACTATACTTAAGAAAATTGTTAGCATTTAGAAAACTACAGAACACCTCTAAGTAATATTGTCTACAACTTCCTTGAATCTATAAATATTTAAAAATAAAAGTAAGAAAAACCCTTGTCAAGAAATGAATTCCATTGGTGAAGAAAATAACATGTCTTTTATCTTTTGTCTGCTATAATAAATTCACATTTTCGAAGTAAATTTTAAGGTTCTCTCTATCCTATTCAACTGCCAAACCTCCTTTTCCTATAAGGATCTCATGTGAGAATTTCTCTACCTTCCTATTCTGTCGTCCAATTTCAGCCCCTGTACTTTCAATACTCTGATAACTAAATCATCCAAACCACATCCATCTTCTCTTGTCAGAATGTCTATTGCATTTAGATTGAATTATACTGGAAATAATTTTCTTATTTTCTCATTGTTTATAATACATTTATTTATCAACTTGAAAATAGAATCATTATGGAGAAGTCTATGTTAGGTAAGACAGAATCTACTTAACACAGTGGTTTAACATATAATAGGTGCTCAATAACTGCTTGAGGCTGATAAAGCTTCCATAAAATTACTTTGAAAACAGAAGATGAAGAGACACTGAAAAAGAGTGGTAATATTTAAAATCTTCACAAAAATCTTCTTTCTATAAGAGTTTTAAAAAAATAAAGCTACAATGGAACAAACTAATTTTTTTCAAGAAATGGTGCAAGAACAATTTAGACATAAGTATGCAAAAATGAATCTTACACCCTTCAAAAAATGGATCATAGACCTAAATGTAAAATATGAAACTATAAGTTACTAAAATGTAATCATGCAAAAACCTAAATGACCTTTATGTATGATGATGATTTTTAGCTACAACATTAAGACACAATTTTTAAAATAATTCATTGATAAATTAGACTTCGTGAAAATTAAAACCATCCTGACTGCAAAGAACAATGTCCATTGCATGGGAAAATAAGCTACATATATTGGGAGAAATATTTGCAAAAGATACATCAGATAAAAAAACACAAAACACTATTACCCAAAATATACAAAGAACTCTTAAAACTGAATAATAAGAAAGCAAGCATTTCAGTTTTAAAATCAAAATCTTTTGATCTGAACAGACACCTAGTCAAAGAATGGCAAATCAGCCTATGAAAAGATGATCCACTATCATTGGTCATCAAAAACATAAAAATTAAAGCAACAATAATATACCACTACACATCCTATCTAATAAAAGAGTAATATGCAAATTGACCATACCTCCACTACATCCATAAGTCATGCCTACAAGCCAATCAGAGTGAGTATTGCAAATTAACCCAACCAAGGTGGCTATGGTCACAGTCACAGAGAGATCAGGAGGGAGGATTGGGTTGCCCCCAGCAAAGCCAAGCATCCAGGCCTCCACTTAAGGCAACAAAGTTTCAATGGTTGTGCATCATAAGGCTTGGATCTGCTCCAGGCTACAAAGTTTCAATAGTAGAATATAAATAAATCCCAGATCCCAGGGCCTTCGCTTGGGTCGCCAGAAGGCATGGCCAGCCTGCAAATCATCACAGGCCCCACAACCAGGCCACCCCATGCCCCAAGGGAACATCCATTCTGATCCAGGATAACCTTCAGGGCAAACCAGTGGCCCCCACCTGTGCACCAGGCTTCTATCCTATCTAATAAAAGAGTAATATGCAGATTGACCATCACTCCAACACACAAGATGACTGCCCCCATGTGGTCACAAGATCCTGTCCATATGTGGACACAAGATGGCCATCACAAAATGGCCAGCAGGGGAGGGCAATTGTGAGGGACCAGGCCTGCAAGGGAGGGCAATTGGGGGTGATCAAGCCTGCAGGGGAGGGCAGTTAGAGTTGACCAGGTCGGCAGAGGAGGGAAGTTGGAGGTGACCGGGCCTGCAAGGAAGGGCAGTTGGGGGGAACCCAGGCTTGTAGGGGAGAGCAGTTAGGGGTGACTAGGCCTGAAGGGAAGGGAAGTTAATGGTGACCAGCACTACAGGGAAGGATAGTTAGGGGCAAACAGGCTGGCAGGGGAGTGGTTAGAATATGATCAGGCTGTTAGGCAGAAGCAGTTAGGGACAATCAGGAAGGCAGGCAGGTGACCATTTGGGAGCCAGCAGTCCTGGATTTTGAGACGATGTCTGACTGCCTGATCCAGGTAGGATCAGGCCTAAACAGGAAGTCGGACACCCCTCAAGGGGTCCCAGATTGGAGAGGGAGAAGGTTTGGCTGAAGGACACCCCCCTACTTGTGCATGAATTGGGAGCACCGGGCCTCTAGTCTATTATAATGGCCAAAATCCAAAATAGTAACAACACATGTGGCTGAGAAGCTTGAACAATAGGAACTCTATTCATTGCTATTGGAATGCAAGATGGAAAACTGTTTGGAAGTTTTTTACAAAACTAAACATACTCTTTCCATAAACTCCAGTAATAATGCTACATGGTATTTGCCCCACAGAACTGAAAAGTTACATCCACACAAAACCTGCTCATGAATTATATAGCAGCTTTATTCATAATTACCAAAACTTGGAAGCAGCCAAGGTATCATTTGGTAGCTGGATAAATAAATTGTGGTACATCCAGATTATGGAATGTCATTCAGTACTAAAAATAAAAGTTCTCAAGTCATAGAAATACAGAAAGCAAATGCAAATCCATATTACAAAGGGAAAGAAGCCAATCTGAAAAGGCCACATATTGTATGATTCCAGCTGCATGACATTCTGGAGAAGATAAAATTATGAAAAATTAAAGAGATCAGTGATTGCCAGGGATTAAGGAGTAAAGAGGGATGATTAGGTGGATTTGGGGGACAGTAAAACCACTCTACTGTTACTGTAATTATATCATTATGTATTTGTCCAAATCCATTAAATGTACAACACCAGGAGTGACCTCTAATGTGAGCTATGAACTTCAGGTAATAACAATGCATCAATGTAGTTTTGCTGATTACGACAATTGTACCACTCTGGTGGAGGGTTGTTGAAAATGGGGGAGGCCGGGCACAATTAGGGGCATGAAACTTATGGGAAATTTCTATATTGTCTGCTCAATTTTGCTCTGAATATAAATCTGCTCTAAAAATGAAAGTTTGACACAGAAAGGTCAGATTTCGCCTGGGATAAGAGGGAGGAGGATGTCTGTGGAGATCTGAAAGCTGCAGCTGACGGAGGCACCCACCGAGCAGCTGGGGACCCAGAGCACGGCTGTCCAGGCGGCGGGGACGCGTGGGCGGCAGGTTCGGAGATCCACGTGGCGCGTGGAAAGGTCAGATTTCGCCTGGGACAGGTGCCTTGTGTGCTGTACCTGGTTGTGTTGTAGTTTGTGCCTTTCAATCAACATAGGAGAGAGAACTGCATAACCAGACACCCGGAAAAGAAAGACCGTGGGCAGAAAAAGAAACATTCCACATAAGACAGAAAGGCAGGTTTCACCAGAAAAGGAAGTAAACAAAATAGAAGCAGAAATAAGCCTGCCAGACAAAGAGTTCAGAGAAATGATCATAAGGTGGATAAAAAGAATGGAAGACAAAATCAACAATCTGAGTAAGAGCCAAGAGGAACTGAAGAAATCCCAAGAGGAGATGAAGAAGCAGCAAGAAGAAATGCAGAACAACCTAGAGAAGGTGCAGAATAAACAAGAAGAAATGAAAAATGACATCACTGCTATAAAAAACTCAATAGAAAGCATCAAAAGTGGACTAGAAGAAGCAGAGGCCCACATCAGTGAGCTAGAAGACACAGTAGGAAAAAATACCCAAGTCAGCAGCTTCTAGAAAAAAAAAAGTTAAAAAGCAAGAGGAGAGCCTAAGGGAACTTTGGGATAACATGAAACAAAACAACATCCACATAATTGGGGTTCTAGAAAAAGTGGAGACTGAGCAAGGATTAGAGAACCTGTTTGAAGAAATAATGACAGAAAATTTCCCAAATATATATTGGAAAGACAAAACCCACACAAATCCAAGAAGATCACAGAATCCCAATCAATATGAACCCCAAAAAACAGAAACCAAGGCACATTATAATTAAATTGGCAAACCGACGACATAGTAAGAATATTAAAATCAGCCAGAGAGAAACAGAAAGTCACCTACAAAGGAACCCCCATAAGACTAGCTACTGACTTCTCAACAGAAACTCATCAGGCCAGAAGGGAATGGAATGAAATATACAAAGTCATGCAAAGGAAGGGTCTGAATCCAAGAATACTGTACCCTGCAAGACTCTCAATCAAAATTGAAGGTGAAATCAAAAGCTTCACAGACAAAAAAGGACTAAGGGAATATGTTACCACCAAACCAGCAATGCAAGAAATGTTAAAGGGTCTGCTGTAATAAAAAGAAAGAAGAAGCAAAGAAGGAACTCGGGGGTAAGGACTAAAAATGACAACAGATAAGTACTTATCAATAATAACTTTAAATGTAAACGGATTAAATGCTCCAATCTAAAGACATAGGGCAACCGACTGGATAAGAAAACATGATCCATATATCTGCTCTCTGCAAGAAACCCACTTCAGGAAAAGAGATGCACACAGATTGAGGGTGAAGGGATGGAAGATGGTATTTCAGGCAAATGGAAATGAAAAAAAAGCTGGGGTTGCAATACGTATATCTGACAAATTAGACCTCAAAGTGAAGGACATAACAAGAGATAAACAAGGCCACTTCATAATACTAAAGGGAACAATCCAACAAGAAGAAATAACTCTGGTAAACATATATGCACCCAATATAGGAGCACCTAAATACATTAAAAAAAAACTCTTGGAGGATATTAAGGGAGAGATTGACAGCAATACAATCATAGTAGGAAACTTTAATACCCCACTGTCACCATTGGACAAGTCCTCTAAATAAAAAATCAGCAGAGAAACATCAATCCTAAATGACTCACTAGACCAGATGGAATTAATAGACATCTTCAGAACATTTCACCCCAAAGCCACAGAATATACATTCTTCTCCAGTGCACATGTGTCATTTTCAAAGATAGATCATATGTTGGATCATAAGAAAAGTCTCTTCAAATTCAAGAAGATAGAAATCATATCAAGCATTTTCTCAGACCACAGTGGCATAAAACTGGAAATCAACTATAATAAAAACAATAGAAAGAATTCAAACACACTGGGGACTAAACAGCATGCTATTAAACAATGACTGGGAAATCAGAGAGATTAAGGAAGAAACAAAAAACATCACGGCAACAAATGACAAGGAAAACACAACAATCCAAAATTTATGGGACACAGTGAAAGCAGTCTTGAGAGAGAAGTTCATAGCCCTACAAGCCTACTGCAAAAAACAGGAAACAATGGTAATAAATTACCTAAACCTACAACTCAAAGAGCTAGAACGAGAACAACAAGAAAAGCCCAGTGTACTCAGAAGGAAGGAAATAGTGAAGACCAGAGCAGAGATAAACAACTTGGAGACCAAAGAAACAATTCAAAAGATCAACAAAACAAAGAGCTGGTTCTTTGAAAGGATAAGCAAGATTGATGGACCTCTAGCCAGACACAACAAGAAGCAAAGAGAGAAGACCCAAATACACAAAATCAGAAATGAAAAAGGAGAAATAACAACAGATCCTTTGGAAATACAAAGGATTGTCAAAAAATACTATGAACAACTCTATTCCAACAAATTGGACAACCTGCAAGAAATGGATATTTTCCTATAAAAATATAACCTTCCAAAACTCAATTAGGAGGAAGCCAAACATCTCAATAGTCCAATAACTATGGAAGAAATGGAAGCAGTCATCAAACAGCTTCCAGCAAATAAAAGCCCGGGACCAGATGGCTACACAGGATAGTTTTACCAAACATTCAAGGAAGAATGAAAACCTATCCTCCTCACTATTCAAAAACATCCAAGAAGAAGGAACACTTCCAAACACCTTCTATGAAGCCAGCATCACCCTAATACCAAAATCAGATAAAGACAACACAATGAAAGAGAATTATAGGCCAATATCTCTCATGAACATAGATGCCAAAATCCTCAACAAAATTGTAGCAAATCGGATCCAGCAGTACATCAGAATGATCATACACCATGACCAAGCAGGATTCATCCCAGGAATGCAGGGATGGTACAATATCCGCAAATCAATAAATGTGATACATCACATAAACAAATTGAGAGATAAAAATCACATAGTCATATCAATTGATGCAGAAAAAGCATTTGACAAAATCCAACATCCTTTCTTGGTAAAACTCTCAGCAAAATGGGAATAGAAGGATCATACCTCAACATCATAAAAGCCATATATCGTAAACCCACAGCTAACATTATACTCAATAGGCAAAAACTATAACCATTACCCCTAAGAACAGGAACAAGACAGGGATGCCCACTCTCACCTCTCCTGTTCAACATAGTACTGGAAGTATTAGCCATTGCAATTAGACAACAAGAAGAAATAAAAGGCATCCAAATTGGAGAAGAAGAAGTAAAGCTGTCCTTATTTGCAGATGACATGGTATTGTACATAAAAAAACCCAAAGGACTCCATCCCAAAACTAATTGACTTAATTAATGAATTCGGCAATGTAGCAGGATACAAAATTAATGCTAAGAAGTCTGTGGCATTTCTATACACTAATAGTGAAATTACAGAAAGAGAGACTAAAAAAGCAATCCCATTTACCATCGCACCAAAAAAATTAAGATACCTAGGAATAAACCTAACTAAAGAGGTAAAAGACCTATATGCAGAAAACTGCAGGGCACTGAAAAAAAGAGATAGAGGAAATTGTTAACATATGGAAGTGCGTACCATGCTCATGGATTGGCAGAATCAATATCATTAAAATTTCCATAGTACCCAAAGTAATCCAGAGATTCAATGCACTACCCATTAAAATACCATCGCCATATTTCACAGACCGAGAAAAATTCTTCATAGATTCATCTGGAACAAAAAAAGACCATGATTAGCTACAGCAATTCTAAGAAGAATAAAGTAGGTGGGATCTCAATACCCGATTTCAAGCTAAACTACAAAGCAACTGTTCTCAAATCAGCTTAGTACTGGCACAAGAACAGACATAGAGACCAAGGGAATAGAATAGAGAACCCAGATATACACCCAAACCACTATGCTCAATTAATATTTGACAAAGGAGGCATGAACATTCAATAGAGCCAAGATAGCCTCTTCAATAAATGGTGTTGGGAAAATTGGACAGATACATGCAAAAAAATGAAACTGGACCACCAACTTACACCAAATAAAAAAATAAACTCAAAATGGATATGGGACTTAAACATTAGAAGAGAAACCATAAAAATACTAGATGAATCCACAGGCAGCACAATCTCAGATATATGCCGAAAGAACTTCTTCACCGATACTGCCCCAAAGGCAATGGAAGCTAAAGAAAAAATAAACAAATGGGACTACATCAAAATAAAAAGCTTTTGCACAGCAAAAGAAACCATCAACAAAACAACAAGAAAGATTACTGTATGGGAGAACATATTTGCAAATGTTATCACTGATAAAGGTTTAATCTCCAATATCTACAGCCAATTTATACAACTTAATAAAAAGAAGATGAACGATCCAATAAAAATATGGGCAATGGACCTAAATAGAACCTTTTCAAAAGATGACAGAAGGAAGGCCAAGAGACACATGAAAACATGTTCAAAGTCACTAATTATCGGAGAGATGCAAATCAAAACGACAATGTGATACCATCTTACACCGGTCAGAATGGCAATCATCAACAATTAACAAACGACAAGTGTTGGCGAGGATGCGAAGAAAAATGAACCCTTGTGCACTGTTGGTGGGAATGCAGACTGGTGTAGCCACTGTGGAGAACAGTATGGAGTTTCCTCAAAAAACTAAAAATGGATCTCCCATTTGACCCAGCAATCCCACTCTTAGGAATTTATCCTAAAAAATCACAAACACCAATCAGAAAGGATTTATGCACCCCTATGTTCATAGCAGCACAATTTACAATAGCTACAATTTGGAAATAGCCTAGGTGCCCATCAGCAGATGAGTGGATCAGAAAACTGCCGTACATCTACACAATGGAATTCTATGCTGCCATTAAAAAGAAGGAATTCTTACCATTTGCAGCAACCTGGTTGGAACTGGAGAGCCTTATGCTTAGTTGAATAAGCCAGTCAATGAAGGAGAAGCATCACATGATCTCACTCATTTGTGGATAATAAAGAACATTATAAACTGATGAACAAAAGGATAGATACAGAGACAGTAAAGCTTCAAACAGACTGTGAAATTGCAGCAGGAAGATTAAAGTTAGGTGAGGTAGTTAAGAGATTAATCAAAGGAGTTGTATGCATGCATATAAGCATAACCAATTAACATAGATACTGGGGGGTTGGGTTATGCCTGGGAGGGAGGGGGGGCAATGGGGAGATATGTATAAAAAATTAAAAAAATTAAAAATAAATAAAAATGAAAGTTTATTAATTTTTTAAAAATGATGCCAGAAGTATCCCTCTTTTAAAGTAGTTAGACATAAGAGAATTGTTAAATGCTCTATTGACAGGATATCTTACCTAATAATAGACAAACATATAAATTGACCATACCTCTGCTATGCCACCAGCCAATCTGCAGTGATATGCAAATTACCCAACCAAGATGGCAAGTAAATTTGCATACACAGGCAGGAAGTGCCAGGGCCTACCCCAGGGGTTCTGGTCAATCAGGGCCTGGGGAGGTGGGCAGGCAACCCCACGCCACAATCACAGGGTCCTGGTCCATTGGGAGCCTAGTGAGGTGGGGTGGGCAGCATCAGGCTCTGCCCCCTAAAGTTCTGTTTCATTGTGGGGGTGGGGAGTTGCGGCAGGCAGCCCCAGTCCCTGCCTACTAAGTCTTGTTTCATCGGGGGCCCAGGGGGTTGAGGAGGACAGCACAAGACTTTTTAGGCCCATATTTCCTACTGTTACTAGCAACATAATTGTCTATTTATTGCATCTGAATTCTTCTGCCCCCTTAAAGGATTCTAAATTATCTTTGAGGTTGATTTTCAATGGTAGCTGTTCATGGGAATTACTTGAGGTGTGTGTGTGTGTGTGTGTGTGTGTGTGTGTGTGTGTGTAAAATATTCCAAACGAGTCTACCCCTTCAGAAATTAGTGTTCTAATTCTGTTCAATTTCCTTAGATTCTGATTTTGCTGATTTGGAGAGCATCCAGACAACAGTAAATTTTAAGTGTCCCTGAATGATTCTAACTTGTGAGTTAGAAGCCACTGCTTATGTTTTTGCAAACACAAGAGCCAAAGATCCAGGTAAAATACAGAAATCTCAATTGTACAGCTCAATAAATGTTTACCTATATCTGTAGCCAGGTAGCCACCATCCAGAATGTTCTGTTGAATCTTTCTTCATTAGCAATAAAGGCAGAACCAGCTACTTATCTTGGGGAGAGGAAAAAGAGAAAACAAAGGAGAATGTGTGGGAATATAATATTTCAAAACAGTACCTCCAATTATTTTATTTATAATAATAAATATATATAATAATATCTCAAAAGAGTACCTCCAATTATTTTATTTATCAGATTATAGGCTCTTACTCATCTGTGTTATATTTACCAGGGGTCAGTCATCCCAAGGGGTCCCAGATTGGAGAGGGTGCAGGGCAGGCTGAGAAACCTCCCCACGTCCCCCTGCTGTGCACATATTTTGTGCACTGGGCCACTAGTAATTAATATAAATCCACAGTGACAGAATTGGATTTAACCAAATTTCCATTGTATTTTTTTAACATATCAGAGCTTATCATTAAGGAAATTTTTTGTCTGTATTTAAACAATGGGTGAGCACCTTTAATAAACAACTACTCATTGAAATCTGGTCATGGTACAGAGTATTTGCTTTAACCCTGTTGTTATCAATTAGAGAAATAAAAACTCAATGTATGCTCCTGAAACTATCCATCTAAGCTTTGATAATATATATTTTAATGTTTAAAAAATAGATTAGAAGAAGAAAGCACAATCACTTTTGCATTTTTAGTGTTCTGAAGCTATCAATTAAAATTAAAACATGTAATCTCTTAGAACAAAGTAATTTGTTCCCATGATGAAATGAGGGCTTCTGAAATTCAAGGTCACAGAAAGAATAGTTACTGAGAATTCATAAATTTTTCATAAGGTTAAAGACCCAAAACACCTTTGCAATCAAGATACTTTATCAGTGAATAAAAGCATTCATTTGATATTCTATAGAATAATGTGGGGTTAAAATGCAACAGTGAAAATAAAACTTATTCATAATTTTTGTTAAATAATCCCAAACTAGAAATATTTCAGAAATATCTCACAAAGGAATAACCTGTGAATAATCATTATTCAAAATATACATATAGAGAGAATTATTAACCAGTGTGTGCACAACTCTATAGATTCAGTTAATCAGTTAAACACTGGTTCATTTCAATGGCAAATGATGTGACTTATTGAAGATAGGTAAGCCACACAGATTGGATAGAATCTGCTCCCAAATTTTAAAGACAATAATTTTCAGTTACGTAGTTTGAATCAAACAGACCCACACATATAGTGATAATTTAAAAAATGATAAGAAATGGTAAGTGAAATTAGTGGAAGAAAAGGCGAACTGTCTAATAAATCACTGTAAATCATAAATATTTCAACAAAGATACAATTAAAATCATATATATTCTGGCACACACTCCAAATGGACCAGTGAGTGTAATGAACTTAAGTATAGAAAGTGAAATTACGGAAGTTTTGAAATTAAACTTGTCCTTGATGATAGGGGAGTGGAGAAAACCCTACTAACTGTCATGAAAAATCTACCATTAAGTGTAATGTTAACCATAGAGTTTTTATAGATGTGCACTAATTTGTTGAGAACTTTTATTTGGTCACAAATGGGTATGGAAATTTGTTAAATGCTTTCTTTAATTAAATTTTTTAAAATAGTTTTACGCTGTTGATATTGTGAGTACATTGACTAATTTGGAATATCAAATGTTAAACTAACCCTGCATTTAGGAGGAAAATGTCAAAATTGGTCACTATAAATTTTCCTCTTAAAATATTTTTATATTAGATAGTCTCAAATTGTACTAGAATTTTTGCATCTATTTTCATGATAGAAATAGTCAGAAATTTCTTTTTTAGCAATGGTTTTGTCTGGTTTAGATATCAGAGTTATACTGGGTGCTTACAATAACTTAGGGAGTATTCACTTCTCTTCAATTAACTGGAAGAATTTGTAAAGAATTGCAATATTTTATTCTTAAATAATTGGTAGAACCCTAGCTGGTTTGGCTCAGTGGACAGAGCATCAGCCTGTGGACTGGAGGATCCCAGGTTCCATTCCAGTCAAGGGCACATGACTGGATTGTGGGCTCAATTCCCAGTGTGGGGTGTGCAGGAGGCAGCCAATCAATGATTCTCTCTCATCATTGATGATTTTATCTCTCTCTTTCCCTTCCTCTTTGAAATCAATTTTAAAAAATTTAAAAAATAATTGGTAGATGTTTCTAATTAAATCATCTGGTCTTAGAATTCTATCTATTTCTTAAGAGAGTTTCAATAGCTTACATTTTCAAGGAATTTATAACTTTTGTTTAATGTTTCTAACTTATTTGCATATCTATACTAGTAAATACTGTTCCTTTATTATTCTTTTAATATCTCTTGAATTGGCAACCCATAGTTCCATCATTTTGAAGTTGCCCATATTTTGTGGTCATTTTAAATAAAGCTACTATGAACATACTGTATTTATTTTCATGTATGGATATATGTACCAATTTTTCTTAATTACATACCTTAGATTCAAATTGATGGTTAATATGGTTAACTTTATTGGAGATTGCTGAAGCATTGTCAATGCCAGTACTCCCATTTACTTATCTTCCAGCCATGTGCAAAAATTCCATTGAATCTCATTATTGCCAAACTTGACATTTTCTTTCTTCTTAAATTAAATTCCAATGAGTGTTTAGTCATATTTTATTTTGGTTTTAAAGACAGAAAGACTATTTTCATATGTTTATTTGTCATTTGGATATCTAATATTATTAAATACTCAAGTCTTCTGTTCTTTCTTATTCATTTGTTTGTATTTTTTCTTGTAGTTATATCCAAATGCACTAAGTAACTTAGAAATCCTTTGATATGTTTATATGCATTGAAAATATTACTCCACTTTGTTGTTAGCTTTTCCTTTTTTAATATTAGATATGGATAAATAAATTTTTTTTATTTCTGTTGAAATATGTCCTAAATGTACTTCTTGTATTTTTTCATTTATCTCAAGAAATCTTTGTTCTCAAGGTCATAAAGTGTCCTATGTTTTACTCATGAATATTTATGATTTAGCTTTCAGATTTAGATCTATAAGTCATCTTCAATTAATGTTTTAATTAAAAAGTAAGTAATAGTAAGTTTTGGTAATATAAGACATTGTTTTCACACAAACATCCAATTTTTCTAACATTGTTTATATGAAAGATATTATTAAATTGTATGGGTAACTTTGATAAACATGTTATTTTATGTCTGTATTTTTATTTATGAACTATATTTCTGTGATATTAGTCTATCTATTAATCATTATAGCAATATCACCATATTATTTACTGAAATTTTACAGTAAATCTAAAATTAATTAAAGACTCACCTTGAAAATGTTTATCACTTATTCTTAGTTTCTTTACATTTTTTTTCATATTCATGGCTCTCCATTATCCTTAAAACATGATTCTCAGGTGACCTATGTTGTTATGATCAATGTACCTTAAACAGAAGTGGAATTTAGATGACTTCTTGAAAAAGGCACAAGAATGCAAACTACAAATAAAAGTCTGGTAAAAATTTAACTGGAACTTATTAAAGTGGAACTTATTTCAATAAAAGATGCCATAAATGTAGCAAGAAGATAAATGAGAATCATGTGCATTTAATGAGAATCATGCACAAGAAGATGGGGAATTTATAGATTGTAGTGACATTTTTTAAAACAATTTGCATCACTTTACCTTTTGTCAGTGTTTGTCTTTCAGTCTAATCCCTGGGTTGTACACCTGAAACTAATATAAAACTGTATGTCAACTATAATTTAAAAATTAAAATAAAAAGAACAACAGCCCTGATCAGTTGGAGAGTTGGCCCAGGGACTGCAGGGCCAAGGGTTTGATTCTGATCAAGGGCACATACCTCTTTTGTAGAGTTGCAGGCTCGATCAATCCCCTGCCCTGGTCAATCGCATTCAGGAGGCAATTGATCTTTGTGTCTCTCTGAAATTGATGTTTCTCTCTCTCTGCCTCTACCCCTCCCCTCCACTATCTCTAAAGATCAATGGGGAAAAAAAAAACACCACAAACCTTGGGTGAATATTAACAAAAACAGAACAAAACAAACAAGCAAACAAAGAAAAATGAAACCCAGAATCTGCAATTTATCCAGACACCATTACTAATAGAATAAAAGATCAGTGTAAGAATATACTTGCAATAAAATAAAATTCAACATTAAAAGTGAACTGTAACCAACTAAATTGACATGGATAAATCTTAAGCTATAATGCTTTGTAAAGCCACGAATTCACAGAAATACTATATCTATATATCACTGTTATTCTATTTATAAATGTTAAAACCAAGCAAAGCTATATGAACAGGACATGAATGAGCAGACATTTAATGTTTACATACAATATTGATCAGCTAATAAAATATGCAAAGGGCATGAGCAAAACATTCATTAACAGATATTTAATATTCTCATTAAATACCATTACTAATAAGAAAGTATTTAACATTTCAACCACATATTACCATTGATGAAAATAGGTGGAAGGGATCTCATGACCATAATCTATTGGTTGATGAAAGCTTTCCAAAAATGTTAGAAATAATTATCAACTCATTTCTAATAAAATCTGCTTTTACCTTTTCCTGCAAATTCTACTCTTAACTGTTTATCTTAAAAAATAATAGAGATATAGAAATGTGTTTATGAATAAGAGAAGACACTGTACTTTTCTTCACAATGGCAATAAATAGAGGTGTATTATATACCCATTGATTTGTTTGCTAAACAGAAGAAAATTGCATGATAGAGTGTGACAGTGTTAAAAAAAGTGAATGTGATAAACTATAATAGAAAATGTTGGTTGACATTAGTTCAGAAAATGTTAAATCAATCTACAGGAGATATAAAATTCTCTCAAAATCTACCAAACCTATGTTTTATGGTACCTTGTTTTCTAAATAGCTGATTCCATTAAAATATCAGTAATTTATTATGATATAGTTATAAGTAAAAGTGCTATGAACATTCCTGTACAATTAGTTTATGAACATATGTGTTAATTCTTCTTAAGTAAATGTATAGACATATAACCCCATAATCATTGGTTACACATATATTTAACTTTATTAAAAAAACTGCTACACAATACACCATTCATTTAAAAATGGACATTTAAATTGTCATATATTCATATAATGAAAGACCATTTGGCAAAGGAAAAAGAAATAAATGATAGCATGGATAAATTTCAAAATCATATGTTGAGCTAAAGAATTCAGGCAAAAGAGTATTTACTGTAAGGTTTCATGAATATGGTGTTCTAAAAATGGGCAAAACTAAGCTTTGTGACAGATGTCAGATCAGTGGTTCCTTTGGCTGAAAGGAGTTGACTACAAAGGGCCATGAGGATCTTTTTATGTTGATGGATAAATCCTACATCTTAAATAAAGCTGTGGTTACACAGGTGTATACATTGCTCAAAACTCACTGAACTATATGACTTTACCAAAAAACAACAACACACAAATAGGATAAAAAATGGATAATATTGACTCTTTCAGACTATCAGACTTACTTATCCTGGAGTCCTGGGATCAATATTCAAATCACAACTCATCACAAACATATATATATATATAATTTATTCACAATGTTGTTAATGTTAAATTAAAGCAATATGTGTCGATAGATAGATAGATAGATAGATAGATAGTAAATATTTTTGTAATACATTATTGGGCGAGAAAGGCATATATGTGCTATTTAAGTCACATCTAGACAAATATTGCAATGTCATTGCTAGGTTGTGGTCACTTGGATGATTTTTATCTCTTGGTATAGTTTTGCTTCCTTTTGTTTTATATAAATTAACTAGAAAAATATTAATTTTGAAATTGTGGAAGGTTAGTTAATTTATAATAAATATATGATTCAGTTAAATGAAGTGATTTGTTAACATTATTAAATTAAACATAGACCTCAAATCATAAAAACTAAGAAGGGATAAATATGTGTTTATTCCTTTCTGTGATATCTCATTGAAAGTTTGGACAAAATATTCTAGAGTGGCAAAGGATCTCTTTGCTTGTCCTACAACAGAATCTATAATTTCAGCCATTAGAATTATTCTTCTTGTATACAAATAAACATGGGATATATCTCAAATATTTTCATTACTAGTTATAGAAATGTGAGCTAGTTGAATATACTGTGACATAAAGACATTGGAAGAAGACAGTTTAAAAAACCATTGTCTACTAACTAGTCATCTTGAGCCACTCTGGTTATTTTTGAGGTGATTAATCAATATATTGAAATTAAAAAATTCCACTTGCTCTTATTTTTCTTAGGCACACAGATAAAAATAAAATTTGTTTTCAGTTTCTATTCTGAATTTCTAGTTACAGTGCCAGTCTTTCTCTCCAGGAAAACTGGGGGAAAGAAGTGGGAAGAATACCTCAGATAATGGCAAATGAAAAACTAAACCAGGATAAATTACATAGATTCAACAAAACAGTGGGATTTACCTAAGGCATTAGATGGTCACATCTAATGTTGAACATCAAACAAAGCTATTATTCAAATTCATAAATCCATATGTAATTATAAAGCAATCTAGGCTTGGCAAAATAAAAGATAACAGCACCTATACTTTTTTCCCCTCCTCTAACAACTCAGGAGCTGTTTTCAAAATGAGCTGGAATAGAATAAAATAATATGTTGTATGCATACAAATGAACAAGTGCTGTGAGTCCATTATTTTAAATGCTTATTGGTGATAATGGAAATGTATTAGGTATGTTTATTTGCATGAATTTGAATGAGTAAGATGACATTATTGGCTACAAAATCAGCAAGCTTTCATAGGAAATAACTATACTGAGGCAAGAGACTAAATAGTCTACAAGTTCAATAAATGCTTATACTGCTTTATGGTGCTATTAAGTAGGGTAACCTCATAGGATTAACACAGCATCTAAAAGTGCCTACCTCTCTTGTTTGACACTAAAAGTAACTGGCTGGATAAAATTTAAGAGCAGTATTATCAGAAACAGCTCAATATCTCAGAGTTTTATAAAAGTAGTGTCATTATCATTACTGAAGATTAAATTGAGAACTCAACAGTATAGATCCATTGCTTTCTTTAGAAGATCAAATAACCATGCATGAAAATATCTCAGAAGTAAACACTGGATAACATGATCTTGTGTGATAATGTCTGAGAAAATTTGTGAGTATTAAAGAAATAGCTGAGACCGGTTTGGCTCAGTGGATAGAGCGTCGGCTTGCAGACTGAAAGGTCCCAGGTTCGATTCTGGTTGGGGGCATGTACCTTGTTTGCGGGCACATCTCCACTGTGGGGCGTGCAGGAGGCGGCTGATTGATGTCTCTTTCTCATCGATGTTTCTGACTTTCTATCTCTCTCCTTTCCTTTCTGTAAAAAATCAATAAAATATATTAAAAGAAATACTGCTGGGTAGAATCATAGAGTTTTACAAATAAATGTAAGAATGTGGTTCATAAAGAGATCTCTCAGTTGATTAAAAAATGTTAAATAGGTTGACTTCATGGCAAAAACTTCACTTTCTCTTTTAAAAATATTATCATCTGCTACACTCTTTTCTTTCTATTATAAAATACAAGGTAAAGTTTCCCTAACCCTTTTGTTATTTCCGAAAACAACTATTGGAGCAATATTAGAGTGTGAATCACTGAAATAAAGTCTGTAACCTAAGCAAATAAAGCTTCAAAACAATTGAAAAACATATACCAAGACATGAACCATGATATTTCCAATAGTAACAGCCAATTCCTCCTCCTTTCCCCCGTCCTGTTTCATTTTTGGATCTTCTGGGTATGCTGGGGAACTCCGCAAATGCCTGAGTGGCTAGAGACTATGATTTGACATAGGAATTATCAGTTTAAGGAAAGGCTTGGAATAAAAACTGGGCTCTAATTACAAAATGGTTAAAATATCAGGCACATTTTTGGGCCAATAGTGGAGAGCCATCATTATTGTTAAGCAAGTAGTAGAATTTCCAAATGTATTTATTTTCAGAGAGGTAACTTCTAAGAGAAACTGAGTATACAAAAGAACATATTATTTAAAAACGTATTCAAGAATATATTGCAATAATACAAGAATTACATGTAAACTATCATAAGAAGGAAGAAGAAAAGGAAATAGACTGACTATGAAAGCCATTATGCAGACAAATGCATGAAATTGTTATTCTGTTGAATGGGGAGGTGAAAGGGAAGGAATAGTATAAGTTTGATTCTGTGATTTTTGCTTGGGTGAATGTATAGATGATGGTGATCTGACACTACACACAGATATAAAAGAATGATGTGTTTTAAAAAGAAAGATAGCAAATTTAACTTTAGACTTGTTTCTTAAAGTAATTTACATTGCTATGCAATATTTGTATTAAATATTATAGAGTTATAGAATTTGTAATATATAGAAAAGCTAGTCAATGTGGATTTTATTTGGTTCTAGAAGTTCTGTAGATTGAAGATGCAGTTTTGGGTATCATTTGAATAGAGATTTTGTTAGAGACATCAGTGGATGAGAACATAAAAGAGTATAAACAGTTATGAGATATGCAAGCTGAATGCTGAATTGTGGAGAATATCCACATTGAAGTACTGGATATATGAAGGAGACAAACAATGAAAAAATAATCAATCAGAAATGATGTAAGGCTAACTAGTGTTTTGAAAATTAAACATAAACATTTTAAGAAGAAAAACACTTGAAAACAGCATAGAAGATTTCTGAAAGGTATATAGCAAAGGGCTTTAGACTAGGTCTTTAGAATATAAGTTTAGAAGTTTTTCATACACTGAGATTCAAGCCTTAATATTGTAGCATAGCAGAATTCAATTTGTATTAGGGGGAGGTGAAAAAGTGATAACTGAACAGATATTCTTCTTCCAATGAATTTGATGGTAAAGGGAAAGCAAGATAACTTGCAGTAAAGTAACTTCCAGAGAGACAATAGCTAAAGATTTATTTGAAAGCCAAGGGGAAATAATGATGAAAATATAAAGATTAAAAACACAAGTGTGGGAAAAAGTCAGTGATAAAGTAACAAAAAATCTGGTTGAAGCAACAAGATCAATGCTGTGTTGGAAATAAAAATATCAAGAATGTCAAAAATTGCTGTCAATTTCCAGACTGTGGTTGAGAGTTGTAGAACAGGGAGTAAGAACAGTGTGGCCTCATTTATGTATTTGCATTTTATTCTGACTATAAAACCTACCCTTAGCATGAGATAGGGCTCCTCTTTATTATAGAGAAAATAGATTTGAATTTCCTAAGCCCTACAGACAAGTTAAGAAATGTCTACCCTCCCGTTTAGGGATTTGGCAATTATATAAAAGACTGAACAATCAGAATGCCCACACATCTGCATACAGATTTTCCACTGGTCCTTCCTTTTGATTAACCATCAGAGAGTTTCTCAATATTTGGATACAGAGGGATCCATGTATAGATTTATGAATTGAAAACGAACTATACTTTATTTCATGAGATACTTCAGAGATTTCAAGTATAATTATCAATTTACATTAGTCTCAAATTTGCTGACTGTTGAATGTAACACAGGTAACATGAAATTCTAATTTGAATAAAAGTAGGTTGTCTGAGCCCACAAAAATAATGGAATGGCTCAGGTCATCCTCACAGACTAGGGACAAAAATAAATCGTTATGAGAAAACTACACTATTTGTTGTTTCTCTAAGTTGTTTTTCATTATAGAGGTAATGACTCCCCAAATTGATACCAAGTACAGTCTTGCCTATTCCCATCTTCTCATTTCTTATTGGTCTCTTTTACTAACTTGCTCTAGCCACTCTGGTCTTCTGGTATCTAGGACATGCCAAAATTCCTTTTTCACTCATAGCTTTAAGTCTAGCAGCCCCCTGAGATTTGTGCGTAACTTACATCTGTAAATATTAACTTCAAGTATTAGTTTTAATATTAAACTCTCAAAACCAAGTTAACTCCACAAGCTTTATCATATGTCTGTGTTTATATTCTTGATTGAATTATTATTATCTATTATGTTCTTTTAAATTCATTATTTTTTGTCTCATCTGTGGAAAGACAAAGCCTTATATATCCTGTGGATTATGTATTCTCAGGATCTAAACAATTGTCTGTATAATAGGTGGGTATGTAATAAACTATTTATCATAGTATGCATTATAATATGTATAAATATTAAATATATAATACATAAATATATCACATAAGAAGAAAATAAGTCACAATTATAATAATAATGCAGTTTTTGTGAGTTCTAGGGGTTAAAACTATAAATAGAAAAATGATTTATTAATTCATTGTCAGCAAAGTCAATGACTAGGGGTGAAATAGGAAATGATAAATAAGATGAGTTTTACCTTTATTTACTTAAGAATATTACCCCTAAATTTATGAGTGTTCAAAGGAGTTTGAAAACTTAAGAATCTATGTGAGAAGTATTGTGATAACTTTAATTATAGTTAACTGCTTTCCACCTTACTAGTGAGTCCACTAATTTTATCTAATAGAGGAGTAATATGCAAATTGACCATGACTCCAAACACATAAGATGGCTTCACCCATGTGGTCAAAGATGGCTACCCCCATGTGGACACAAGATGACTGCCACAAGATGGCCAGCAGGGAGGGAAGTTGGGAGGGACAAGGTATGCAAGGGAGGTCAGTTGGGGGCAATCAAGTTTGCAGGGAAGGGCAGTTAGGGGTGACCAAGCTGGCAGAGGAGGGATGTTGGGGTGACTAGGCTTCCAGGGAAGGACATTTGGGGGGATTAGTTCTGCATGGGAGGGCAGTTAGGGGTGACCAGGACTGCAGGAACAATCAGGTTGGCAGGGGAGCAGTTAGGCATCTATCAGGCTGGCCGGGAAGTGATTAGGGGATGATCAGGCTGGCAAGCAGAAGCGGTTAGGGGTAATTGGGGAGGTAGGCAGGCAAGCAGTTGGGAGCCAGCAGTCCAGGATTCTGAGAGGAATGTCCGACTGCCCATTTAGTCCCAAATCCATTAGGATCAAGCCTAAATGAGCAGTCAGACATCCCTAGAGGGGTCCCAGATTGGAGAGGGTGCAGACTGTGCTGAGGGACATCCCTCCTTCCCATGTACAAATTTTGGGCACCAGGCCTCTAGTCTCTACATAATGTTAATGGGATTCTGGGGTGACAACACAGTCTTTCTGCAACTCATTTTTTCTGGTAAGAAAATTAAATACATATCTGATAAAGCAACCTGAGACTGAGATTGTTATGCCAAAACTTCATGGGTTATCATACACAAGCATTTGAGTACTATTCATAAGGATTTTGCTTAAAAAAAAAAAAGATAAAACAGGGCCCATAGAGATATTTCTTCCTCTTAAGTTTCACACACCCCATTTTACTGTTATATTTAATCACAGGCTTTCATAGTGAAATGGATAAAAATGAGAGCTAGGTCAGCTATTTCTCAATTTTATTATTATCACTTCTGCATTTAAATTTGATAGTGTGTTTTCAGAGCGGCACTTTGTAAAACATAATATAAAGGCACCTAAGTTATAAAATATAAAGATGTATCAATATGCTATCAGTTACCTTGTGCTGAGGTTTGTATTATAGTATATATCAGATATGCAGACAAGTATGTACTCTTTGCATAAGAGTTATAAAGCAAATGGCCATGTAACCAACAGTCAAACCAAGAAAAAGAGCAAGCACACAATTGCCTCTCCTGTGAGCCTTTTCTTTGACATTTCTTCTTTCTCTACTACAGATAAATGCAACATTGATTTTTGTAATTCTTTACTTGATTTTTTATAGTTTCAAATCTCTGTATAAATTCTCACATAATATAATTTAATATAGCCTTTTATAAAGATCATAAAAATAGAAAAAACTATTTTTATATTTGTTTAAATTTATTTTTAGATCAATTTTAGATTCTTAGAAAAATAAGAGGAAGGCAAAAAGATCTGACCCCAGCTGGTTTGTCTCAGTGGATAGAGCATCACCCTGTGGACTGAAGGCCCCAAGGTTTGAATCCTGTCAAGAGCACATGCCCAGGTTACGAGCTCGATCCTAGAATCCCATCAATGATTCTCACTCATCATTGATATTACTATCACTCTCTCCCTCACCCTTCCTCTCTAAAATCAATAAAAAATATATTTTATTATTTACTTTATTTTATTTTTTATTGTGTTACATGTATACATATTTCCCCATTGCCTCCCCTCCCTCTCAGACATACCCCATCCCCCATTATCTATGTTCATTGGTTATGTTTAGATGCATGGATACAAGTCCTTTGATCTGTTATCTACCCCACCTCTCCTTAATCTTCCTGCTATAATTTGACAGTCTGTTTGATGCTTTATTGCCTCTGTATCTATCCTTTTGTTCATCAGTTTACAATGTTCGTTATTATCCACAAATGAGTGAGATCATGTAGTGTTTCTCCTTCATTGACTGGCTTATTTCACTAAGCATAAGGCTCTCCAGTTCCATTCAGGTTGCTGCAAATGGTAAGAGTTTCTTCTTTTTAATGGCAGCATGGAATTCTATTGTGTAGATGTACCACAGTTTTCTGACCCACTCATCTGCTGACGGGCACCTAGGCTGTTTCCAAATTGTAGTTATTGTAAATTGTGCTGCTATGAACATAAGGGTGCATAAATCTTTTCTGATTGGTGTTTGTAATTTCTTAGGATAAATTCCTAAGACTGGGATTGCTGGGTCAAATGGGAGATCCATTTTTAGTTTTTTGAGAAAACTGCATACTGTTCTCCACAGTGGCTGCACCAGTCTGCATTCCCAACAACAGTGCACAAGGGTTCCTTTTTCTCCACATTCTCGCCAACACTTGTCCTTTTTTCATTTGTTGATGATTGCCATTCTGACAGTCGTTTTGCATTGTCATTTTGATTTCCATGTCTCGGATAATGAGTGACTTTGAACATGTTTTCATGTGTCTCTTGGCCTTCCTTCTGTC
>JAAGEH010002534.1:25090946-25187818 GCA_011751065.1 Lasiurus cinereus | reverse complement strand
ATTGAGTTTTGGAAGGTTATATTTTTATAGGAAAATATCCATTTCTTGCAGGTTGTCCAATTTGTTGGAATAGAGTTGTTCATAGTATTTTTAACAATCCTTTGTATTTTCAAAGGATCTGTTGTTATTTCTCCTCTTTCATTTCTGATTTTGTGTATTTGGGTCTTCTCTCTTTGCTTCTTGGTGAGCCTGACTAGAGGTCCATCAATCTTGCTTATCCTTTCAAAGAACCAGCTCTTTGTTTTGTTGATCTTTTGAATTGTTTCTTTGGTCTCCAAGTTGTTTATCTCTGCTCTGGTCTTCACTATTTCCTTCCTTCTGAGTACACTGGGCTTTTCTTGTTGTTCTCGTTCTAGCTCTTTGAGTTGTAGGTTTAGGTAATTTATTACCATTGTTTCCTGTTTTTTGCAGTAGGCTTGTAGGGCTATGAACTTCCCTCTCAAGACTGCTTTCACTGTGTCCCATAAATTTTGGATTGTTGTGTTTTCCCTGTCATTTGTTGCCATGATGTTTTTTGTTTCTTCCTTAATCTCTCTGATTTCCCAGTCGTTCTTTAATAGCATGCTGTTTAGTCCCCAATGTGTTTGATTTCTTTCTATTGTTTTTATTATAGTTGATTTCCAGTTTTATGCCACTGTGGTCTGAGAAAATGCTTAATATGATTTCTATCTTCTTGAATTTGAAGAGACTTTTCTTATGATCCAACATATGATCTATCTTTGAAAATGACCCATGTGCACTGGAGAAGAATGTATATTCTGTGGCTTTGGGGTGAAATGTTCTGAAGATGTCAATTAATTCCATCTGGTCTAGTGAGTCATTTAGGATTGATGTTTCTCTGCTGATTTTTTGTTTAGAGGACTTGTCCAATGGTGACAGTGGGGTATTAAACTCTCCTACTATGATTGTATTGCTGTCAATCTCTCCCTTAATATCCTCCAAGAGTTTTTTTTTAATGTATTTAGGTGCTCCTATATTGGGTGCATATATGTTTACCAGAGTTATTTCTTCTTGTTGGATTGTTCCCTTTAGTATTATGAAGTGGCCTTCTTTATCTCTTATTATGTCCTTCACTTTGAGATCTAATTTGTCAGATATAAGTATTGCAACCCCAGCTTTTTTTTCATTTCCATTTGCCTGAAATACCATCTTCCATCCCTTCACCCTCAATCTGTGTGCATCTCTTTTCCTGAAGTGGGTTTCTTGCAGACAGCAGATATATGGATCATGTTTTCTTATCCTCTCGGTTACCCTATGTCTTTTGGTTGGAGCATTTAATCCGTTTACATTTAAAGTTATTATTGATAAGTACTCATCTCTTGCCATTTTTAGTCCTTACCCCCGAGTTCCTTCTTCACTTCCTCTTTCTTTTTATTACAGCAGACCCTTTAACATTTCTTGCATTGCTGGTTTGGTGGTAACATATTCCCTTAGTCCTTTTTTGTCTGTGAAGCTTTTGATTTCACCTTCAATTTTGATTGAGGTATTACAGGGTACAGTATTCTTGGATTCAGACCCTTCCTTTGCATGACTTTGTATATTTCATTCCATTCCCTTCTGGCCTGATGAGTTTCTGTTGATAAATCAGTAGCTAGACTTATAAGGATTCCTTTGTAGGTGACTTTCTGTTTCTCTCTGGCTCCTTTTAAGATTCTTACTTTTTCGGTGGTGTTTTCCAATTTAATTATAATGTGCCTTGGTGTCAGTTTTTTGGGGTTCATTTTGCTTTGGACTCTGAGCTTCTTGTATTTGTGTGGGTTTTGTCTTTCCTATATTGGAGAAATTTTCTGTCATTATTTATTCAAACAGGTTCTCTAATCCTTGCTCAGTCTCCACTTTTTCTAGAACCCCAATTATGTGGATGTTGTTTTGTTTCGTGTCATCCCAAAGTTCGCTTAGGCTCTCATCTTGCTTTTTAACCTTTTTTTCTAGAAACCGCTGTACTTGGGTATTTTTCCTATTGTGTCTTCTAGCTCACTAATGCAGTCCTCTGCTTTTTCTAGTCTATTTTTGATGCTTTCTATTGAGTTCTTTATAGCAGTGATGTCATTTTTCATTTCTTCTTCATTATTCTGCATTTCTTTTAGGTTCTTCTGCATTTCTTCTTGCTTCTTCTTCATTTCCTCTTGGCTCTTACTCACATTGTCAATTTTGTCTTCCCTTCTTTTCATCCACCTTATGATCATTTCTCTGAACTCTTTTTCTGACAGGCTTATTTCTGCTTCCATTTTGTTTACTTCCTTTTCTGGTGATACCTGACTTTATGTTGTATGTGGGCTGTTTCTTCTTCTGCCCATCGTCTTTTTTCTCTGGGTGTCTGGCTATGTAGTTCTCTCTCCTATTTTGATTCAAAGGCACAAACTACAACACTTCCAGGTTAACCAAAAATTTTGAAGACTAATAATTAAAAGCATTGTAATAAAAAACAACTTAGAGAAAGATTAAAACTTGCTCAGCAAACAATTTCTGATCACTTACAAGCAATGGGAAATATTTTAAAGGAAGGATAATAGACGCCACATCAACTGAATGAAAGACAAATGGAAAACCAAAAAGTCATCAGTAAAATGTTGCTTAAATGGCATGAAAAAAAAGGGTTTTTTGTTTTTTTTTTTTTGAATCGAATTGTAACTGACAATGAAAACTGGATTTATTTTGAGAATCCCCAATACATAAAAATATGGGTTGAGCCGAGACCGGTTTGGCTCAGTGGATAGAGCGTCAGCTTGCAGACTGAAAGGTCCCAGGTTTGATTCCTTTCGGGGACATGTACCTTGCTTGCAGGGACATCTCCACTGTGGGGCGTGCAGGAGGCGGCTGATCGATGTCTCTCTCTCATTGATGTTTCTGACTTTCTAACTCTCTCCCTTCCTCTCTGTAAAAAATCAGTAAAATATATTTAAAAATATATATATGGGTTGATCTAGGTCAACCATCAACATTGATTGCAAGGCCTAATTGCTTTGGAAAGAGGACAATACTTTGTCTTTGGTGGATTAGGAAGATGTGCTGTATCATGAGATTCCAAAATCTGGTTAAACCATTAATATTGATTGCTACTGACAACAAATAATCAATTTGAACCACGCTTCAGTCATGAAACGACCAGAATGGACTAGAACACATGGCAAAGTAATTTTGCTTCATGATAACACACCATCACACATTTCAAAACCAGTTAAAGATATGTTACAAGATCCTGTCTGGGAAGTATTAACCCACCTACTGTATCCACCTTGCTCCTTCAGATTACCACTTGTTCTGATTGATGGCACACACACTTTCTGATCAGCACTTCAAAACATGAAGAAGTGGAAAATTTGGTCTCTGAATGGTTTGCCAAAAGCAAGAAAAGTGCTATGGGATAGTACCACAAATTATCTGAAAGATGGGGGCAATGTGTAGCTAGTGATGGACCTTACTTTGAATAAAGCACTTTTGATATTTCTCTTAAAATTATCGTATTTTCTTTGATTACAAAATCCGCCATTTTTAACTGATATATCTAGTAATTCCTGTTTTGTCAATACTATGCTCTACTTTTGGGATGGTTCTTGTTTTTATTTATCTTTTAGCCTCTGAAATTATTGGGCTTCTTCTATGTTTACTAAAGTACAATTTTTGAAACATTTCTATAATAAAGCCTGGATTCCAAGTAAAATATACCTTCACTAAGTTCAAGATTCTCAGCATTTCTCTGTTCCAGGTGACAGCTGGTTATTCAATCCTGCTTTGTGCTTATGAATAGTTTATCCCAGATAATACTGTTTTACAAAGAATTTACAAAGACAGACCATGATGGTGACATTTATAAAGAATTACGGATACATTTGAATTCACCAAAATGTATTGCTCATTCAGGATAAACTTTGAACTTACTATGGTATCTTGGGTGCTCCAGTTCTTTTTGTACCTTGCCAGTATACTCTGAACAAGACAAAGGGCCTGAGGTAGTGATAATAGAAATGTTTTTAAGAATTCACTATTAAACTGTACACCAACTTCATCCAAACTTTGATTTTAGACTACCTGGTAGAAGGGCCAAAGGCACCCCATTTGATGTCTTAGATCTTTGAATTCATGCAAGAAATGGTAATAGCAATTTTAGTTTGTTAAAATAGCAGCATTCATTCAGTCAGAATGCTCTAAGATGTTGATACCAAGAATCTATTTAAAAAGTCTTCAGAGAGTTAAATTTTGCTTAAATTGAATGAGTGTTATCATCTCTGGCCTTGCCTTGTCCTTCTAGCTTTGGTTAAACTGAACACTATAACCTGTGGGATCTCTGGTCATGAGTTGAGTGTCACGCTAGTGATCTTGGGTCAGAACTTGGATATACTAAAGCCTCTGGTATTTCCAGGCTTCAAAAGTTCTTAGCACAACATGATGTATGTTTTATTTTTAATCCTTGTCTCTCCTTGTTTGACAGGGAAAGGGTCCATGCCTGGGTCATTTTCTGTGCCTTTCTTGTTCTTATTTCCTAAATGCCCAACGATTGGCAGGTAACATTTACCAGGTCAATCTGACCTCCTTGATAAACTAATTTTTCTCCAGTGTAGGCAAAGGGATGGAGACAAGAATGCTTGCTAAATAATTGCCACGTTTTAAACACATAGGTAGGGAAAATGTTTTAAAGATACAATGAGGTTCAACTTCCAACTCCATGGAATAGATGAATCCAGATTACTCATATTCTCTTGACATAATTTACTATGCCTGAGAGAATAAAAAATAGTGTTTGAAGTATTTTTCTATACAGTGGTACCTCGAGATACGAGTTTAATTCATTCCGTAACCTTGAGGCGTGAGAAACTATGAGACGCTCGAGTTGTGGTAAACTGGTGGGTTGTGTGCAGCCGGCCGATCCGCGCGATTACTCCTATCTTAAATGTTGCTCCTATTTCAAAGCAAAAATCACTCGCTGCATGGCTCATATCTCAAAAATCTCGTATGTTAGGGCACTCATATCTCAAGGTACCACTGTATTTTGTGTTAAAATAAATTTCCATAATACATTATTTTGGCACTAACCATTAAAAATAATGGGAAGAATAATAGCAATGCCTGGACAGAAGACTAACTGACATGGCAAGTATCATTAGTACTGTGTGGGAAAATGCCAGCATGGACCAGCAGCAGCTCTACAGTAAAGAGCTGTATTTCATACAATATGTATTTTTTTCTTCCAGTAATATTTTTTTAAATAATATATTCATATTAAGGGGTAATTTAATGTTATTTAAATTGCTTTCTATTAACTTCCGAAGAAATTACTCATGATGAGATCAGAGTTTTGCCAAGAGAGAAATTTTTTGGCTTACCCTAAAGAGGCCCCTGAGAATGTGAATTTACCTGGATCTAGGATCTGGCTTTCAGTACTTCAGGATTAGAATTCTGATATTTACAGCCCAGAGAATGGAGATCCATGTCATAGAACTGGATCATCTTGAGCCAGAATCACTGTATTAGTAAATAATATTAAGGTGATGTTTTATATGTTTATATTAGAAAATATGAACAATGGCACTTATTTGCAGAATCAGTTACTCCCTTGCTATTCACACACATGATGGGAAGTTCAAATAACAAAAGCATAAGGTTGATTGAAAATGAACCAGAACAATGAATTATTTACATCACTTAAATGATTAAGGTTGCCACCTGGAAATAATGAATTGATATAATACGCAAAGTATAATTCTTGAAGTTTATGGTTTGTCTCCCTATGTGTTGTATAGTTCTAAAGTGTATATTAGGCTATGACATTGCCCTGCACTAGAGACTGAAAGGTATAGAGGATCTACCTAATACATAGTCACAAACCCAAACAAAAAGCCAAAATGAGGAGACAAAGAAACTACCCCGGCACTGATTGGTTTGGGTCAGTGGATAGAGCATCAGGCTGCCAACTGGTTCGATTCCAGCCAAGGGCATGTACCTTGGTTGTGGGCACATCCCCAATAGTGGTTGTGCAGGAGGCAGTAGATCAATTTTTCTCTCTCATCAATATTTCTAACTCTCTGTCTCTCTCTATAAAAAAATCAATAAAATAAAATAAACAAACCCAAAATACTGGAGAATTCTTCAAAAGAAGAGATAAATGGAGAAGAGATAAGAAATTTATCTGAAACAGAGTTCAGAGTAATGATGGTAAACATGCTCAATAGCATGATAAAAGATAAGGTAACTATGAAAAAATAACAGTCTTAGATAAATAATGACATAACACAAATGAAAACACAATTGAAGGAATATATAGCAAACTAGGGAAAGCTGGGGATTGAATCAGTGAATTAGAATACAGAGTTGAAAATATTACTCAATCAGAGAAGCAAAAAAATACAAAACAAAACAAAAAACAAACAAACAAACAATTAAAAAACAGGAGAAAAGTTTAAGGGAGCTATGAGACAATGTGAACCATAACAATATTAGAATAGCAGGTGTGCCAAAAGAGGCATAAAGGGAGAAAGGCATAAAGGTGTTTGAGGAAATAATGACATAATTCTTCCCTAACCTGGTAAAGGAAAAAGTCACAAAAGTTCAGGAGGCACAGAGAACCCCAAAGAAGAAGAATCCAAACAGACCCACACCCAGACACATCATAATTAAAATGCCAAAAATTAAAGACAAAGAGAGAAGCTTAAAGGCAGCAAGAGAAAAGAAAACTATTACATACATAGGTGTTCCCATCAGGCTGACCCCTGACTTCTCATCAGAAAATCTACAAGCCAGAAAGGAATGACATGAAGTACTCCAGGTAATGGGTAGCAAGGATCTAAGACTAAGATGACTATATCCAACAAGGCTAACATTCAAAATAGATGATCAAATTAAGTGCTTCCCAGACCAAAAAAAAAAAAAAGGCTAAAGGAGTACATCACCACCAAACCAGTATTACAAGAAATGCTAAAAAGATTGAAATATTAATGTTTATTACATGTAACATTATTATATTTAAAACTAGGGGCCCAGTGAACAAAGATTTGTGTACTGGGGTTGGGGAAGGGGTCCATCAGCCCAACCTGCACCCTCTCCAATCTGGAAGCCCTCAGGGAATCCCTCTCCAATCCAGGAGTTTCTGTCTGACTTTGCAATCATATGAGCAAATTGTCTGAGACCCCAGCCCAGTTTGGTTTGTTGCTCACAGAATAATAGAGGCATATTTTTTTTCTTTGCTTCATTGGTGGAGATTTCCTGGAGGTTTTAATTTTTCCTAGCCACTCTAATTTTATGTCTCTCACCTTTGCTTTCCTTCCATCCCCCACTACAACAGTAACTTGCTCTAGGCTCACTTTGCTCTGGTGTCTAGGAGATCCATCTGCCACCAAAACTATAACTCCCAGAATTCCTGGTGCTCCCCATGTTCTTGATTTTCCCTTCATGCTCTCTGTCCAATGGCTTCCCCCTCTACCAAGTCCTCCAAGCTGCCAGCTCTCCCTCTCTGCTCTCCATCTGGCAGCTTGGGGAGCCAAGTTTCCTAAGCCACTCCACTCTCCACAGGCCCTCATGCTCTGCTCTCTGCCTGGCGTCTGTGTATGCAAATTAATCCACCATATTTGTTTTCTAAATTTGCATACTTACTCCTGATTGACTGCTGTGTGTCACTAAGGTATGGTCAATTTACATGTTTCTCTTTTATTATATAGGGTAGTTTTTCTTTTTTAAAAATATTTTTTTATTGTTTAAAGTATTTCAAATATGTCTCTTTTTTTTTTCCTTATTGATCTCCCCCAGGCGTTCCCCAACCCCCAGTACATTCCCTCACCTGCATCCTCCCAATGTCCTGTATCCATTGGCTATTCTTACATACATGCAGGCAAGTCCTTCAGTTGCTCTCTTACAGGACCCCCCAACCTCCCCTGCCTTCCCACTGTAATATGACAGTCTGTTCATTGCTTCTTTGCCTTTGTATCTGTTTCCCTCTCCTGCCTCCCTGATTCTTTTCTTTAAACATCTTGCCTCTGTAGGCTAGAAATAAACTTATAAGAACAAAAAATGGAGAATCCAAGATGGCAGCATACACTGCTGCCTCACACAACAATTTCAAAACTACAACTAAAAGACAGAACAGACATCATCCAGAACCACAGGAAAGCTAGCTGAGTGGAAATTCTACAACTAGAGGGAAAGAGAGGGGCTCACGGAGACCCAGAGGAGCTGGAAAAAGCTGAGGTACAGAGACACGTGCGTGGAGACAGCGGGTGCTGGAGTACCTGGCTAGTTTTCTCTGGCAGGAGGGAAATGGAGACTCTCAAAGGCATTTAACCCCTTACCCTGTGACACTAAACCCCAGGTCCAGCCTAAACTCATACAGGGGGAGTTTGGAATGTGAAAAGGGAGAAGTGCACGGAAATTTAGGGGAGTCAAAAAAGATCAGAGGGCTGGTGGCGTGCACGGCATTGCGCACAGAGGACAGACTGCTGATTGTGATGCTGGCTTTCGCGAATGGGCGGGAGACAGACCCTCCCAACTGTGCCGCTTCTGACTCCACTAAGCCCCAGTTTCAGGTGAAACCCTGGGGACCTAGATTCTTGTGGTCATGGAGCGCAGGGGAGCCAAAAAGGCAACGGTCTAGAGGCACTGCCTGCATGCTCACAAGGACAGCTCCAGCAATTACACAGTCACGTGAGACTCAGGGGCTGTGGGGCGGGGACTACTGGAAGGCACGTTGGTCCCTTAAGCCCTGAGACTACACTCACCCTAAGCTCAACAGAGAGGCTTCTGCAGTTTTGCAAGTCTGGTATCATAGGCTGAACCCAACACAGAAGTTCTCCCGGCATAGTGAAAATGCCAAGACAAGGGAAGGGATCACAAACAAAAGAAATGGAGGAAAACAAACAACTGGATATAGAGTTCAAAACCACGCTTATAAGGTTTTTCAAGAATATGCTAGAAAAATTGGATAAAGTTAGCGAGAGCCAAGAGGAAATGAAAAAGGACCAACTAGAGATGCAAAAGATCAAACTAGAGATGGAAAAGGTCCAACTAGAGATGAAAAAGGACCAACTAGAAATTAAACATACACTGACTGAAATAAAAAATATTATACAGAGTCCTAACAGCAGACTAGAGGAAGGCAAGAATCAAGTAAAAAATTTGAAATATAAAGAATCAGAAAACACTCAACTGGAAAAGCAAGAAGAGAAAAGAATCCAAAAATGTGAAGATAATGTGAGGCACCTCTGGGACAGCTTCAAGCGTACCAACATCAGAATTGTGGGTTGCCAGAAGAAGAGAGAGAGCAAGATACTGAAAACCTATTTAAAGAAATAATGACTGAAAACTTCCCACATCTGGTAAAAGAAATAGACTTACAAGTCCAGGAAGCACACAGAACCCCATATAAAAGGAATCCAAAGAGGACCACACCAAGACACATCATAATTAAAATACCAAGAGCAAAAGAAAAAGAGATAATATTAAAAGCAGCAAGAGAAAAACAGTTCATTACCTACAAGGGAGCAGCCATACAACTGTCAGCTGATTTCTCAACAGAAACGATGCAGGCCAGACGGGAGTGGCAAGAAATATTCAACGTGATGAATAGCAAGAACCTGCAACCAAGAATACTCTATCCAGCAAAGCTATCATTCAGAAATGAAGGGCAGGTACAGAGCTTCACAGATAACAAAAAGCTAAAGGAGTTCATCAACTCCAAACCAGTATTATATGAAATGCTGAAAGGTACTCTTTTAGAAGAGGAAGAAGACAAAGGTAAAAGCCAAAAAATTATGAACAACAAATACATATCTATCAACAAGTGAATCTAAAAATTAAGTGATTAAAAATTTGATCAACAGAATAAACTGGTGAATATAATAGAATCAGGAGCACAGAAAGGGAATGGACTGATAATTCTCAGGGGGAAAAGGGTGAGAGATGTACAGGGAGAGACTGGACAAAAATCATACACCTATGGATGAGGTCAATGAGAGGGAGGTAAGGGCCGAGGGAAGGGTGGGAGTTGGGTGGAGGGGAACTATGGAGGGGGAAAAAGAGAAACAAATGTAATAATCTGAATAATAAAGATTTAATTTAAAAAAAGAACAAAAATTGTTTGAGTCCTAATTTTAATGTCTAATAGTTATGAGTCCCAGTTTCAATGTCAAACAGCCCCTTATGTCTACACATCATCAATGGTATCTGGATGGTGGACAAATGGTGGCAATGCAGATCCGACTCTCTCTGGTTTGGTTCTAGGCATCCTGTAGCGATAACAGCTGCTGATTGCTCACATGGTAAGGCATTGTCAATATCTTCCATCTCTGGACTGTTTCTCCTCTTGTCTTCATGGTTGGAGCAGACCTGTCAGTTCCTCTCTGTTGCTGCAGTCCACTTGGTCTTGGAGTTATTTTCTGAAAGTATATGAACATATTCTCAACCAAAAGTTAATAAAGGAATCTTTTCTGAAAAATTGACTTGGGGTCCTTTTTATTTTTGCCCACCCGAATTTTCTTTGGCTTATTTTGATACCATGTGTGTTTTTCATGGGTGTCTTGCTGTTAGTATTACAAATGAAAATTAATTTTCTAAAGTAAAAATTTTCTAGATGTAATTTACTTACCGGATATTTTTTCTTACATGATATTATCCTACTATACCCCCTTTATTTTTTTTTCTGATTAATGGAGACTTTTGTAAAATTTTTAATGCAATCTTGATAACTTTACATTTTAATTTTTTGCATACAAATATGCCTGTTTTATGTTCATTGCATGTTAAGCAATTTTACCATGAGATAAATTACCAATAGAAATTTTAGTTAATACTTTAGAAACAAACTTTTATCCAGTACAATTAAATTTTCTTGGGTATTCACTTATTTCAATTTGCCAATTAAAATTAATCTGAAAGCTTGATTAATCTTTTACTGTAAAAGTTAATACTCTACCAACAATTTTAGATTATCCTGTAAATATTAGTGGAAAGGTTTATTTGCATTCTTAAATAGGCACTGAGCATTCCAGTGCTAGGCTGAATTTAGATATAGGGCAGCTGCTGTCAGCAAGTTTCTGTCTGTTACCTGGGTCCTAATCTGAGCTGGGCCCCGTCTCCGCCTGTTACCTGGGTCCCGATCTGTGCTGAGCATGGGAAGCAAAGTAGCCATGGGGACAGGAGACCTCCCTCAGAAGGGATGAGGGTTCAGACCCTTGCTAGGTTGACGGGGGGGTGGGGGAGGCGGGGATGAGGGTCCATGTCCCACTTCTGTTGACCCCCAAGTTCTCTCCTGATGGCCTCTCTGTGACTGTGCCTGTCTTAGGTTGTTCCTTCCCTGAGTAATCTTACCCATATATTGTTTATTACACATAACATTATTATATTTAAAATCATTTTTCTTGAAATATTTTTATTGTATGTAAAAAAAAAATAATAATAAAGAGAGAAAAATAAACCCCAGTGAAATATCAAAAAAAAAAAAAAAAAGAATTGGGTTCAGCCCTAACCAGTTTAGCTCCATGGATAGAGCGTTGTCCCACCAACTAAAAGATCAGGGTTCAGTTCCAGTCAAGGGCATGTAATTTGGCTGTAATCTTGATCCCCAGTAGGGAGCATCCAGGAATCAGCTGATTGATATTTCTCTCTTATCAATGTTTCTATCTCTCTATCCCTCTCCCTTCCTCTCTCAAATATCAATAAAAATATATTTTAAAAATAGTAATAAAAATAAAGTCAATAATAGCAGTGTTTACCTCCATATCTCCCACTATTTTCTAAATGTTCATCACTTATTATTTTTAATATATTTTGTAACTTCAGATCATGAAGTTACTACTGTTCTTGGAGACCATGAAACTGGTGTTGTGCTACCACTACTCAAGTTATAGTCCTGCTATTGAAACTACACTGTGAACTTGTCTAAGCAATGAGAAATTATATTCTCCTTGACGCTGCTGTAACTCCACCAGTGCTTCTGGGGCACTCAGCCATTGGGAGACCAATCATATATGCCTTCTCGAAACTACCTTCAGAGGGAAAATGACCTTCCCCATCTTTACTGTCTCTCAGTCTCACATTACAGTGGTACCTCGAGATACGAGTTTAATTTGTTCCATAACCTTGAGGCGTGGGAAACTATGAGATGCTCGAGTTGCGGTAAACTGGTGGGTCGTGTGCAGCCAGCCGATCTGCGTGATTACTCGTATCTCAAATGTTGCTCGTATTTCAAAGCAAAAATTGCTCGCTCAATGGCTCGTATCTCAAAAATCTCGTATGGTAGGGCACTTGTATCTCGAGGTACCACTGTTTTTCATCCCATTGAAAGTCTGAGAAAAGTAGTTTGCAGGAATCATTCTTAGTGGTACCCTGAGGAACACATTTAGAGCTGAGAGACATTTGATGCTCTCTGATCTAACATTTTGCTGAGTAAATATGAGAATTGATTGTATCTTAACATTAATTAAACAGGGCCCTTGACAGATTTATATACCCTTTTTAGGGCTTGGGAAAGTCATTGTTCTTTGAAGAAGAGAGTACGCAAACCACAATTTGGGTTTAAAGAATTTAATGTAGAATTACGGGTTTAAAAAATTGTGGAATAATTGGAGAAACAGAACTCAAGGAAGCTGCCCCTGAAGGTTAGGGAAATGTGCTAATGGGCAGGGATCCCAGCCACCAAAATTTCAACCAAAACACTAAAGCAGATAGTTCCCAAAAGTATGCTACAAAATTGTTACAATTCTCAAAGCCAAACAAAACAAAAAGCAGAACTGATAAGTTCTCACTGGTTGCCTCAGTCTGCAAGACTGAGATAGCTTCCAAGTGCTTATGATCACGCTGTCAGGAAATCTCACTCTGCCCACATCTGGCCACAGCTGCCTCCTGAGAATTATGGTTTCCTCTTCTTTGGCAGCTTCTCAATGTTACACAATTTCTCCTCATATTATTATGGAATTTAAAAGGAGAGTTTAATCTAACACACACACACACACAAATCATTGCTGAAAAGATATCCAGCAATATTTTCTTTAGAATATCCTGGGTAAAGGGAATAATTACACAAATATAAAAATGTGTTTATAAACTTTTTTAAATGTGGAAAAACTGTGAAACTAATTTCTAAATCATAATCAACAACATTCCACAACTCTTGAAAGAAATCTTCAGTATGCTTTGAAAGTGTTTAACTTAGGTAGATACATAATTAATGTTTATTTGAGCGATCAATATGACGTTGTCTGTAAGAATGAAGTAAAAACTGAGCTTTTTCCAGTTTATTTCTTAGGAGTCATATGTTTCAAAAACTAAAGATTTTCACTCTAAGATACATTTCAAAAAAACAAAAATTATTACTAAGGGACGACTGTCTCTATACAAACATCTTCCTTTATGGCTATTTTATTGCTTATCCATGGCTATAAAATGTTTTTTATCTTTTTTTTTTGTCAACTTAAAATAAATGAAAAATAAATTTAAGAAGAAACAAGAGGCTCGAGCATCTTTTCTTTTATGTGCCCTTATATAGTTATCCCAGTTTCCAGATCTAGAGAAAGAAACTTGTCCCAGTTTACATGTAAACAGAACAAATGTCTGTCTTTTCTATGTAGGATGAGTTCTATTTTTAAGCCTAAACCCCTTTGAAACCAATTAATACTAGGTATCTGACCTACATAATGGATTCTGAACCCCTTATTATTTTTCTTCTTTTTGTTTTCAAAGCAAGATTATTGTTTTTACAACTGTGTATCAATTCCTTGGGTAATTTCTTATGGTATATATTGATTGAAACAGATTTCCGAAATGCTCTTTAACCAATATTTTTACTCTAAGAAATACTTTTAAGAAATAGTGCCTTCCATACTACTGGTGTGAATTTATATATTTGGACTGACAATGTCAAATGTCTGTAGCCACTTGACTGCAGATCCTGCTGTAGAGTTGCCAAGCATAATCTCCCTTTAGAAAAGTTGTTAAAAAAAGTTAAAACCAAAATTGTGCTATTTATCTGTTCCTCTCTTCTAAATCTGTGCCCTTTCTTTTCCTTCTGATCTCTGCATTTTTAGTCCTTTCCCACTGAGGACCATTCCTCTGTGATCTTACTCTTGGGTGTCTTCCATTGTGACCTTTGTGTGGATAAACAGTTACCACATTTAGGTTTGTTCCACCCCTGAGTCTCTGCATTTTAAAAGAGAAGGTTTTAAAAGAAAATTGTAAGAGCTCTACCAAAAGGAAATTGTCTCCAGAGGTGTAATTTTCAGCATCACACTTAGTGCTGGGAAAGATATTTTGTGAAGGGAAATCTATTTAGGGACCTTTAAAATTCAGACATATGCACATAAATGCTGGCCGTGTTGTAAAGAAAACACTTCTAAAGGAATGCTCAACCTTTTATGCCTTTCTTTTTTTTTAATGTTTAGTAGAGCAGAAATGTTGGTGAGTCACCTTGATAACCACATGATATTATTGAATACAAGCTTTTCAAATTCCAGAATGACTTCTAGGATTTTTGTGATTTCTCTATAGAACCATATTGACATAAAGAAGGCTTATCCAAGAGCTTCATGTCTGACTGTATATCTGCTGTGGGTCTTTATATTTCTTCACTTAATATATGTGTATCTTTTAGAGAAAGGGCATCACCTCTATAAATTCTGAACCTAGAATCATCATTGGCACTTCCCTTTCTATAATACCCCATGTCTAGGTAAATTCAAAAGCCTTTGTAATTTGTCTTCCTCATATGATAATCTATAATAATTAAAGAGTAATATGCTAATTAGACTGGATATCATTTCAGATGTCCTTCCAGATGAAGCCAGGGCTGGAGGGAAGCCCAGGTCCCAGGTGCCAGAAGAAATCCAATGCCAACTGCCAGGGGAAGGAAGGCCTACTCTTGCACAAATTTCATGCACTGGGCCTCTAATGAACACTCATGCAACCCATCTTAAGAAATAAAACATATCACTATGTCATATTACTATACGGGCTTATTGTATATTTCCTCATTATTGCATACTTCTCCTTCCAACATCCTCATGATGACATTTTTCTTGAATTTCTTGTTCATTATTTTCACTGCATTTTTTAGATGACATATATTTTAATTTAAATTATTTATTGTTTAAGGTATTACATATAACTCCTTTTTCCCCCATTGACCTCTCCCCACACATTCTCATCCCCCAGCACATGCTCTCACCCCACTACTGTCTGTGTCCATGTCTTTTTTCCTTTAAATATATTTTTAAATATACACATGCACATATATATATTACAATGAAACATTCAACATAAATAGAATTCTAATGTAACTTACTTTTTCACTAAAAAGTTTATCTGTGCTGAAAGAGCTATCCAGCAAACTTTATTTTCCTAGATGATTATAACAATCTTTCCACCAATATGTTCTTCTTACCATGACCTGAGAGTTGTTTGGTGTTTCCTCCACTTGAATATGGGTGCAAGCTTTTGACTATTCTGATCAGAAAACTATAGCAGAAGTGAACTCTACAATTTCTGAAATAGATCATAAGAATGATTCAGCTTTCATTCTATTCTCAATTTTAAGATTCTCAACAGAAATTAGCAAGTATGATATGAGAAAACCAAAACTAGTCCTTGTGAAGAGACTCACGGAGAGGTTTCATGGAGAAAACTAAGAAGATCCGATGACAGCAAGCCTCAGTGGATTTGGGAATGAGCATGCCTTTAGACAATAGAACCCCAGCCATCAAGTCTCCCAACTGAAGAGACAGAGAAGATAGAGAAGGGACAAATCATGTTACCTGTGCTTTACCTAAATTCTGACCCAGGAAACCAAGAACACAATAAATGGTTGAGTTATATTAATAAATATGGGAGTACTTTATTATGAAACCATTTTAAGTGAAACAACTTATTTCCAGTTTATTTATTTATTTTTTATGTTTAAAAATTTTATTGGGGTATCTTGACATATAATAATTTGCTATTAGTCTGTAGAATTGCTGTAAAATGTACAACTTGATAGGTTTTGGCACATGTGTGCACGTGTGAAATTACAATAATCAAGTTAATGGACATATTTGTCACTCCTAAAAACTTCCTTGTGCCACCTTTCCCCACCTGTTCCTCACCTCTACCTTCAGAAAACCACATATTTGTCTTCTGTCTTTAGTGGTTAGTTTACATTTTCTAAAACCAAAGATTTGTCTTCTGTCTTTAGTGATTAATTTACATTTTTGAGAATTTTATGTCAGTGGAGCCATATAGTTTGTACTTATTGTTCTGCATTTTTATCTTGTTGCTTATTGTGATTACTGTTATTATTAAATTGTTTGAATATATCACAACTTATTAACTTATTCTCCTTTTGGTAAACACATAGCTTGTTTTATTTTTTGCTATTGTATATAAAGATGTTAATAACCTTCAAAAACATATCTCTAGTGTGTATATGCAGGAGTTTCTCAGGTAATATATGATTAGGAGTGGAATTGGTTTGATTCCAAAATATAATTTTACCAGATTTTGGCAAATGAACAATAGTATTGTACCAATTTATACATCTACCTACAATATGAGTCCTCATTGTATCAAAACCTATTCTATATATGCCTAGAAGTTCAATGCATGAAATTCATGGATGGCGGGGGGATGTTGTCCCTCATCCAGCTTGCACTCTCTCTAATCTGGGATCCTTCTCATAATCCAGGACTGCAGGCTTTCAAATACTCTCCTGTCTGTCTTCCTGGTTGCCTCTAACCACTTCTGCCTGCCAACCTGATCACCCTCTAACAACTCCCCTGCCAGTTTGATTGATACATAACTGCTCCCCTGGCAGACTGATTGCCCCTAACTGCCCTCCCCTGTCATCCTGGTTGCCTGAAACTGCCATACCCTGCAGGATTTATCATTCCCAACAGCCTTTCCTTGCAGGCCTTGTCCTTCCCAAGTGCCCTCCCCTTCTGGCCATTTTGTGGCAGCCATCTTTTTTCACATTGGAGCTGCCATCTTTGACCACATGGGGACAGCCATCTTGTGTGTTGGAGTGACAATCAATGTGTATATTGCTTTTTTATTAGATAGGATAGAGGCTTGGTGCATGGATGGGGGCTGGCTGGTTTGCCCTGAAGGGCATTCTGAATCAAGATGGAGGTTCCCTTGGGGTGTGGGGAGGCCTGGGTGAGGGTCCTGTGGTGCTTTGCAGGTCATCCACAACCCCTGGTGATCCAAGCATAGGCCAGAGTTTGCTGGAAGCAGGTATCAGGGATTTATTTTTCTTCTATAATTGAAACTTTGTAGCCTTGAGCAGAGTCCAGGGCAGACCAAGGCGGGCAGGAAGCTTGGCTTCCTCCATTTCCAAGGGCAACCCAGGCCTTCTGCTTGTTCCAGTTCTATGGCCACCACCATTTTTGTTGGATTAATTTTCATACTCGCTTCTGATTGGCTGGTGGGTTTGGCTTGTAGGCATAGCAGAGGCACTGTCAACTTGCATATTTCTTTTTTATTAGATAGAATAAAAGCCTAAGTGATTACTAAAACAGAAAGACCAGAACAACCAGAACAACTGGTCTCTATGATGTGCTGCCGGGAACCAATTCCAACAAAAAGTTTGATGAAGCATGGGGGCTCAACAAGGGCAGAGCCACAAATGTGTTCTATCGGCTAAATGACACTTCCCCCAAACCTGATCGTCTGCTGCCAGATAGCTCAGGGCATCTTAAATCTGCATGTTATTGCCTCCTGTTGGTCAAACACCTAAACAGCTGTAGGCTATTCCTCAAACTGACAATGCTTCTGTAAACCCTACCCTTTTGAAGTGTATGTCTCCACTTTGCCTAGGACAAATTGTGTTAATAAATAGCACGGGGTCCTTAGACAAGGGGTAGTCTTTAGTTCTTTTACTTGAAGCTTCTCTGACCCATGCCTTTCAAAACGATCTTTCATCCTTGGACTCTTTCTTACTCTATGCATCAGCTCCTGTATCCAGATTGCTGAACCCTTTGTAATGCTGGGACAAGAATCCCAGCAATGCGCACTGACCACTAGGGGGCCAATGCTCAATGCAGGAGCTGTCTCCTGGTGGTCAGTGCACTCTCTCAGCAGGAGTGCCACTAAACAAGAAGCTGGGATCATGGCTGGTGAGTGCAGCTACATTGGCAGGAGCCTCTCCCACCTGCATGACAGCAGATCTGGATAATGGCAACAGGTGCAGTGGGGCTGGGATGAGTGGCAGTGGAGCTGTGCCTGGCTTTGACTGGGGGTCTTCCCCAGCCACCTGCTGTTTTGGCACTGCTATGTCCCTCAGGGGGATGTTGGACATCCCCTGAAGGGTCCCACATTGTGAGAGGGCAAAGGCCAGGGTGAGGGACCCCACTCATGCACAAATCCATGCCCCAGGACTCTAGTTTTTCAATAAAAACTTGATATTAAAATCTGTCTTTTGATTATGAAATAATCTATATATAAAAAGCTAATATGCTAAGTGTCCATCCGACTGGCCTCTATGATGCACAATGACCACCAGGGTGCAGATTCTCAACGTAGGGGTTGCTGTGATGTGCACTGGCCATTTACAGTGAAACAGTACCACAGACCTGGTACCCAAAAAGCAACACTTGGCTTCCCCAAAGTGGGACACAGGTCCTCCCACCACCTCAGAGTGACACCCCACCAAATTGCAGCTGATGCTGCCAAGACCCCATGGCACAAAATGCAACTCACAGCTCAGCCAGCTTCGAAGTGCTGGTTGTGGGCACCAATAATGACATCACTTAGCAATGCCCAGCTTCCTCTCCTTACCAACTAGCCTCCTTGGAATTTCTTCAGTCCAGGAACATGACTTCTCTTTATAGCCAGGTGTAAACATTTCATATTTCAACCAAATGTCTGTGAAGCATTTTCTTGGGCCTCATCTCATTTGATCCTCACCGAAGTCCTGGAGGAGGTAGCTAGGAGACTCAGTGGAATACTATTTTCTTTTCATTATTCAGAAAACTGAGATTTAGAAAGCTTAGAAACTTGACCTAACTGAAAAGAAGTAAGAAATGATGGACCTTGAAAATTACTTCAGATTTTCTCACTGCCAGGAATCTAGTCAAATACTGCTGCAGATAAATATTTTATACTTTGTTCTCCTTGTGTAATCTACAATAATAATCTGCTTCATGTTGATATTTACTGCTATGTTGCTGACAATTACCTGCGAAAGAAATTGAGGTGCTTTGCTGGGCTGAAAAAAGTTTAGCTAAATCAGAATGCAGGTCTAATTTAGCAAGTTTATTCTATATATATATAAAAGTCTAAGTTGACTAGTGCATGTGTGATACATATAAAACTCTCGCTGGTGCCAATCACATGGGTGTGTTTCCATCTGTCATTGTCAATCATGAATTTGGTTGACACTTATAGAGAAAGGGTAAATAGCAATTTTAAAATATTCCTTATAATTAATTTTCATTTAATGTGCACATATTCTTGCATTGGGCCTCTAGTATATCATATTTGGCTTAAAGCTCCCTATTCTTTCCTTTAAGGTTGAGCATCATTTTATCTATTTATATTGTGGTGGATATATTAATAATGTGGATTTTTTCAATAGATGGAGTTACACATATGTTGCTATACATGTGATTTGATATGTATGTAATTTTGCTGTACTGAATTGACTGCAAGCTTCAAAAATTCATGTTAAATTTACTGAAGGTGTTAATATCATATATATTTTTATGATTAAAAATGTCAAATTTCATGCCCCAAAAAAGAGCATTTGAAGACATTTTAATTCATTACTTTATTTTGAAGAAAAAGTTTTCATATACTTTGGGAAGTTTATGGTGAACATGCTCTGTCTCAAGATCTTGTGAACACTGGTTTAAACACTTTAAAAGTGATAATTTCTATGTGAAAGACAAAGAACATCCAGGTCAACCAAAAAAGTTTGAAGACCAATAATTACAAGCATTATTGGATGAAGATGCTTGTCAAACTAAAAAACAACTTGCAGAAAGAGTAAACATTGCTCAGCAAACAACTTCTGATCATTTACAAGCAATGGGAAATATTTTAAAGGAAGGAAAATGGGTGCCACATCAACTGAATGAAAAAACAAATGGAAATCCAAAAAGTCATCAGTAAAATGTTGCTTCAATGGCACGAAAGAAAATCTTTTTTGCATCAAATTGTGACTGGCAATGAAAAGTGGATTTATTTTAAGAATCCCAAATGCACAGAATCTTGGATTGATCCAGGTAAACCATCAACATCGACTACAAGGCCAAATCAGTCCAGAAAGAAAACAATGCTCTGTGTTTGCTGGGATCAGGAAGGTGTGGTGTATTATAAGCTTTTAAAACCAAGTTAAACAGTTAATATTGATTGTTACTGACAACAAATAATCAATTTAAGCCACCCTTTGATAGTGAAACTACCAGAATGTGCCAAAAGACACAGAAAAGTGATAATACTTCATGATAATACACCATCAAACACTTCAAAACCAGTTAAAGACAAGTTAAAAGATCTTGCCTGAGAAGTATTAACTCATTGACTGTAATCACCAGACCTTGTTCTTTCAGATTATCACTTGCTCTGATTGATGGCAGACATACTTTCTGATCAGGACTTCAAAACATATGAAGAAGTGGAAAATTAGGTCTCTGAATGGTTTGCCTCAAAACAAGAAAAGTTTTATTGGGATGGTATCCACAAACTACCTGCAAGAGAGGGGAAATCTGTAGATAGTGCTGGATATTTGAATAAAGCACTTTTGATGTTCCTCTTAAAATTATCATGTTTTCTTTGATTATAAAATTCACCATTATTAACTGGTATACCTAGTAATTTACTTATATATACTAACATAAAATAATTCATGAATCACTTAGATAGACCATATTTAATTATACAATTTTCTGTTTATTAATTCTTTGAAACTGGCATTTTTGTTTAGCTAATATTAAAGTATTAATATTTAGATCTTAATAAAAGAGACTGATACCAAATTTTATTTTCTCATACATAATTATTTGATTAGGGTATCATATTTATATTAATTTTACAATGAATTGCAGAGGGATCTTAGTTTTATTTTTTCAGAATTGGATTTATCTTTTCCTATTAAATATTTGTTTATTTAACTACTTTCACTTTTAAAAAATCCTAGGCCACATTTCATTAAAATATGTTGAATTATGGTTTTAAATATTTTAACAAATGTTCTCTTTTCTAGTATTTGGGAGAGTTCATGAATAATTGTATTAATTCATTAAACATTTCATAGACTTCACCAATCATCTGGGACTTGGCTTTGCATTGTGGAAAATTTATAAAATTACTATTTATCCATTCATCTACTGATGGGCACCTGGGATGGTTCCAGATCTTAGCTGTTGTAAATTTCACAGCTATGAACATAGGGGTGCATATATTCGTTCTGATTGGTGTTTGGGGATTTTTGGGATAAATTCCTAGAAATTGTAGTACATTTACAATATAGAACACTATGCTGCTATATAAAAGAAGAATCCATTGTCCTTTGAGATAGCATGGAGCGATCTGGAGAGTATTATGCTATGGGAAATAAGCCTGTCAGAGAAAGTAAGTATCACATGTTATCATTCATATGTGGAATCTAATGAACAAAATAATCTGATGGCCAAAATAGATCCAGAGACATAGAAGCATGGAACAGACTGATGAATATCAGAGGAAAGGTGGGGGTGGGGAGCTTGGGGGTGGAGAAATGAATCAAAGAACGTATAAGCATATATGTATAACCCATGGACACAAAACAATAGTATGGTGAAGGCCTGGGGTGGTGGTAGGAGTAGGGTGGAGAGGGTCAATGAAGGAAAAAAGGGGACATCTATAATATTTGCAACAGTAAAGATACATTTTAAAAAGCACTATTTAATCTTTTTTTTGTGTTATAGTCTATTCAAATTTCTTACTTCTTCTTGAGTCAGTTTTGGTAGTTTTATTTTTTTCTATTTATTCAGTCTCCCATTTCTTGTTCATTGTATATTCTTGTATCATTTTTATTTATTTGTGGCTAACATTCCTTTCTTTCATTTCTGATGCTATTAATTTGGTCTTCTATCATTTTTATTTGTCAACTTAGCTAAAGGTTAGTGAGGTTCTTTTTAATCAACTTTTGGTTTAGTTCATTTTTCTCTAGCTTATCTATTCTCCATTTCATTAATTTGCACTATAATCTTCATTATTCCTTTCATTCTTCTTGCTGTATGGTTAATATGATCCTCTTTACCTCAGCATCTTAAAGTGGAAGACACATTGATTTGAGATCTTTCTTTTTCTTATATGTATTTATAGATATCAATTGTCCTTTAAACACTATTTTAACTATATCCCATAAATTTTAGTATATTGTACGTTCACTTTAATTTATATCAAAGTATTTTCCTGTTTGCTTTGATTCTTTTGTCTACCCATCAGTTTCTTAGGCATGTGTTGTTTAATTTTTATAAAGTGATTAATTTATCAATTTTTATTTTCTTAGTTATTTCTAATTTCATTTTGTTGTGGTCAGGGAGTGCAAGTTGCATGATTTCAATTATTTAAAGTGTATCTCACTGCCTTAGCTGGTTTGGCTCAATGACTAGAGTGTCAGTCTGCGGATTGAAGAGTTCTAAGTTCAATTTGGGTTTTGGGCTGAAGCCCAGTGAGGGGTGTGCAGGAGGCAACCAATCAATGATGCTCTCTGTTCATTGATGTTTCTATCTCTCTCTCTCTTCCTGAAATCAATAAAAATATATTTTAAAAAATTATTATAAATGTTTTTCACTTTTTTTAATGGCCTAGATGCACAGGGGTCAGCAAACTTATTAGTCAATAGAGCCAAATATCAACAGTACAGTGAATGAAATTTCTTTTGAGAGCCAATTTTTTTAAACTTAAACTTCTACCACCACAGACTCGCCCAGGCTGTGGTATTTTGTGGAAGAACCACACTCAAGAAGCCAAAGCTGCATGTGGCTTGCAAGCCACGATTTGATGACCTCCGGCCTAGCATATAGCCTATCTGGAAAATTTGCATGTGCACATGAGAAGTATGTGAACTCTGCTTTATTTAGTAGTTTTCTCTAAATGTCTATTTAGGCTAATCGACTTACAGTGTTCAAGTCTTCGACTGTTGGTCTTCTCTGTCTTTATTTTACCCATTTTTGAAAGTGGTATATTGTACTAAGTCACCAACTATTACTATTGAATTGTTAATTTTTCTTTTAATTCTGTAGCTTTTGCTCTACATATTTTGACAATCTGTTTTTACTTGCATATATGTTAAAAATCATTGTATATTATTCTGGCTGGTGTGGTCAGTGGTTTAACATCGAACTTTGAACCAAGATGTCATAGTACAATTCCAGGTCAGAACAATGCCTAGATTGTGGGCTTAATCCCTGGTAGTGGGCATGCAGGAGGCAGCCAATAGATGATTATTTCTCATCATTGATGTTTCTATCTCTCTCATTCACTCTTTTTTTCTCTGAAATCAATAAAATATATATTTAAAAATTCATTATATTTTCCCAATGTTTCAATGCTTTTACTATTATAAAATGTTCCTCTTTTTCTCTAGGAATATTGATTTTGTTTTAAAGTCTATTTTGTCATGTATCAACATAACCACTCTAGCTTCTTTTATGTTTGATGTTTGAATATCATTCTCTGTTTATTTTCCTACTTTTATTATTTTTTATCTAAAATACATCTAGAGAAGATATCATATTGTTGGTTCTTGTTTTTTTTCAATTCAATAAAATTTTATTGTTCAGATTATTACAATTGTTCCTCTTTTTTTTCCCCATACCTCCCCTCCACCAGGTTCCCGTCCCACCCTCTGTCCTCACACCCCCCATACACTGTCCTCAACCATAGATGTATGATTTTTGTCCAGTCTCTTGCCACATCCCTTACCCCTCTTCCCTCCCAAGAATTGTTCCCTTTCAATGCCCTGATTCTATTATATTCACCAGTTTATTCTGTTCATCAGATTTTTAAAAAAAATATATTTATTGATTTTTTTACAGAGAGGAAGGGAGAGGAATAGAGAGTTAGAAACATGATGAGAGGGAAATATCGATCGGATGCCTCCTGCAGACCTCCTACTTCGAATATGACCACAACCAAGCTCTATGACCTTGACCAGAATCAAACCTGGGATCCTTTAGTCCACAGGCCGATGCGCTATCCACTAAGCCAAACCAGTCAGGGCTCATCAGATTTTTTATTCATTTGATTTTTAGATTCACTTGTTGATAGATATGTATTTGTTTTTCATAATTTTTATCTTAACCTTTTTCTTCTTCTTCCTCTTCTTAAAGAATACCTTTCAGCATTTCATATAATACTGGTTTGGTATTGATGACTAACTCTTGTAGCATTTTATTATCTGTGAACCTCTTTATCTGCCCTTCAGTTCTGAATGATAGCTTTGTGGGTAGAGTAATCTTGGTTGTAGGTTCTTGCTATTCATCACTTTGAATATTTCTTGCCACTCCCATCTGGTCTGCATAGTTTCTGTTGAGAAATCAGCTGACAATACTATGGTGCTCCCTTGTAGGTAATTAACTGTTTTTCTCTTTCAATATTCTCTCTTTGTCTTTTGCTCTTGGCATTTTAATTATAATGTGTCTTGGTGTGGTCCTCTTTGGATTCCTTTTGTTTGGAGTTCTCTGCACTTCCTGGACTTGTAAGTCTATTTCTTTCACCAGGTGGGAGAAGTTTTTTGTCATTATTTCTTCAAATAGATTTTCAGTATCTTTCTCTCTCTTTTCTTCTGGCAACTCCATGATTCTGATGATGAAATGCTTGAAGTTGTCCCAGAGACTCCTTACACTATCTTCATATTTTTTTTTATTCTTTTTGCTTTTCTGGTTAGGTGTCTTTTGCTTCTTTGTATTTCAAATCTTTGACTTGATTCTTGTGATTCTCTAGTCTGCTGTTGGATCTCTGTATGTTACTTTTTATTTCAATCAGTGTATGCTTAATTTATAGTTGATCCTTTTTCATATCCTTGAGGGTCTAACTAAATTTGTCAGCTTTTCTATAAAATTCTTGAAAAACCTTAGAACTGAACTCTATATTCAGTCATTTGCTTTTCTCTATTTCTTTCATTTGTGACCTGTTTTTTTGTCTCCACATTTTGGCTGCTTCTCTGAGTTGATAGAGTGGTTTTGTGTGCTAGGTGTCCTATAGGGATCAGTGGCTCAGCCTCCCCAATTACCTGAGGTGGACATTCTTGGTGCACCCCTTTGTTGGCTGTGTGCACAGTCTTGTTGTAGTTAAGCCTTAATTGTTGTTAGTATCACTGGGAGGAATTAACCTCAAGGCCAATTGGCTGTGAGGATCAGCTGTGCCTATGATGGGAGAATTTCTATGTTGGAGACACCCTCATGAGGCAAGACTTGCTTCAGTGGGGCTTTGGTGCTCACTGAGTCTGCCCCCTGAGTGTAACCTTCATGCATCTGAGGATTTGTAATCTGGATGGTTCCATTCTGACCCCTGGGTACACTGGTTCTTGGATCTCCAAAGAGGTACTAATTTAGCCTCTGCCTGAGGCCACCCAGCAGGAGCTACAGAGAGATCTGCAGATTCCTCTTCTTAGTTTGGGTTTGGAGGTGCCCAGATGAGGCTCGACTGTGAAGCAATGCAAGCTACTGCAGGGCCTTGGGCCTTCTTTTGGATGAATCTCACTGACTTAAATTTGTTAGGTAAGTTTAGTTCTCAAAGGACTAGACCCATTCATATGTAAAAGCCTCTGCGCATAGCCTAGATGGGATGGAGTCTAAGGGAGAAGCAAAGAGCAATGGCTTTCCATCAGCCCTGCTCTAAGAGGCCCCTGGGTCTCAGTGTATCTCAAATTGCTGCAAGCACCTTTGAGAGAAAGCTGCCCTCGAGTTCCACCTACTGCCAGACAGTCCATTTTCTCCCTGTATGAGTCTGGGTCCCCAGAGTCTCACCCAGAACTGGAGCTCAGAGCAGATGAGAGCTTTTGTCTCCCTCCTGCTTGAAAAAAATAGCCATGTGCTCAGTTGCCAGCCCTCTCCACGTGCCCACCTCTGTGCCTCTACCTTTACTTCTGCAGCTCCTGTCTCTCAGTGTACTTTTCTCTTTCCTTCTAGTTGTAGAATTTCCACTCAGCCCTCCTTCCTGTCATTCTGGATGATGTCCGTTTTGTCTTTTAGTTGCAGTTTTGAAGTTGTTGTGCGAGGCAGCAGTTCAGATGGTTCCCATCTGGTTCTTACTTTTTGATATAGCCTTTTTAGTCTCTGCCTTTTGGTTGAATTACTTAAAATAGTCTTACTCTTTTGCTAATAAAGTTAGATTTACAGTAATTTTGTTCTTTGTTTTTTATGTATTTCATCTTTTTTGTTTTTCTGTTCTTCCTTTACTGCTTTCTTTGTCAATGGATATTTTCCAGTTAGCCGAAACTGGCTTGGCTCAGTGGATAGAGTGTTGGCCTGCAGACTGAAAGGTCCTGGGTTCGATTCTGGTCAAGGGCATGTACCTTGGTTGTGGGCACATCCCCAGTAGGGGGCATGCAGGAGGCAGCTGATTGATGTCTCTCTCTCATCGATGTTTGTAACTCTCTATCCCTCTCCCTTCCTCTCTGTGAAAAATCAATAAAATATATTTAAAAATATATTTCCCAGTTAATTAAATTAATAATTTATTTTATGGCTTTATAATATATGTAATAGTTAATATTAGTAATATTAAATAATAATGTATTTAATAATTTTACTACTTTTTTTAGTTATTTTTTAAAAAATTTGTTTTAGGATTTCTTCTCTTGCTTATTCTACACTCTTATCTACTTCAGAATTATACTAATTCAGTTTCAGTGAGGTAAGTATTATTCCTAAATAGCCCTATTTCTTTTTTACTTCTTTGTCCTAATTTGTTGTACACATTGTATGTTACTAATCAACAGTACAATGTTGCCATTTTACTTTACATAATTATGTCTTTTAAAGAGATTGAAAGAAGAGTGTACATATTAATACTTTTTATGTTACCTTCTTATTTACCATTTTTTGTTTTCTTTATTTGTTCCTACATATTCCAATATTCAAATCATATCATTTTCTTACTGAAATACAAAATTATTTCCACCAATCTTCTCTGTGCTATTTTTGGGAATACATTAGATATCTATATGTTCTATTCCAAAAATACAATTATATTATAGATATCAAATTATACAGTTACTTTTTAAATCAAATGAAATGAACAAATGGAAGAAACAAAAATTTATACTGTATTTTATTATAACATACTCTAAAGTACTTATATTATTACCTTTACTAGCATTCAGGGTATGTGTATGTGTGTTCAGATTATTTTCTCAAGTGACCTACTTTCAGCCTGCCTGAAGTTTCCTGTAGTATTTCTTGTAAGGTAGGTCTGTTAGCAGTAAGATATGTTGTATTTATTTTGTTTATTAATCTGGGAATCTTTTTATTTTGCCTATACTTTTAAATATATTTTTTTGGATATGAGACTGTTGATAATTCTCTCACTTTTGACCCTTTGGCTAGATTATCTCCACTGTGTTCTGGCTTCCATTGTTTCTTTTTCTCAGGAAGAATCATTTTTTCTCTTCTTTCAAGATTTTCTCTTTGTCATTGGTTTTCAATCTTTTTTTTTTTTTAAGCAGGATGTGTTTGTGTGTTAATCTCTTTGCATTTTTTAAAATTTCCCCTTTGTTGTTGGAAGTATTAACAGATGTCTCCTTTGTTTGTTAGTTTGCTTGATTTTTCCCATTGATCCCCTCCACCCTGCACCCACCCTTCCAAAGCCTTTACCACTCCATTGTCTGTGTCCATATATGCATATAAATCCCCTGGTTAATCACTCCCCACTCATCCCAACTGCCACCTTCCCTCTAAAGTTCCTCAGTCTGTTCCATGATTCTAAGTCTCTGAATCTATTGTGTTCATCAGTTTTTTTGTTTTTTTCATTAGATTCCATATCTGAGTGAGATCATGTGATACTTATCTTTCTCTGGCTTTATTTTGCTTATTCCCTTTGCATTTTATTTTTCTGCTTACAATTCATCCAGTTTCTTGTATTTGTTTCTCAAGCAATGTTTCTCAGTCATTATGTCTTTGAACAATTTTTCTCCTTTCACTCCTCCACTTCCAGCATTCTCATATATGTGGGTACTATGTTCTTCAGATCATGTTCTTTTTTTGTTGTCTAAAGTTTTACATATGTCTCCTTTTCCCCTGATTGAAAACCCTTCCTCCCAGCCATTCCCACCCTGGACAAGCCCCCACTGCCACAGTGTCTGTGTCCATCGGTTATGCTAATATGCATGCATACAAATACTTCGGTTGCTCTCTAACACCACCCACATCCCCTGCCATTTATCTCTATATCTATTTTTGTTCATAGGTTAATACTGATCATTATATTCCACATATAAGTGAGATTATGTGATATTTATCTTTGTCCAACTGGCTTATTTCACTTAGCATAATGCTCGCCAGTTATATCCATGCTGTTGCAAATGGTAAAAGTTCCTTCTTTTTTATAGTGGCATAGTATTCCATTGTGTAGATGTACCACAGTTTTTTTATCCACTCATCTGCTGACGGGCACCTAGGCTGTTTCCAAATTGTAGATATTGTAAATCATGCTGCTGTGAACACAGGGGTGCATAAATCCTTTCTGATTGATGTTTGTGATTTCTTAGAATAAATTCCTAAGAGTGGGATTGCTGGGTCAAATGGGAGATCCATTTTTAGTTTTTTGAGGAAATTCCATACTGTTCTCCACAGTGGCTGCACCAGTCTGCATTCCCACCAACAGTGCACAAGGGTTCCTTTTTCTTCGCATCCTCGCCAACACTTGTCGTTTGTTGATTTGTTGATGATTGCCATTCTAACCAGTGTAAGATGGTATCACATTGTCGTTTTGATTTGCATCTCTCCGATAATTAGTGACTTTGAACATGTTTTCATGTGTCTCTTGGCCTTCCTTCTATCGTCTTTAGAAAAAGTTCTATTTAGGTGTGTTGCCCATGTTTTAGTGGATCATTTATCTTCCTTTTATTAAGTTGTGTAAGTTGGCTGTAGATTTTGGAGATTAAACCTTTATCAGTGATAACATTTACAAATATGTTCTCCCATACAGTGATCTTTCTTGTTGTTTTGTTGATGGTTTCTTTTGCTGTATAAAAGCTTTTTATTTTGATGTAGTCCCATTTGTTTTTTTCTTTAGCTTCCATTGCCTTTGGAGCAGTATCAGTGAAGTTCTTTCGGCATATATCTGAAATTGTGCTTCCTGTGGATTCTTCTACTATTTTTATGGTTTCCTTCTAATGTTTAAGTCCTGTATCCATTTTGAGTTTATTTTTTGTATTTGTTGTAAGTTGGTGCTCCAGTTACATTTTTTTGTATGTATCTGTCCAATTTTCCCAACACCATTTATTGAAGAGGCTATCTTGGCTCCATTGAATGTTCATGCCTCCTTTGTCAAATATTAGTTGAGCATAGTGGTTTGGGTGGATATCTGGGTTCTCTATTCTATTCCATTGGTCTATATGTCTGTCTTGTACCAGGCTGTTTTGAGAACAGTGGCTTTGTAGTATAGCTTGAAATCTGGTATTGAGATCCCACCTATTTTATTCTTCTTTCTCAAAATTCCTGTAGCTATTCATCGTCTTTTTTTGTTCCAGATGAATCTATGAACAATTCTTTCTAGGTCTTTGAAATATGTCATTGGTATTTTAATGGGTAGTGCATGGAATCTATAGATTGCTTTGAGTAGTATGGACATTTTAATGATGTTGATTCTCCCAATCCATGAGCATGGTATGCTCTTCCATCTATTACCATCTTCCTCTATCTCTTTTTTCAGTGTCCTGTAGTTTTCTACATATAGATCTTTTACCTCTTTAGTTAGGTTTATTCCTAGGTATCTTAATTTATTTTGGTGCAATGGTACATGGGATTGCTTTTTTAGTCTCTCTTTCTGTAATTTCACTATTAGTGTATATAAATGCCACAGACTTCTTAGCATTAATTTTGTATCCTGCTACATTGCCGAATTCATTAATTAAGTCAGTTAGTTTTGGAATGGAGTCCTTTGGGTTTTTTACGTACAATGCAATGTCATCTGCAATAAGAACAGTTTACTTCTTCTTTTTCATTTTGGATGCCTTTTTATTTCTTCTTCCTTTCTAATTGCAATGACTAACACTTCCAGTACTATAACGAACAGGAGAGGTGAGAGTGGGCATCCCTGTCTTGTTCCTGTTCTTAGGGTAAATAGTTATAGTTTTTGCCCATTGAGTATGATGTTAGCTGTGGGTTTATCATATATGGCTTTTATGATGTTGAGGTATGCTCCTTCTATTTCCACTTTGCTGAGAGTTTTTATCAAGAAAGGGTGTTGGATTTTGTCAAATGCTTTTTCTGCATCAATTTATATGACTATGTAATTTTTATCTCTCAATTTGTTTATGTGATGTATCACGTTTATTGATTTGCGGATATTGTACAATCTCTGCATGAATCCTACTTAGTCCTGGTGTATGATCTTTCTGATATACTGCTGGATCCAACTTGCAAGAATTTTGTTGAGGATTTTGGCATCTATGTTCATGAGAGATATTGGCCTGTAATTCTCTTTCCTTGTGTTGTATTTATCTGGTTTTGGTAATAGGGTGATGCTGGCTTCATAGAAGTTGTTTGGAAGTATTCCTTCTTCTTGAATGTTTTTGAATAGTCTGAGGAGGATAGGTTTTAATTCTTCCTTGAATGTCTGGTAAAACTCTCCTGTGTAGCCATCTCGTCCCAGGCTTTTATTTGCTGGAAGCTTTTTGATGACTGCTTCAGTTTCTTCCATAGTTATTGGACTATTGCAATGTTTAGATTCCTCCTCATTGAGTTTTGGAAGGTTATATTTTTCTAGAAAAATGTCCATTTCTTGCAGGTTGTCCAATTTGTTGGAATAGAGTTATTCATAGTATTTTTTTAACAATCCTTTGTATTTTCACAGGGTCTGTTGATTTTTCTTCTCTCATTTCTGATTTTGTTTATTTGGGTCTTCTCTCTTTGCTTCTTGGTGAGCCTGGCTAGAGGTCCATAAATCTTGTTTACTCTTTCAAACAATCAGCTCTTGGTTTTGTTGATCTTTTGAATTGTTTCTTTGGTCTCCAAGTTGTTTATCTCCACTCTGATCCTCACTATTTCCTTCCTTCTGCTTACTCTGGGCTTTTCTTTTGTATTCGTTCTAGCTCTTTGAGTTGTAGGTTTAGGTAATTTATTACCATTGTTTCCTGTTTTTTGCAGTAGGCTTGTAGGTCTATGAACTTCATTCTCAAGACTGGTTTCACTGTGTCCCATAAATTTTGGATTGTTGTATTGTCATTGTCATTTGTTGCCATGATGTTTTTTATTTCTTCCTTGATCTCTCTGATTACCCAGTCGTTGTTTAATAGCATGCTGTTTAGTCTCCGTATGTTTGATTTCTTTCTATTGTTTTTATTATAGTTGATTTCCAGTTTTTTGCCACTGTGGTCTGAGAAAACGCTTGATATGATGTCTATCTTCTTGAATTTGAAGAGACTTTTCTTATGACCCAACATATGATGTGTCTTTGAAAATGACCCATGTGCACTGGAGAAGAATGTATATTCTGTGGCTTTGGGGTGAAATGTTCTGAAGATGTCAATTAATTCCATCTGGTCTAGTGAGTCATTTAGGATTGATGTTTCTCTGCTGATTTTTTGTTTGGAGGACTTGTCTAATGGTGACAGTGGGGTATTAAAGTCTCCTACTATGATTGTATTGTTGTCAAACTCTCCCTTAATATCCTCCAAGAGTTTTTTTTTTTTAATGTATTTAGGTGCTCCTATATTGGGTGCATATATGTTTACCAGAGTTATTTCTTCTTGTTGGATTATTCCCTTTAGTATTGTGAAGTGGCCTTCTTTATCTCTTGTTATGTCCTTCACTTTGAGATCTAATTTGTCAGATATAAGTATTGCAACCCCAGCTTTTTTTTCATTTCCATTTGCCTGAAATACCATCTTCCATCCCTTCACCCTCAAACTGTGTGCATCTCTTTTCCTGAGGTGGGTTTCTTGCAGACAGCAGATATATGGATCATGTTTTCTTATCCTATCGGTTAACCTATGTCTTTTGATTGGGGCATTTAATCCGTTTACATTTAAAGTTATTATTGATAAGTACTTATCTGTTGCCAGTTTTAGTCCTTACCCCCGAGTTCCTTCTTCGCTTCCTCTTTCTGTTTTTTACAGCAGACCCTTTAACATTTCTTGCATTGTTGGTTTGGTGGTAACATATTCCCTTAGTCCTTTTTTGTCTGTTAAGCTTTTGATGTCACCTTCAATTTTGATTGAGAGCCTTGCAGGGTACAGTATTCTTGGATTCAGACCCTTCGTTTGCATGACTTTGTACATTTCATTCCATTCCCTTCTGGCCTGATGATTTTCTGTTGAGAAATCAGTAGCTAGTCTTAGGGGGGTTCCTTTGTAGGTAACTTTCTGTTTCTCTCTGGCTGCTTTTAAGATTCTTACTTTGTCGTTGGTGTTTTCCAATTTAATTATAATGTGCCTTGGTGTCGGTTTGTTGGGGTTCATTTTGCTTGGGACTCTCTGAGCTTCTTGGATTTGTGTGGGTTTTGTCTTTCCAATATATATTTGGGAAATTTTCTGTCATTATTTCTTCAAACAGGTTCTCTGATCCTTGCTCAGTTTCCACTCTTTTTGCAACCCCAATTATGCAGATGTTGTTTTGTTTCATGTTATCCCAAAGTTCCCTTAGGCTCTCCTCTTGCTTTTTAACTTTTTTTTTTTCTAGAAGCTGCTGTACTTGTGTATTTTTTCTTACCGTGTCTCCTAGCTCACTGATGTGGTCCTCTGCTTCTTCTAGTCTACTTTTGATGCTTTCTATTGAGTTCTTTATAGCAGTGATGTCATTTTTCATTTCTTCTTGATTATTCTGCATTTCTTTTAGGTTCTTCTGCTCTTCTTCTTGCTTCTTTTGCATTTCTTCTGGCTGCTTCTGCATTTCTTCTTGCTTCTTCTTCATTTCCGCTTGGTTCTTCTTCATTTTCTGTTGGCTCTTACAATGTTGAATTTGTCTTCCATTCTTTTCATCCACCTTATGATCATTTCTCTGAATTCTTTCTCTGGCAGGCTTATTTCTGCTTCTATTTCGTTTACTTCCTTTTCTGGTAATACCTGCCTATCTGTCGTATGGGGGCTGTTTCTTCTTCTGCCCATGGTTTTTTTCTCTGGGTGTCTGGTTATGTAGTTCTCTCTCCTACATTGATTCAAAGGCACAAACTACAACACGACTCAGTACAGCACACAAGCCAGTGAACAGAAATGTATTCACGATGTTAATAATCACCAATAAGGTGACCACCAATGATAGACAATTTAGAGGTAAGTAGAGAAAGGGGAAGAGGAAATTGAAGGAAAAGAAAGGAAAGAAGTGCCAAAATCAAATTCGGAGAGGGAGAAAATGATATATAAATAAATGAATTAAAAATTAAAATTAAATTAAAAAAAGGAGTAGGAGAAAAAGAAAAGAGAAAGAGAAATAAAGTCAGAGAGAAAAGAAAGCGGATAAGAGAGAAAAGGTGGAACAAAATATATATGTCAGGAGAAAACTCCAATAGAACAGTCACTAATCCCAATAAAGGCCAGAAACCAGTATCTAGCGATTAATACAAACTGCAGATAATGACTGGTATTGAGGGAGGTGAGGGAAAAAAGGTAAAAAACAAAGCAAGCAAAAAGCAAAATAAAACAAGTAGAATAAGCTAAAACAATCTCACAAAACAGTTCAAAAAATCGATATAATCACTGTTTAGGCAAATAGTAACAAAAGGACATAGAGAAAAAACAACTTTTTGGCTAGTGAAGACAAGAGGAGAGAGGTTTGTATGGACTTGTAGCAGGGGATTTGAAATTAGATATATAAGTGTGGTGAAATTTTAACCAGGTAAATAGAAAGAATAGGGGGAATCGAAAGTTGGAAAAAGGAAAGAGAAACAAGACAACAAAATGGGGAAAGTTAGAAGGAAAGTGTTGGCATAAAGGTAGAGTTGAGTTGGAGTAAATTATACTAAAGGAAAGATGAAAATAGAATGTCCAAAAAGTTAAAATTCTAGTGGTAATAAATAATACTAGTTGAAAACAAAAATGTAATAATTAAAAAGTTAAAATCAATTGAGGTGGAAAGAAAAAAAATAGCCTTTTAATTAAAATATGTAAAAATGAAAAATGAAAAAAATTTTTTTCAAGAAAAAAAGAAAAAGAAAAAAAATAGAATGGTCATTCACTTCCACTATTATTCTGCTTAGCACTCCTGTTTCCCAGTAGGGAAGGTATTGCAGTTCCCTGTGTTCCACTCTTGTTGCTTTAATCTCTTTATTCTTTTGTGGTTATGCGAGAGTCAATTTGTGTGTCATCCACTGGGTGCCAGTGTTTCGCAATTGATCTCTGAGACAAAGCACAGGACCTCTCTAGGCTGTGCTCAGATTCTGCTACTCTGTGGTTCTCAAAGCCGGTTTGTGGGGATTTTGCAGCCGGGACACTGTAATTACTCCCAGGCTGTCCCTCTGCCTCAGATAAAAAACGAGTCATTTTCCAGAGCTCCCCTCTGTCAACAGCTCAGAGAGTTTGCCTCCACACTTAGGGATCACGCCCTGCCCACCTCCGCCAACCTCTCCAGAGGCAGCTTTCCCGCAGCCTGGCTCCCACAGTGTGTGCGTCTCTGTTCTGAGGGGCAGGAGACCTCACCTTATCCCAGGCGAAATCTGACCTTTCTGTGTGCCATGTGGATCTCTGAATCTGCCATGTGTCTGTGCTGATTGGAGAGCAGTGTTCTGGGTCTCCGGCTGTTCGGTGGGTGTTTCAGTCAGCTGCAGCTTTCAGACCGCTGCAGACATCCACCTCCCTCTGCAAGATGGCGAGGTCTCTGAGTTCGCGCTGGTGGCTCCGGCTGACAAAAACCCCGTGGCAATGGGGCTGCCTGGCCAGGAGAGCCCCGTCCAGCAGTTCTCCCCCTTCTCCTGGAGGATAACTGACTCTTAACTTGCCAACAAACACTCCCCATACGACTCTCAGCTGCTCTCTCTCCCTCTGCCCAGCAACAAAGTTCCAGACGCATCCATGTATTCCGCCACCATTTTTCCCTCCCAGTTCTAAAGTTATTTTATTTTATTTTTTTAAATATATTTTATTGATTTTTTACAGAGAGGAAGGGAGAGGGATAGAAAGTCAGAAACATCGATGAGAGAGACATCGATCAGCCGCCTCCTGCACACCTCCTACTGGAGTTGTGCCCGCAAGCAAGGTACATGCCCCCGACTGGAATTGAATCTGGGACCTTTCAGTCTGCAGACTGACGCTCTATCCACTGAGCCAAACCGGTCTTGGCTAAAGTTATTTTTTTTTAATGCATAATGACTGTTTTGAAGTTTTTGCCTGCTAAATAGACCTATCATAGGCAGTTTCTGTTGCCTGTTTGTTTGTTTTTATTATTTCCTGTGTATAGGCCACATTTTTTCATTTTCCTATATGGGTCATACTTTTTAATTTCTTTGCATATTTCATAATTTTTTCTAAAAATTTTATTTAAGATAATACATTATAATGCCTTTTTTTTAACCATTTCCTGAAACTTGTTTTTGCTTGTGCCATCCTTTTTTTATAATTTATTAGTTTGTTTATTGACATACCTGCCATATTTCAGTGAAGTTTGTGTTTTCATCAATGGTTAGCCTCTGATATCACTCTGTAGTGAGCATAGCCTGGCACATTCTCTCACAGTCACCCTAGGAAGACAAAGATTTTCGCAAGATTGTCTTTGACTGTCTTTATTTATTTTTTTCCCCTCTGATCTCTTTGTTAAGCTATCTGTTCTTGTTGGTATTACACTCAGTTTTTGACCTACAAGAAGTGCCAGCATGCTGTTTCATTGTTTTAACAATCTTATGAACATAAATTGTTGCACAATATGATCCAATTAAATTCAGGCCCCTTGTTTAAACCCCAGGAGAGGTCTTCTTCACTGTCTCTTTCTCTGGTTCTTCTGTTAAACTCATTTCTGATCTATGTTGAACCTGTTTGTCTCATAGAGTTACCAGTCTTGTCTTCATTGCTTAGTATCAAAATCTCTGTTGTTGTCAACAGTGTGCTTACACTTGAAGTTCTTCACTTACTGGTTGTTCCAATAAAGTATGTTCCTTTGGCCTGTCTCTTCCTCTAGGTATGGTATTTGCACCCCTCTCTGGAGCTGGGGTGGAAACAGTGCTTCAAGTCTCTAAAAATGGCATTCTTGCTTTACAAAGAGAGTGCTGGTCAGGAGAGTCACCTGTGGCATTTATGTCGTATGCATTATATATAGCCTGGGGCCTTCAATCTCTGAGCAAACGTAGGCAAGGGTAATTGGGCCAGTGGCCTCCACCTATCATGCTTGGAAGAAAGTTTTCATGTTATGAGTGGAGAGGCTGGATCAAGGAAGGGGGCCTATGTTCTCTAGGCCATTCTTGCCTGAAATCAAGCTTGTGCAGGTGGGAACACGTGTTGATGTGGGAGAGTGAGAAATATTACCTCATAAAGCTGCTTAACTTATCCTAATGTACTATTTGAGAGTCATAAAATTACCTGGAAAAAAAAAAGCAGTCAGAATTTTGGGCTCACCTCAATGAGTCTCCTATTCTTCAGATTTTTGGACACTCAAATTATGCTGCCTTGGTAAATTTGTAAGATATTTAAATGTGTGTATATACACATACCACACACACACACACACAATTCTTTTTTACAACTCAAACATTTGATTTTTAAGGAGCTTTGTTATAGCTGAAAGGTGAAAGTATAAGTTAAGAGCATTTCATTATTTTTTATTTCTTCATTGAAATAGAAAGCTGCAAAAATTAATTTTAATTATATTCATTTTTAAAACATGTTTTTTAGTTTAGGATAAGGTATTATTAATTTTGTTGTATTTAGTAAATAAGTTCTACTACTTTTTTATTTTTTTTATTATTTAAAGTATTACAAATAGTAGTAAATATGTCTCCTTTTTTCCCCCCTATTGACCTATGCCTGGCCTTCCCTATCCCCAGTAACGTGCCCTCACCTGCCCACCCCTCTCCACCAGTGTCTTGTATCCACTGATTATGCTTATATACATGCATACAAGTCCTTTGGTTGATCTCTTACAGCTCCCCCGCCCCCCATTTTCCAGCTCCAACCTCCCCTTCCTTCCTGCTGTAGTATGATAGTCTGTTCATTGCTTCTTTGCCTCTTTATCTTTTTCTTTTTTTTTCACCTAATTCTATTCTTTAAAAACATCTTACCTCTGCAGGTTAGAAATGAACTTATAAGAACAAAAAAAACAAAAACAAAAAATGTTTGAGTCCCAATTTCAAAGTCCAATAGTTCTGAGTCCCAGATTCAATGTCAAACAGTTCCTTATGTGTACACATCAACAATGGTATCTGAATAGTGTACAAATGGTGGCAATGCAGGTCTGACCCTCTCTGGTTTGATCCTGGGAAGACGCTGATGATGCATGGCATGCTCAGGGCCTACTCAAGAATGCAAATAATCCTTTCCACTAATATTTACAAAGTAATCTAAGATTGTTGGTAGAGTATTAAATTTGACAGTAAAAGAGTAATCAAGCTTTCAGATTAATTTAAATTGGCTAATTGAAATATGTGAATATCCAAGAAAATTTAATTGTACTGAACAAAAAGCTGTTTCTAAAGTATTAACTAAAATTTCTGACCAAAAGTTAAAAAAGGAATCTTTTCTATAAAATTGACTTGGGGTTCTTTTTATTTTTGCCCAAAAGATTTTCCTTTGGCTTATTTTGACACCATGTGTTTTTCATGGGTGTCTTGCTGTTAGCATTACAAATGAATATTAATTTTCTAACGTAAAAAATTTTCTAAATGTAATTTACTTACTGGATATTTTCTCTGGCATGATATTGTCCTACTATCCCCCTTTTTGGATTAATGGAGACTTTTGTAAAAATTTTAATGCAATCTTGATAACTTCAAATTTTATTTTTTGCACACAAATATGCCTGTTTTATGTTCATTGCATGTCAAGCAATTTTACCATGAGATGAACTACCAATAGAAATTTTAGTTAAAACTTTAGAAACAGCTTTTTTTCCAGTACAATTAATTTTTTTTATCAGATATAAGTATCACCACCCCAGTTTTCTTCTCATTTTTATTTGCCTGAAAACTGTTTTTCCATTCACTCTCAGTCTGAGTGAATCCTTTGCTCTGAGGTGGGTCTCTTGTAGACAGCAAAAATATGGGTAATGTTTTTTTAATCATTCATCTACCCTATGTCTTTTGATTGGTGTATGTTTAATGTTATTATTGACAAGTTTATGTTTGTTCTCATATTTTTTCCTTAATGTTCTTTCCTTTCTCTTGTTTCAGCAGTCCCTTTAGCATTTCTTGCATTTTTGGCTTGGTAGTTATGAACTCTCTTAGCCCTTTTTTGTCTGTGAAGCTCCTGATTCCACCTTCAATTTTGAATGATACTCTTGCTGGGTATAGTATTCTTAGGTTCAGACCCTTGCTTTGCATCACTTTATATATTTCATTCCATTCCCTTCTGGTCTAGTATGTTTATGTTGAGAAATCAGTTGATATTCTGATAGGAGATCCCTTGTAGATAACTTTCTGTCTCTCTCTGGCAGCCTTTAAGATTCTTACTTTGTTGTTAGTGTTCGCCTATTTAATTATGATGATCTTTTGGGGCTCAACTTGTGATGATCTTTTGGGGCTCAACTTGTTTGGTACTCTGTGTACTTCTTGGACTAGCATAGTTTTTTTGTTTCTTTGTTTTTTTTATTTTGTTTTTTGCAGTATCAGGGAGGTTTCTGTCATTATTTCTTCAAATAGATTTTCTATTTCTTGCTTCTCTTCCTCTCCTTCTGGTATCCCTATTAAGCAAATGTTGTTTCATTTTCTGTTCTCCCAAAGCTCCCTTAGGCTCTCTTCTTGTTTTTTAAGTCTTCTTTCCAGCTGCTGCTGTGTTTGTATGTTTTTTCCTACCTTGTCATCTAATTTGCTGATGTGGTCCTCAGCCTCTTCTAGTCTATTGTTTAGGCCTTCCATTGTTTTTCTTATTACAGCTATGCCATTCTTCATTTCCTCTTGGTTTCTTTTCATGTTGGTGACATTCTCATTCAGCTCCTTATAGTTCTCATTGAGTTGTGTGTATTGATCATTGAGTTATGTTTATCATCCATCCATTTAAACATTCTTAAAACCATTTCTCTGAATTCTTTCTCTGATAAGCAGCTGGCCTCAATTTCATCTAATTTCATGTCTGGTGATTCCTCTTTTTCTTTCCTTTGGAGATTGCTTTTTTTTTTTTCTTTGTCTTCCCATGTTTTTCTGTAATGTTTTAATTGTAGATCCAATTGCTTTTCTACCTAAGTTTTTTTGTTTCTTTGTTTGGGGTGGGGTGTAAAGGTGCTACTGGTGTATTCTCTCAGTTCTCTTGTGCTTGTTAATCTATTATAGTTCCCTACTTAAGCTATTTGGATTCTCTTGATGTAGATCTGTGAGCTTGAGCAGCACAACTGTGGTGTCTAGAAGTCAGCAGCCATGGAGGGGTGTGTCCCTATTTTTGCTGCTTTGCACCCTTAATTGAGATCACATGTGCTCAGGTGGGGCTCACATTGGCACCAAGGACCGTCTGTCAGGGTGATGTGGTTCAGGGGGCCTACACTCTGGAGGCATGACATGCACTGAAGTTGAGCCTCAGGGTTGTGTGTAGCTATTCAGGAGGGCGGAATTAAGAAATTCTACTGAGGGCCAGGGCACCCTTGTCTGTGTCAAATCACACCCAGCAGAGACTCACAGCTGCTCCCAAAGCAAGCTGCTGGTGCAGCCCTCTGACAATGCACCCTGAGGAGTCCTGGAAATGAGGTTGAGCTGCTGGGGTAAATGTGGGCAGTTATTCAGGAAGAGGGAACTCAGAATTTCTACTGAGGGGCTGTGTGCCCTTTTCTGTACAAAATCACACCCCAGGGGCTCTCATTGGCTCCCAGGCACTGTCTAGGGATTGGAACACCCTGGCTGCCTGCGTGTTGGAAAGTCACTAAAATGGGCTCACTAGAAATGCTCTAATGTGGGCATGCTGGAAAGGTGCTAATGTGGACAAGAATTCTGCTGCTGGGGAAAGGAAGTTTGCAATTACTGCTATGGAGGGGGAGGTCCCAGGGTCCACAGGTCTGCAGCTGTGGCAGCAGGGTTTTGGCTGCAGGGGCTGCTGGGTTGCAGGGCATTTCCAAGGCCTGTCTGGTTGGTGGTGTTGATGAGTTCCTCTACTACTAATTTTTTGAAAAAGTGTCCTTGTCTTGGGAATTTCTGTCTAGAATACCTGACAATAGCTTTTGTCCAGAGAAAAGAAATTGTGAGATATGATATATGCGTGATGTTGGAGGGAGAGCTGGGGAAGAGAACAGACAACAAAAAATATAACTAGAAGTATCATTTGCACAATTCTGAAACTCACTGACATAACCCTCACTCAATTTCTGAGGTTTATGTCATGCAGGAAAAACAAAGGTAATAGGGTCTGCAGATCTGTTGACTTAACAATGACTGTGAACTATCTCTAGCAATTCAAAACAGTGGCAAACTGTCTACATTTCAGTAACAGCCTGAGTTGGGAGATTATTGACTCAGAATATCTGAAGAAAAAATTAATGTATTAGTTGCAACAAAAATCTGTATGAGCAGTGATTTAAAATAATTTTTCTATGGACATGGGATGAAGTTAGTCTCATCAAATCAGAAATTAAATATTCTTGTTAATTCTTGAGCTTCACTAGTAAATGTTCAATTAGGCAAAATACTCTCCACATATAATAGTCAAGAGAAGAAAGCACTGATTCAAAATACAAAAGCCCTTCCTATTCTGGCACAAATCCTTCATCAGGATCAAACAGGTTGAATCATGACAGAGGCCTTTATGCCAGAGCCTGGATTTTCATAATGGGAGAAATGCTTTCTCCTTGTAATTACTGATAATATTGCTGGGTGAACTGAATTCACATGAAACAGTGAATTAGATAGTACAGATCTCTAGTGCAGGGCATGTAAAGCAGCAGCTTTGCTATTTGCATTTCATAGACTTCAAATGCAATTTTTAGATCAGCACACCCTTTACTCATTTTCACTTTTATCCCTTTTCTCCTCATTTACCCTATGACATGTCCTTTGCATATTTTTTATGTCATGTATGTTGTTTGGATATGTTATTCAAAAAATACCACTATTTTACCCAGCTCGTTGGTTGAGCATTGTCCCTTGCTCCAGGAGGCAGCCTGGATTGATTCCTCATCAGGGCTCATGCCTCAGTTGCAGGTTCAATCCCCATTAAGAAGCATGCAGGAGGCAACTGATAGATGTTTCTCTCTGATATTTCTATCTCTCCCTCTCCCTCTCTCTCTAAAATCAATAAAAACATATTTTTAAAATATCACTACTTCATCTAAACTCTCCTTTCTGAAAACACTACCTTTTAGATGTTGCTTATGTTACCCCAGAAATGACTTAATTCATAAAAATGCTTTGCTGCTTGACATTTAACCTGAAAAGATATGTATGTGTGTGTGTGTTTGTATGTGTGTGTGTGTGTGTGTGTGTGTGTGTGTGTGTGTGTGTATCACTTCAGGCAAGTGTAAGAGAATAACATAGCCTAGCTGACTTAAACAATATATATTCACTACAGGCCCAGGGCATGAATTCATGCATCATTGGGGTCCCTCAGCCTGTCCTGTGGGATTGAGTTGAAACTAGCTTTCTATCATCTCCCAAGGGATCCTGGATTGCAAGAGGGTGCACGCCAGGCCAAGGGACACCACCAGTACACAATTGGGGCCTGAGACGGATGCAGGAGGTTGGCCAACCAGGGAAGGAACCCTGGAGGGCTCCAGGACATGTCTGACCCATTTCACTCAGTCCCAATTGGTTGGACCCCAGCAGCAAACTAACCTATCGATTGGAGTGTCTGTCCCCTGGTAGTTGGTGCACATCATAGCAACAGGTCAAACAGTCAATTGTTTGCCTCCTGGTGTCAGTGTATATCATAGTAAGCAGTTGAACTGCTTTAGCATATAATTAGCATATTATGCTTTGGTTGGTTGAATAGCTGACTGGACAACCAAACACTTAGCATATTAGGCTTTCATTATATAAGATTACCCCCATTTTTGGAGGCTAGAAAGTTTAAGAATCAAGTTTCCGAACCAGATGATTTGGTTTCTGGTAAGAGCTCTCTTCCTGGTTTGTGGATGGCTGCCTTCTTGCTATGTCTTCACATGGCAGAAAGAGAAAGAGAGCAAGCTCTCTAGTCTCTCCTAGAGGCACAAATACCATTACTGGAATCCCACCTGCATGATCTCAATGAAACTTAATTACGCTCCAAAGGCCCCAATCCACAATACTATCACTTTGGGGGTCAAAGTTTTAAAATACGAATTTTGGGCCAACACACACACATTCAGCTCATAACACACTAGGATGGCAAAACATCACCACTTTGCTATAGATCTATGTAGCAGTTCTGGACATATGGCCAGTTAAGTGACTATTCGTGGATATTTAAATCCTGGAAGACTGCTTCCTGTGGCTGGGTATTTTCAGTTTGTGGGCTTCCAATATTTCTTTTAGAACCTTTTCTTGGAATCAGAGATAAATTTAATATGTACTATTTAAATTATTTCAAATATTGATTTTTAAACTATTCATTATGTAAAGTGTTAAGTAAGTCTTATACAGGTAGCCCTTTCATGTTTTAATTTAGTGAAATTAGGTTTCTTTGCAATCAGTTCTCTATTCTTTGGGATTAATATAATTTCTCTTGATATCTCATGGTCCTTTATTTCTATATTTAACAACCTGACCTAGTTTTTCCAATCTAGCTAAACTGAAGAGTTCAAGAGTTTCTGTGGATTAAATCTTTGAGGTTACAAAGCTAACTTGACCCTGCTTTTAAAGTTTTGTGGGTTTTTTTGGAGATTTATTGAATTGGAAAACTAAATGGCTGTCCGTTCATTACTCAGACCTTCCTACTAAACAAAACTGTGCTTAATTCTAGCTTTGCATCCTCTGAAGTTCAAACCTCAGTTTATATAGTACATATTCCCTTTCAATCCAAATTGCTACTGAGAACACTGACACCTCCAGATGCTGTTTAGCTTTTCTAAAATTATCACTGATTCCTTAAGCATCTGCAACTATAGAAAGAAAGGTAATAGGATATTCTAGTGAGCTGAATTTGGGGTGAGGGAAGGAGAGAGCAGTTAGAACCTCTTGTGCATTTCCCTAAAATTAATGTAGGAATGTGTCCCATATTAAAATTTTAAGGGCTTTATTCAAAGCAGTTTTCATAAATTCAGGGAATTTATGCAGCAAAACAGGGAAAATATTGTGCACTGGTGCTTCTTTGTAAAATTCTCTTGAAAAATAAGGAATATTATATTTCACTTTATCTGACTGGTTTGTACAAAAGGAATCTGGAAGTTTTCACTTTTTTGCATGCATTTTAATTGTCATTTCCCTTATTTGAATGAAAATAATATCAAATAAAAAATGAACTGTAAAAAATCCTAAAAAAATATTCTTTAAGAGATGGCCAAATTACATTTTTTTTCTATAAATATAACACAAATAAAAGCTCCATTGCTAGGACAACTATAATGCAATAAAATAATACATCATAATTACCACAGTATAAAAATAGTGGAAATGTTCTTTTATATATATATATATGATTTAATTATAATTCTATAACCCTAGTTGAAACATTTCATAGACAAAATTTCCTAGAAGGATAAGCTGAAAAGCTTCATTTGGATTTATTTAATAGAAGATTTTATTTTACTTTATTTATTTGTTTTTTTATATTTTTACTAGAGGCCCAGTGCACAAAATTTGTGAATTGGGAGGGGGGGTTGGGGGTGTCCATCAGCCTGGCCTGCACACTCTCCCAATCTGGAACCCCTCAGGGGATGTCCAACTGCTGGTTTAGGCCCGGTCCCATGGTACATCCTTCTCACAATCCAGGACTGCTGGTTCCTAACTGCTTGCCTGCCTGCCTGCCTGCCTGATTGCCCTTAACTGCTCTGTCTGCTTGTCTGATGGCCCCTAACCTCTCACCTGCCTGCCTGCCTGCTCAGTGCATGTCATAGGGTACCAGTTGTTCAGCCATTCAGTTGATTTGCATAATACCCTTTTATTATATAGGATTTATTTCAGAGAGGAAAGGAGAAGGAGTGATAGAAACATCAATGATTAAAGATAATCATTGATCAGCTGCCTCCTGTACACTTTCCACTGGGGATCAAGCTTGCAACTCAAGCATGTACCCTAACTGGGAATCAAACCACAGCCTCCTAGTTTATAGGTCAATGTTTAACCATTGAACCACAGTAACTGGGTGAGCCAACTTTTATTTTTATTTTATTATTTTATAATCATCACTTGAGAATGTTTTTTTCCACTGACTTTTTAGAGAGAATGGAATGGAGGGAGGAGGAGAAAGAGAAAGAGAGAGAGAAATATTGATATGTCATTGATTGGTTACCTCCCACACCAACATAGACGTGGGGCTGGAGAACAAATTGCAACCCAGGTATGTGCTCTTGACCAAAATCAAACTGAGACCCTTCAGTCTCAATGCTCTAACCACTTGTAACACCAATAAGGCTAGAAGGTTTTTTTTAAAGCTGCACTTCAAATTCAGGTAAATAGAGACATCAGGTTAAGATGACTGTTTGAATTTATATCATACAATCTCTTCCACAATAAGCAATGAATAGCTATTATGAAAAAGCAAGAAATAAAAAAGTGTTGATGAAGATGTCGAAATAGAAGAAACCCTGTACTCTGTTGGTGGGAATTCAGACTGGTACAGTTGTTATGGGAAATAGTATGGTGATTTCTCAAAAAATTAAAAATAAAATTACCAGGCAGTCTTACCATATTTTCTTCCTATTCTCTTTTAATCTCCTACAGTCTAGATTTTACCCTCACCACTATACCGAAGCTATTGATTTCTCTTTTCTTAATGTCAGTGAACAATGTTCAGTTCTTTTCATCAGCATTGGATACAACTGATCATTCTTTCATTTTTGATTGACCCTCTTCCTTTGTATTTCAAGACATAATTATTGTTTTCATTTTTCTTTCATCTCACTAGTTATTACTGGTCCCTCTCCTTTGTGAGTTCTTATTCTTATCGTTTACCAACTTAATAGTGAAGGGATCAAGTCCATGGTCCTCTTCACTTGACTAACAATCCTTCCAATAACATGGCCGTTTTTACAATTGCCATAATGTTTAATTTTATTTTTTTAAATAATATTCTCAGAGCAATTAAAGTCAATTGAGAATTATATGAATGACTTAGAGGGTTATCCATAATTTTGAAAAATTGCTATTTTTCTATCAAGTCAAATAATTGAAAGTTGACTATTTTTTAATAGGATTTTGATAAATAAAAAATTGTTATAATGAGATGACCAATGAAATTATCATGAAAGCAATTAGAAAGTAAATACATAAATAAAATGTTCAAAGCAGAATTAAATGTCATAGAGTTTGAAAACCTTCAAGTAAATCAGTCACTTGTTGATGGATATGGGTCAGAATTTTATTACTTTATTAAGAAGCATTTATGCATCTACTCTTCCCTGACATAGCATAAATATAACTAAAGAAATTGTCATATTTTATGAGATTTTACACAATGGCAGCTCTTGATCCTTAGAAGAGCTGAAATTATTTTACAAAAATTACATATCTAAAATTTTAATTTGACTCGTCATAATTTCAAATGTTTGGACCTATTGCAAGTTCTTTTGTGTGTGTGTCCTTGGGGAGGAATTTTAAAACCTCAGTAAGTTTATCAGAGAGTTTTTTATAATTTTTTTTTTTTTGCATGACAGTTGCTTTACTAATGGATGTTCTGTTTCTCAGGAGAAAAAAATATAAATATCATGCAATGTATCAGTCACTATAGTAACTATACCTTGTTCATATATAATATGACAGTTTGAACTGGCTCCTAAAATTGAACAACGACCTGATCTACTAAAGAGCAAATTGTTGCCTCACCAGAGCTCAGCTCAAGTCCATTCCCTCTTCTTTATGCCCCCCACCTCCCCAGGTGCTTATTTGAGATTTATTTACAAATATTCAGTTCTCTTAGTAAACTGGCAGGAAAATCAGAAGTATATTAATAGTTAAATGCGAAGAAATGGGTAAGTTTGCCAATTTACCTCCATTGATTGAACAAATATGAGACTATTTCTCATTCACCTATTAATTCTCTTGACTTAATGTATCAGCTTCAAATCCACTTTTTCCACAGAACTCTGGTTCAAAATATTTGGGCACTCCTCTACTTCAATCTCTATAATGTTATTTGAAGACAAATGAGGGTCAAAACTGGCTTCAGTTCATTTTAATTGCTGTTTTATTAAAATGTGAGACCACCAAACTTCTATAGAAAAATAAAGTATACCTTGACCAAAATCATAAGATAACAATAGAGACATATGATGACTTCTGTCTCCTCATTCTTTTTATAGCTACTTGTGAAATGAATAATGAATTATTTAACAATATTATATCTTAACATCATGAACTTTAAGAAATAAACTTTGATTTCTTTCATTAAGATGCATAGGTTTGTCTATATTATGAAAGAGGTTATTTAAAAATTACTGTCAGAGGAAGACTATGGAATCTAAACATATATAGCTCATTAATATACAGACTTGAGTTTGAGTGACCATATGTCCTTTAAAACATAAACTGTGTAAAATAAATCTGATATTAATTTTTTAATAGTAATGGAGATTATGTACTATTTTCATAATGGATTATACTACATTTGATATTGATATTATATTTTCATATATAATATTGCTATAATTGTTACATTATATTACATATTATTAATATATACTCACATAGGTCTTAAAATTAATATCCCCATGGATTCCAATATAGAGAGAAAATCAGTAATATATGACCTACCCAAATCTTTATGATGTATATATACATATAAATATATTATACATAATATAAAACATATGCAAAATTGGGGATCTGAATTTGGAAAATAATGTCAAATTGTGATTAATGTTTTTAAGAATAAAACAATGTACATTTTGTTGAGAAATTTCTCATGGCAATCCTGTATTCCTAAAACTTATAAAAAAATACAAACTAATAAAAATTGACTAGCAGGAAGCCTGAGTTTGGAAGGCAATTGAGAACTTCCTGCCTTCCTGCATGCAAAAAAAAAAAAAAGACTCCAGATATTCTTCCAGATCAATCATAGAGGTGATACAACTTATCTCACCACTTGCCACTCCTGCTAAAGTCCTTCTGGGACACATGGCCTTCACAACCTGTTGACTCTGGAGTATGTAATATAGTATTTCTCCCTCAAACACTAAATTTCAAAGAGCAGCATTCAGTGGAAGAGATATTAGTCAGGATTCTCTAGAGAAACAGCACAAATAGGACAAGAGAGAGAGAGAGATCATAAGGAACTGGCTCAGATGATAATGGAGGCTGAGCAGTCCCAAGATCTTCATGGTGAGATGGCAAGCTAGAGACACAGGGGAGCCAATGCTGTTTTTCCAGTCTTGAAGGCCCTCAGAAAGGAAAAATTATCTCTTGTTTAAGGGAAGTCAGACTTTTTGTTCTATCCAGTCCTTCAACTGATTGGATCAGGAACACCCACATAAGAAAGGGCATTCTGTTTTACAAAGTCTTCCAATTCAAATTTTAATCTCATCAAAAACACACTCATGAAAATGCCCAGAGTAATTTTGACCAAATATCTGGGCATACCGTGGACCAATCAGGTTGACACATAAACTTCATCATTCCTGGTTTTGCTTCTACCTAGAAATTAAATCTTGCCATAATCTTAATCTCTAAAGCTCATTTTATTACCTGAAAAATAAATAAATTTAGTGATGGTAACTTTAAATTTCTTATTAGTTTTTAAAAAGTGTATTCTCATGAAGGTATAGATATTTTAATAATATTCATTTAAGATCTCCTGGAATCAAATAAATAAGAGAATCAGTGCCACTTGGTCTATACAAATATCATTTCTATATCAGAATTACAGATATCTATTCTTTTGTTGGTCTTTAATTTTATTTTAATGTATGCAATCTAAAGAAAAATTTAAATAAATTTTCAAAAATTAAACCAGGATACTTTAGGAATATAGGAGGTAATATAATAGAAAAAGTTCAGTAAGAATAAGAAAACATCTTTGTATTCAAATGAACCTGTACAGTATTTTAACTCTTATTTATCTCCCTCCTTCATCTTGCAGAGAATCTTATTATCAGGGGAAGTGCTAGCAATTGACACATTTATAAAAATTGAGACACAGAAAAACTTGCAAATAAAGAATATAACTGTAGTGATAATAACCACACAAAAAAGGTCCTTAAGGTAGGTAGTATGAGAGATAATGGACACCATGCACCCTATTCACATCTGAACCAGTAACGTGTGCCTATAATTGCACATATTGAAAGGAGAAAATGATGACACAATTTCAGGATATTTTGATAATTACATATTTAAACAACATTTGCTCTTAACATGAACTAAGGAATCATTTGAAGCATTTTTCCAAATTCTTTCTTTTGTTTTTTATCAGTAATTTTTTCTGAGTATGTCCCAAACATACATTTATTTATTTACAGATATTATATAATAGGAGAATAATCAGAATATATTTAAAGAGAATGAAATTAAAACAGATTATATTTGTAATTTCAGATTTTTCTTTTTATCTCTAATGAAGTATCTTTCACAAACACATGAATAATACATACATCTACATTTACACAACTTTATGCATAAGATCTCTTTGTAAAGAGTGGGAAGATAAAAGGAGGAGATGGGACAGGAACAATTTTGGAAATATCTATTTTCACAAAGAATTTATTATAATTAAATTGTAATGAGAAGTATTCAGTAATAAAGGAAGAAATTAAAGGGAAATTGTCAACAAAAGTAGAAGTCCTTGAAAACTCTTTTCATAGTGAAATAAGGGGCAGGCATATAACTATAAATAGAAGAAATGAGTTACTATTTACTAAGGTGGTGACTTGGGCCAGCTTCACATCCTGCTTCCCTTGGATAAGCATGTCCACTTTAGATAAGGTGTGAAGGCTGCAAAGTGAAAGAACTTGAGAATGACCCCTGGAAAGCCTTAAAAATTGAACTGAACTTTGTTTCAATGATTCCCAATTAAAAAAAAAAAAAAGCAACCAGAACCTAAAGGTAAGGACCACTGGGTTATTTTTAAAATCATTCTTTTTGAGTTAAAAGGATAAAAATTCTTTAAATCAGTACATTAGATTTAGAACACTTAAAAAGCTACCAAACATTTAACAGCCATGCATAAATGCATACATATATGCTGAATCTATAATGCTTTTTAAAAATGCTAGCTCTCTAATAGTGCAGAAGAAAACAAACCGGTTGCTATTTGGCTTTCATTTGCTTTTGTCATTGGGAAAAAATGTTTGTTTGAGCATATGTACATGAACTAGAGGTTTATGAGTATGTGACAGGACATATCTCTTTTATTGTCACAAAACTTCTGTTTGTTAACTGCTAGACAGGCTGATTTGGTACTAGGTATGACTTAGCCCTACAAGTTCAGAATCATGAGCACTTCATAAGAAATCTTTCCAATGTTCTCCCACAGCCTTAGATACTGGTATGTATTTGCTTCTCTTTAAAACTGATTTAGCCAGTCAGCATATATCAGTGGTTGAGCATTGATCTATGAACCACACTTTGATTTCCAGTCAGGGCACAAGCCCAGGTTGCAGGCTCAATCCCTAGTGTGGGGCATGCAGGAGGCAGCCAGTCAATGAGTATATCTCATCATTGATGTTTCTTTCTCTCTTTCCCTCTCCTTTCTTCTCTGAAATCAACAATCCTATATAATAAAAGCCTAATGTGCTAAGTGTCTGACTATTTGTTCCACTGTTTGACCAGTCACTATGATGTGCACTATCAGGGGGCAGAAGGTCTGACTGGTAGGTTAGCTTGCTTCTGGGGTCTAGCTGATCAGGACTGGGTGAGATGGGACAGACATGACCTGAACAAATCTGTGCACCAGACCAGTTTCAGCCTAAACTCCCACAGGCCAGGCCGAGGGACCCCACTAGTGCACAAATTTATGCACCAGGCCTGTAGTGTGGTGTGTGTGTGTGTGTGTGTCTGGACTGCATTTTATGAATCCACCATTGTATAGATATACAATAAATCAGTTTTTAAATATATAGATATACTATATATATGTATATATATAATATATATTTTATATTTAAATATATACATATATTTTAAAACCGATTTATTAGAGATCTATACTATGGTGGATCCATAAAGTGAAGTCCAACTCTTTAGGGAAGGCAGGATGCAGGTTTTTAAAACTTTATTTTTATTGAATTTATTGGGGTGACATTGATTAATAAAATTATGTAGGCTCCAGGGGTACAATTTTATAATACATCATCTGATAATGTATTGTTTTCTCTATCTCAAGTCCAATTTCTTTCCATCACCATTCATCCTCCCTTTACCCTTTCCTACCTCTTCTCAGCCCATCTCCTTTCCCCTGGTTATCACCATTTAGTTGTTCATTAATGAAGTTTTCTTTTTAATCTCTTCAACTTTTTCACCCTGCCCCCTTCCCCTCCCTTATGACAGCTGTCAATCTGTTCTTTGCATCTATGAGTCTATTTTTATTTTGTTTGTTAGATAAATTTATACAGTGGAATACCACTCTGCCATGATAAAGAAGGAAATCATATCTTTTGCAACAGCATGCATGGATCTGGAGAGTATTATGCTAAGTAAAATAAATCAGTCCGAGACAGACAAATACCATATTATTTCATTTATATGTAGAATCTAAAAAGCAAAATAAACTAACAAACAAAACAGAAGTATTTCAACTATTTCATGTAATAAAGAAGAATTAAATCAAGAGAAGTCAAGTGCATTGCAAAAGATCACATATTGATTATTGAACCAAGAATAAACTGTAAATTCGTGCTGGTGCGTGAATTCATGCATAGTGGGATTTCTTGGCCTGCCTGGCAATCAGGGCTAATTGGGGCCATCTAGCTCAGTCCTGATCAGGACCAGAAGCCAGTTTCCTGTGGTCACTCACCCTATCCCCCCTTGCCCTCCCGGGCCAGGCCTGTAGCAGGGAGGAGGGGCCGTGAGATGTTGGTTAGCAGGGGGAGGGGCCACGGCAGGTTGGCTGTGGGACTGTACTAACCTCCAGAGGGAAGATCCTGCATTGAGCATCTGACACCCTGATGGTCAGTGTGCGTCCTAGTGACTGGTCGACTGGCCTAGTCACCCCACACAGCTTGTTCAGTTGTCTGTTCAGTTGTGATGGTCGCTTAGGCTTTTATATATTTACATATATTTCTGCCCACTGATAAAGAGACACACCAGACCAGGAAGCACATTTTAGATCTTGAAGAGTGATTCTAAAGTTTCAAAGCATATAAATCACCTGCTGGGCTTCAAGAGTCTATACTATTTCCATTGTTGTTCATTATAAACCAACTTTTGAGTACCAAAAGTTAGGACAAAATTGCCAGTTCCTTTGGTCATAATGGGATCTTTTTTTGTGCATATAGAAATGTGTGTGTAAAATATACATATATATGTATATAATATATATATATATATATATATATATATATATATATATATATTATCATCTCACAATACATAAGCCTAAAGAGCTTAAATAGAGCCCTAAACATGTTACATCTACATTTTAAAAAGTTCTTTTTTTTTTTACTTTTATATTTCAACTAGAGGCCCAGTGCATAAAATTTATGCATCAAGGGTGTCCTTCAGCCCAGCTTGCACTCTCTCCAATTTAGGATCCCTCTCACAATCCAAAAATCACTGGCTTCTAACCACTCAACTGCCTGCCTACCTGCCTGATGTCCCTAACTGTTCCCCTCCAGGCCTGATTGCCTTAACTGCTCTCCTCTGCTGGCCTGTTCCCATTAACTGCCTAACTGCCATCTTCTAACTTCTGCCTTCTCCTCTGGTGCCTTCTCCCATGGCCTCTGCAAAAGGGACCTCAGCACTGAACCAACCTCACAGTTGCCATGGCTGCCAGCTCTCAGCCCTGCAGCAGCTGTGGCTTTGTCTAGAATGATGTCGAAAAGGACATCTGAAAGACGTCCAATCTAATTAGCATATTACTTTTTTATTAGTATAGATAGGAAGTACAGTACTGTCAATTAATTATGGAGCAGGAAGTATCATTCTGAAACATATCATGCATGCCTTAAAAAAGGTCACACTTAGTGTTAATATAATTGAAGGAAATTAGAAGTTTTTTGTTTGTTTTACTTTATTTGCAGCTTAAATATACTAAATGATAAAAAAAATACCAACAGACAATAATTCTTTTATTTATTTATTTTTATTATTTAAAGTATTTTCTTGAGGACTGATTTGCTACCTTAAGCTTCAGCTCTTAACAGTTCTTTATCCATGATGTTAGAAAGAATTCAAACCATAAAAAGGAAGTTTGTTGGCTAAAAAATGATTCCTATGTTATCCCACCCATATCCAAAGGCAAGGAACAGAGCTTGCAAAGAAAACAGTTTGACTTTAAAGTTATATTTCTTACTTGTAATGATTCTTGTGACCTGGAAGAGGTCAAGAACTGCAGGTCCTCTTGAGCAACTTTTAATTAATACCCACTAATTAACCACATCCTCTTTTTCTAACCTACACTTTTTTTCAACATTCCTTTACCTCAACTCTTCTCATGAAGCTTATTAAAGAGTCTGATAGGCTTCTTTTCACTGTGATATTTTAAGTTCTGCATATTCACTCCTTCCTCAGGACAGCTGCATCTGGGGAGATCTTACAAATACCTGTCACTCAAAGACCCTTCCAGATCAATTCAATCAGAATTTCTAAAGTTAGTCCTAGGCACTGGCATTTTCAAAAACTCCCTACATGATGCTAATTCTCAGTGAGAGCATGTAATCATTATTAAAAGAAGACATTAATGGAAATTGGGTTTCAACAATATGTGCTGTGGACCAACCAGTGGCCATGGTTGCTCAGAAGCCCTATCGGGAGCATGGTGTTGGCTCCATGTAAAGAGATGGAGTAGGTCGAGACCAGTTTGGCTCAATGGATAGAGCGTCGGCTTGCGTACTATAAGGTCCCAGGTTCGATTCTGGTTGGAGACATGTACCTTGCTTGTGGGCACATCTCTACTGTGGGGCGTGTAGGGGGCCGCTGATCGATGTCTCTCTCTCATCGGTGTTTCTGACATTCTATCTCTCTCCCTTCCTTTCTGTAAAATATCAATAAAATACATTTTAAAAAAAGAGATAGATTTAAAAAGTAGGAGCATAAATTCTATGTATTTATCACAGTTGGCTCATGATGGAACACTAACATATGAGAGATATTTTTCAGAAGAAAGCCTTCTGAGTAGATGTCTAATTTATCACTTGCACTCTCACCTCTTGCTAGCACTTCATCTGCCGCACCCCAAGCAAAGAAAATTAATAAACCTGGTTTGCTCACCTCTGACCTTTCTCTTCTCCAGTACTTTCTTCCCAGTACTAATTGTAAGCAGATAGAAGAGGTAGATAAAACAAAAGGCAGCATCTCCAGCCTCACTACCTTGGAAAATTTCCTAGAAACAGCACTGAAACTGACACTGTAGGCTTCTATTTGGTTACCAGCTCTTCTGATCTAGATTGAGAGTGTGAAATCATCCTTGATCCTTACACTCAAGTTCCTACTCCTGTAACTTGCAGAGCTTCTCAATTACCTCAAAGATGAAAGCCCTGCATTGTCCATCCCATCTGTCATGGCAGTGAAAGCAGAGCCCTCTGGTCTGCCCCACTAATAAGGAGGAAGGTTCATAGTTCTAGGATTCAGACTCTTTGTCTGCCTGTTTTCTTCTAAGCAACTGCACTTTCCCAGTTACTAACCAAGGTATCAGCTGAGTACAAATTTGTGCAATATCATTCAAACAGGACCCCTTTGGAATTTCTTATTCTCTTGCCACAAACTGTGGACACCTGCCTTTAAACATGAGTGGAATTCTTTGTGTTACATAGCTTCATTCTTCATGAAATTGCTCAGAAGAGATGGGCCAGCTGATTTCTAAGAAACTCCTCCAAGCTATTGAGGGTGGCAAAAAGCTATTTTAGTCACGCCTCACTTATCCCCCTGAGGCCCATATTTCGAAAATGAAATATTAAAATGTATACATGTACACAAGCACTAAAATAACACAACAACACAAATAATTCAATATTTACTTTTCATACAGTTGTATTAGATAATCTTCAAAACCCAAGACTTTGGTCATTGATATTATTTCTTCTTCCAAAATAAGAACCCAAAAAGATTTTACTTATTTATCAGTTATTTGGATATGTTTTTCCTCAGTTTCATGGTTAGATCCTCACCTGTCTATACTGGTGGTGCTCTAGAAATTGTTACACTTTTTATTTTATTTTTTCTCTAATGGGTAGGTGCCATTTTGTTTTAGTTACATTATTGCAATAAATTTGATTTCTGCAATTTTTCATTTTAATATGCAATTAGCTTTTCTTTAAGAACATGAAATATTAGGTCAACCTATTTTTTCTCTAATTTAAAAGCAAATCTATCTATTTGTAATACATGAATTATTATTAAATTTTGAAATGACTTTTGTTTCTTTAAAATGATATGTCTATCTATGCTATAGAAAAATTATATTTCAAGAAAACATATAAACTTGCTGAAATAAAACTATTTTTTCTAAATTTTCTGAAAGTTCCTTGGTCAAGTTGTTTTTTTTATTTCTGCTAGAGATACTCAAAAATAATTTTCTGTTCTTTGTCAATGTCTCATATGCATGTTTAGTTAAGAAGTACTTCCCATATAGAGTTCCAAGCACTTTTGCATCTGAAAATTAGACATCTCTGCAAAAGCACACACTATCAACAGCACAAATTAATGGCAGTTCAAACAGGCAATCAAAGAGCAATGAAGTAATCATAACTAGCTCTTGGTGATATAACTTAAAATATGCTACTGCTCAGTAGGGATAACAGTAAAATACTAAATGATCAACCTTATCGCATTTTTTTCTTAGCATCAATAATTTATCAATGATTTCTAACTAGTTTTTCTCAGAGCATTGGTCTTTAGCCTAAGGGGTCACAAGTTAGATTCCCTAGATTCCCACTCAAGAGCACATACCTGGGTTGTAGGTTCTCCAGCCCCCGTTGCAGGAGGCAACCAATTGATGTGTGTGCGTCTCTCCTTCCCTCCCACTCTTTCTGGAAACCAATGGAAAAAATATCCTGGGTGAGGATTAAAAAAAATAGAATTTACCAATGAAAAGTAAGTAATAAAATATATGTTCAATGGTTTGAAAAAAATGATTATTTTTTTCTTTCTAATAGTCATTTATTATGAAAAGAAAGTGGAAGATAATCCTGAATCACTTATATGAGCTTATGTAATACACCATATAATTTTAGTCCATGTTTCTTCTTAATTAGTCTTATTTTAGATAAAAGAAAAATAAACAGAGTGATAACATCTTTAGAAAATTGAAAATGTTATGGATAGTAATGAAGTGACTATTGTAGAAGCTTGAATATTCTTGCCTAGAATATTCAGGCAATTTGACTGCTATGAAGCACTTGAGATTAGACAATATGCAAAACATTACTCTCAAACTTTGAAGATCTTTTATGATAGCTGTATTCTCTAAAGCTGTACTCAATACTTGTAAGGCCTCCCGTAGGAACATCTGCACCATCGTGCATTACAAATGAGAGAAATTCAGAGAGCTCCTGTGCAGAAAACTTTGAAAGACACATACATAGAGACAACTTTATGAATTTTTCTCATCTCTTGGATTATGACTTTAGTGATTTCTAAATGCCTAGTCTCTGCCCTTGAACTATTGTAAAGTTGTTATCTACGTATTTATTTTTTTAGGCTCAGCTGGAGCAATCTAATATATTTCCTTCTGTCATTGCATTTACTTAATCTATCTTAATTTCCTTTTATTAGTTGTTCCCAGCCACAAAATTCACCTTAGATTAGTTTATATTTGCTCTAAGTTCAGAATATATTGGATTCTACGATTTTTACTCTCCTTGTTTTGCTTCTTTGAAAAATCTCCATGCAACAATAATTATGGCATTTATAGATTTGATTTCATATATAGGTTTCATAAAATCAATATTATAAATGATTTTAAAATTTTAATACAATAGAAGAAAAGAATAGCTTGAGAAATTAGCTGGATTTTAAAATAAGTATAATCATAATTTATAATGTTTATCATTATCATTTTTATTGCTAGGTTAGCAGACAATGTTGAATTATTTTGGATGTTATCTTTTAATCCTCATAATAATGATATAGTACTATTTTTATACATATTATTGATGAAGAAAATAGTCTCTCTAAACATAATATAAATATATACATATACTATATTATTGTGTATTTATATAATATGTATATATTCTCATGTATCATATTAAAATCATTTTCACCCACATAAAATTAGCTAATAAAATTAGTTATTCTCTAGCTGATCAAGAGCAAATACACAAATTTCCAATATAAGAAGTTATAGTGGAAATATCAGAACCTACAGGCATTTGTGTAATATTAAAAAAATATTATGAACACATTTCTGCCAATTAATTTAGAACAATGCAATAGCCACATTCTTTGAAATACACAAACACATTAAAAGAACAAATAAATAATCTGGATAGTCATTTGTACATGGCAGAATTGTAATAGAAAACCTTCTTACAAAGAAAATTCCATGACAAGATGTGTTTTTATTTTTTTAATTTATTTTAAAAGTTGAGAATATTATAAATGTCCCCTATTCTCCTCTCCTTGCTCCCCACCGGGCTCCCGCCCCACCTCAGGCCCTCATTCACCACTGTGTGTGTTCATGGGCTATGCATGAATGTAAATAATTAACCAAAGAATTTACATGACCAGGAATTTTTAATGGAAAGTTTTATAAAATATTTAAGAGGGGGAAAAAAACCCTATTTAAACTCTTCCAAAAAATAGAGGAAGAGGCTAGATTTATTTGATCAGAACAAAATTGCCCTTTTCATACCAGTTATAAAATATAATAAAACTTCGGACCAATATCCTTCATGAACAAAAATGGATATTTCCTTGAATAAATATGAAAAAAATCAAATTTAGTAATATACAAAAAGAGTGACATATCATGACTAAGTGGAGTTTATGTTGGGAATGCATAGTTTGGTTTATCATTTCTAAATCAATTAATATAATTCTTCATATTAACAAACTAATGAAAAAAGTTATATTATAATACCAATAGTGCAAAAAATATTTGACAAAACTTGGCATTCTTTTTTTAAAATATTTTTTATTAATTTCTTACAGAGAGGAAGGGAGAGGGATAGAGAGCTAGAAACATCAATGAGAGAGAAACATAGACCAGTTGCCTCCTGCACACCTCCCACTAGGGATGTGCCCGCAACCAAGGTGCATGCCACTGATGGGAATCAAACTTGGGACCCCCCACCCCCGCCGCAAGTCTGAAGGCAGATGCTCTATCCACTGAGCCAAACCAGCTTTGGCTTGACATTCATTTTTGATAGACATTTACATAAAACTAAAATGGATAGGTACTTTCTAAACCTAATTAAAAGTATCTACAAAAACCCTAGCTGGTTTATCTTAACGAATAGATCATCAGCCTGTGGACCAAAGGGTCCCAGGTTTCATTCTGGTCAACAGTATGAACTTCCTCAGCTTCTCCTAGGCCTGGGACCTGGTCAGGGCATAGTTAAGAGGCAACCAATCAATGTGTTGCTTTCTCTTCCATATTTCTCTCTGTCTTTCCCTTTGTCTTCCACTATCTGTAAATATCAATGGGAAAATATTCTTGGGTGAGGATTAGAAATATTAATAACAAATAAATAAATGTATCCACAATAAAAAAGAAATATCATATTTTAAGTCAGGCGTAAGTTTAGGATATTTACTCTCTTTTTTTTATTTTTTACTTAATAAGTACCAACCGTCTTAGGTGGAATGATAAGGTGGAAAAATGTAAAGAAAATGTATGCATATTAGAAAAAAAGAAATAAAACATGTTTTTATTCATAGCTAAATAACTGTGTACATAGAACATTCTAAGTTTTTTACCAAAAAAGAGATGCTAAAACTAATATTTAACAAGGTTACAAGATTAATATGTTGGGGGGGAGTAGGTTTAGAGTTTTTTGTTTAGATAATAATAATTAATAAATAATAATGTAAGAATAAACTCTGTTTTGTATACTTTTAACTGTAAACCTACTTTTGTACCACCCTGTACAAAAACCAACTATATTTCTATACAAAGAAAATTGCAGCCTGGCCAGTGTGGCTCAGTGATTAAATGTCAACTCATGAACCTGGAGATCAAGGTTCCATTTCCAGTCAGTGCACATGCCCAGGTTCAGGGCTTAATCCCCAGTAGGTGGCATGCAAGAGGCAGCCAGTCGATAATTATCATCATGGAGGTTTTTATATCTCTCTTCCTCTCTCTCTCTAAAATCAATAAAAAACATATTTTACAAAATACAAAATTGCAGAGAATTGTTATAAGAAATTATGAAGGATCTAAATACTTGTGCAAATATACCATGATTTTAAGGGATTCTTTCCAAATAGATATAAAGACCAATGCATTTCCAATAAATGTCCGAATGGAAATTGTCATGCTGCATCTAAAGTATTTACAGAAATGCAGATGACATATCAGTTGCCAAAATAATGTTGCAAAAGAAAAAAAGAGAAGTTGGATTTTGAGGGTTACTATAAAACTACACTAATCAAGGCAGTCTATGACTTGGCATAGGAACAAACATATGGGTTAATGAAATAGAATAGTGTCAGTTGACTTTGGACAATCATGCTAAAGTTTTCAATGATAATAGTGTGATCTTTTTAAGAGATGAAATGAGAAACAATAGAATATCTATTTTTATGTCTACTCTCATCATTTTCTCAACTATATACAAAGTATTAAAAAATTTCCATGTAATAACTCTTTCCATATTCCAGAACATTTCTGAGAGAAACCAGTTTTATTAGCTTGATTATAGCAAATATAACATATTATATATTTCTACAAAATTATTTTTCTTGATTTTGTCTGTTTAATAGATCTAATCTTGAAATTTGCATGGAAATTGAAAATAACTTGTTCTCAGATGGCTATAGTAGTGGATCATAAGGAAAATATCAAAGAGTATTTGGGTAAACTATTGAAACATATAACACAATTATAAACACAGTTCCGGGGATTGATAGATTTTCTGAAATCCATTTATGTATTTAATTTCAGGTCAGTACATTTGCTATAGTTTAATTCTCTAATTTTTAAGTGCTCTACTTTTTATCATGCTATTCAATAGCACCAATAATTATGCTTCACTATCCTCACTGGCATTAGAATATTAATGTTTTGAAGGTACAGTTAAAAATCCATGCTGAATAATTATTTACTCAAAAAGTCATTAGGCTAAAACTCATCCAAACTAATAAACCACTTAATAACTATATCATAAAATAGATTCCAGAATCAAAGGGAAAACTGAGCAACCTGAATTGTGGGATGGGGTCAGAATACATTAGTTTAGTCTTCATAATGTGTTATACAAAAACAAGAAGGCTAGGATTATATAAAATCTTGTTTTATTAGAGAATATATTTATTTAAATAATGTCTCACTGGAATCAAATTATTTGAATTCCCTAGGGATATTCTTGATATGTGAATTTTTCTATTGCCATCAAGACAGAGTTTAAATTCTTTCATTTTATCAAGAATCTGCCATATGATAGATCATGTGTTTAGGCTGCAAATATGAAGATGAACGGAAAACAAAATTAGAGTTCTTGCTCTCAAAAAACTTGCAATAACTGGAGCAAAATATACCTTTGCATAAGAGGAAATGATTTGGTTAGTTAAATGGAGAACATTGGGGAAATACTTTCTTAAGGAAGTAATCTCAAAAGTGGGCTTTGAAGGGAGATTGGGTTGTTTTTTCCTTGGAAAATATTAAGGTAAGGTCATCTGAGCCTAATGTTACTGATTTGCTGAAAACAACTGGTAACTTAATTCCCACCCATCCTTTTAACTGCACACTATGGCACATAGAAGTCACTGTCATGTCATTATAAAGCTTGTTACCATGAATTAATTAACTAATTTGCATTATACAACCTCCTATATAAGAGAAAGCTTGTTCTTAAAGTACATTACAATTATGTGTGGTATTTCTGCTGTGGAAGACAAGTGTTACAAAAAGGCTATTTTGTTTTATTATTCTAATGGCAATCATTATATAAAGAAAAAATGGAATCTTTAATGAAAGGCAGACAAGAGTTACAGAGATTTTTCTTTTCTTTTTTCCCCATAATCCCTATTTCCCCTGTAAGTAGAGACAAAAATCAAGTATATGCAAATATCTTTTGTTTTGTTTTATAATTTTCATTAAATTTACAGAGGAGTTGTTAATAAAACTATATAAGTTTCAGGTGTACAATTCTGGAATTCATCAACTGTGAATTGTATTGTGTGTTGACCACCAAAGTTAAGTTTCTTTCCATCCCCATTCATCCCCATTTTTCCTCTTCTTTTTCCCCTATTACCACTCCCCCTTTTCCTCTGGTAGTCACTATACTATTGTCTGTGTCTATGAAAATTTTTTAACTTTTCTCAATCCCTTCACCTTTTTCACCCAGACTCCCAACCTCATGTCACCTCTGACATGTCAGTCTTTTTTATTTATTTATGAATCTATTCTATTTTGTTTGTTTGTTTATCAGATTCTACATAAGTATATATAGTACTTTTCTTTCTCTGACTGATTTATTTCTTTTAGCATAATGCTCTCCAGCTCCATCTACGTTGTTGCAACAGGTGAGAATTCCTTCTTTTTCACAGCCTTGTAGTATTCCACTGTGTAAATGTACCACAGGTTTTTTTATCCACTGATGAGCACTTGGGCTGTTTCCAGATCTTAGCTATTGTTATATTCATAATACTGCTATGAATATAAGGGTGCATATATTCTTTCTGGTTGGCATTTCTGGTTTCTTAGTATATTTCCCACAAGTGGAATCACTGGGTCAAAAGGCAGTTTTATTTTTAATATTTTGAGGTAATTCCATACTTCTTTCCACTGAGACTATAACCATTGCATTCCCACAAACAGTGCCATAGGATTCCCTTTTCTTCATATCCTCACCAACACAGTTTGTTGATTTATGGATGATAGCCATTCTGATAGGTGTGAGGGTATATTTCATTGTGATTTTAATTTGCCTTTCTCTGATGATTGGTGTTGTTGAGAATCTTCTCATATGTCTATTGGTCATCTGTATGTCCTCTTTAGAGAGATATCCTCTATTCAGGTACAATTTAATTTCAGGTACAGTTTTTAATTGGATTATTTGTTTTAGGGGTAAAATTTATATTTTTTAAATAAATTTTGGACATTAAGCCTTTATCAGATGTATTATTAATGAATATATCCTGCCATTCATTAGGTTGTTTCCATTTTATTCATGATTTCCTTTGCTGTGCAAAAACTTTTTAGTTTGATGTAGTCCCATTTGTTTATTTTTTCATTTGTTTCTCTTGCCAGAGGCAGTATATCAGAAAAAAATATTGCTATGAGAAATGTCCAAGATTTTACTACCTATGTTTTCTTCCAGGATTTTAATGGTACGAGTCTAACATTTAAGTCTAATCCATTTTGAGGTTATTCGTGTGTATAGTATAAGAAGGTGGTCTAGTTTCATTCAAGTATCTGTCCAGTTTTCCCAACACCATTTATTGAGATATTTTTAAAGCAATTAGGTAGTTGACAGTAGACCCATCCACATGACAATCTCACAGGAGGCTGGTCTATTGATAAGAAACATTATTTGAGATATCAAATTTAATGTAATCTACAGATACTTTTGTGAATAGACTAAAGGCAATAAACAATAGATTGCAACAAATAAAATCTTTCTGTTTTTAAGTCATGAATCAACGACAAAAACAACAATGACCTTCACCTTCTAAATGTTTGGCGCAGTGAAATAAATCTGAATAGCATGACTGACATGGATCACACAAGACAGTTATAAAATTAAATTATATTCTCTGTTAAACAAAGAAGCACCTTTTAGTAAATTATCGGATCTAAAATATCAATTCTTCTGGATTTGAGCTAAGCATTTGAAAGATTTGCTGGCATCCTGATTTATATTTCCGACAATCTCTTCCTTTTATTAAAGAAAAAAGGGGAAATTAAATTAGCGTGGGCTAAAACTGGGAATCTATTTTCATTCAGTGAAATAGCTGAAGTTGTGTTTTAAGTAGTTGTTCTAAATAAAAGTGAAAGCTGTGACAGTGTGAAAATGGCTAAAATTAAAATGAATAACTATCAAGCAGCCTTCCCTTTCTTATTATGCTTTGTGTCATGTTGTTTTAATGAGGAATGATGAGACAAAATTGAGCAAAGGGAAATCTTAGAAACAGTTATGTAGTAGTGAGATGTTTTAAAAAGTGTACAGATCTCAGTGGGGAGCCTCTTCACCTGAGTTATTTAAATTAAATAGGACAGGGCATGCCAAAGCACATATCTCACATAAAACCTTGCCTTTCAACTAGACATCCTAGATAAGCTAATAGTTCTTGGTTTGGGCCATTTTTAAAGAATATGAGTTTTTGATTACCAAAACTTCTTTTGGATATCTATAATTCCCACTATAAATTATATGAAGATGATAAGAAACTTCTGCCTACGGTATGGGAAAGCTTGAGTTAATTTATTTGCCAGATGTTATATTAAGTATTTTCTTTTCTTTTTTTAGATATGTTTTTATTGATTTCAGGGAGAGGGAGAGAGAGAGAGAGAGAGAGAAACATCAATGATAAGAGAGAATCATTGATTGGCTGACTCCTGCCTGCCCTCTATTGGGGATAGAGCCCACAATCTAGACATGTGCCCTGACCAGGAATAGAAATGCAATCTCCTGGTTCATGGAGTAACACTCAACTATTGAGCCACACCAGTGAGGCATGCTAGGTGTTTTCTTAATAAATAAATATATTGTAATGATAGAATTGTTATCTCATTACTTCAAATGTGGCTACAAGTTTAATGTAACTTGCACAGACTAGTAATTTATGAAGAAACAAAATAACAAAGAAATAAATAAAGGAATGCAAGCTGGTATTAAACTAAAGTCTCTATGACATTAATAAAATGCTCTTTTTATTGTAGGATTTAATATCAGCAAAAATCAATCTAACTGCATTGTCAAAGTCTTCAAATATTGTGAAATATAAATTGATCACCCTGTGATGACTAAGAAATATCTCATACTGGGCATTGTAACAGTGTTCCATAGATTTCCAAAATTTTAACTGTCATTAATTTGTCTGTGATAACAGCCCTGATTATAGCGTGAGTGACAGAGGCTAGTATTTTCATAATGGGATAAGGGGGACAGGATAAGAATGTGAGAAAAGATTAAAGTATTCAAAGATTAGTGAAAAGTCAATGATGCTGTCATATTCTCTGTCACCCAAATACTTTAGGCAAATAAACTAATGTTTCTTGGTTTGTGTAGAAAAATCATGATCGCCTATCACATGAAAAAGTAGAAAGGAAAGTGTGATCTAAGGGTTCCTTATATATACTTAAAACCAAATCACATGTTTTCAACCCAACTACTTACATATAATAGTAGGAATAGGATGAGATACAAGTAGAAAACAGTAGTATTTTTTTTTAATTTTAAGTTGAATTAAAATTTATAAATGATTTTGATAATGTAGCTAAAATAAAAAAAATAGAAAGGTAGCTCTTGCTTCCATGAATAAGTAAATCATGAAGAAATTATATAATACTAGAGGTCTGATGCACAAAATTCATGCAAGGGGCTCTGCTCCTGCTTCCCTGACAGCTGCCTTGGCCCCCACTACTGTGGCTTAGTCTGAAAGGTCATCCAGAAGGATATCTAGTTTATTTTGCATATTATGCTTTTATTATTATAGACTAGAGGCCCAGTGCACAAAATTCATGCACTAGGGGTGGGGTGTCCTCAGCCCAGCCCACATGCTCTCTACTCTGGGATTCCTTAGGGGATGTCTGACTGCCAGTTAAGGCCTGATCTCTGTGGACATCTCTCTCACAATCTGGGACTGCTGGCTCCCAACCACTCACCTGACTGCCTGCCTAATTGCCCCTAACTACTTCTGCCTGCCAGCCTGATCACCCCTTAACTGCTCTCCTACCACCCTGATCGACATCTAACTACTTCCCTGCCATCCTGATTGCCCCCAACTGCCCTCCCCTGCAGGCCTGGTCACCCACCACTGCCTTCCCCTGCTGGCCATATTGTAGCGGTCATCTTCTGATGACATGGGCACACCCATCTTGTGATCACACAGGGTGGTCATCCTGTTACCACCTAGGGGAGGCCATTTTGTGACCACATGGGAGCGGCCATCTTGTGTAAGGGTTTGATGGTCAATTTGCATATTACCTCTTTATCATATACATTGAGTGGACAGATTATTATGACCAATTGATGTTTGTAGGCAAATTAGCTGTACATTGTATTGTATGGGATATGGAAGCTGAAAGCCTGTTCTAACACCTTTGCTGTCTGAAGTTACCAAGATAAAACGTCTCCAATTCACACAGGAACACAAGGATTGGACAGTCGAGTATTGGAAAAAAGTCATGTGGTCCAATGAATCACATTTCCAGTTTTATCATGCAGGTGGCAGAGTGAGAATCTGGTGAAAACAGCATGAAAGCATTCACCCCACATGCATGAATATAACCCTTCAAGCTAATGGAGGCAGTGTTATGGTTTGGAGCATGTTTTCCTGGCATGATTTGGGCCCTTTAATTCGTGTGAAACAACATCTGAATAGCACAATATACCTAAGTATTGTTACTAATCAAGTTCATCCTATCATATTGATGGTGTATCCCCATGGAGATGACTTCTTTCAACAAGACAATGTGCCATACCACGGTGCTAGTATTGTGCAGGAGTGCTTTCAAGAACATGAGGGAGACTTTACCTTGATTAGGTGGTCCCCACAATCACCAGATCTCAATCCAATTGAGCATTTGAGGGATGAAGTTAAAAGAGCCATCAGGCAGCTGGTTCCACAACCATCAAATCTCACAAAATTGGACAGTGCTATTCATCAGGCATCGTGTCAGATTCCTCACATCACCTTTCAACATCTCGTAGAGTCAATGCCAAGAAGAATCGCCTCAGTATTGAAGGCAAAAGGTGGCCCAATGAAGTACTGATGGGGTGGTCATAATAATATGGCCACTCAGTGTATGAAAGATAGCTATATGTTTTTAAAAAAAGAAAAGGAATTATCTTTCTGCTGTAAATAAGTAGAAACCTAGAAAGAAAAACAGAAAACAATTGTTTCCTGATATTGGAAGTTGCACAGCATTATTATTCTTTAGAAAAGGAAAATAAAATGAGGTACAGCCCAGTATCATAAGGCTTTTTACCTGGGGGCAGTGCAAGGAGGACCCAAACAGAGCCTAATAATCTCACTGAGCTGAAGAGATTTGTCAGATGTCAGGGCTATTAAAGGGGCTAAAATAAATTGAGAAAAATATCAGAAAGAAGTTATTTGGAGACAGTGTTCCTAAAATCTTTACAGAATTTTTTTTGATTCTTTTGCTGAATGTCAACCTGTTGAAATAGATTTCTGGATTTTTATATTTCAACTAGAGGCCTGATGTACACAATTTGTGCAAGGGTTTGGTCCTTGCCACCACAGTGGCTGCCTCGGATCTTGCTGCCTCCATGGCTGCCTCTGTCCTACCCACTCCCTTCCCCCCTCCAAGCCCCCACCGCCCGCCACTGCTTCATCCAGAAAATCGTCTGGAAGAACATCCAGTCTAATTAACATATTATGCTTTTATTATTATAGATGCTTTAAAGATGATACTTCATTGTCTTCTGACTTAACTCTTCTCTTTGTTCCTATGTATGTACTGTGTATTTTTATGTCTGGCTGCATCATATATATTCGTTATTTTTAATATTCAACAATTTTAACATAATGTTTTGATATGTGTGTGTGTTTTTCTTTTGACTTATCCAGCCTAATAATCTCTAATCCATGGATATGTAGTTTTCTGCCTTTTATTAATATGTGGAAATTATGGGAAAATATGTATTCAGATATTTCTTGTGCTCTCTTCTCTCTCTTCTTTCCCTGAAATTTCAAATATTCACAAAGATAGACAGTTTATGTTATTCACATCTCTTGTTATTATTCTATTCCTTAAAAAATAATTCCGTTTTTTATGCTCTGTTTTTTGACTTGAGTAAATTCTATTGACCTAATTTTAATTTATCAATTCTTCTCAGTTGTGTTAAAGCTACTGATGCAATGATCAGTCAAATATTTTACCTTGGTTTTCATATGTTCCATTTTAACATTTTTCATTTGATTCTTTCATATGTTTCTTTCTCTGCTGAAATTTTCCCATCTGTATATTTGCATATCCTTATAAACAAGAACTTCTCTTATTGTAATCATAGCAATATTTATTGATTTTTTTTCAATTAAATTTATTGGGGTGACATTGGTCAACAGGATCATATAGGTTTCAGGTATATGTTTCTAGTTACAAGATCTGTATTTTGCACCGTGCACCTACCATCCAAAGTCAAATCTGTCCTGTCTATATATCAGTACCTCCTTCACCCTTTACCCCCTTTCATCTGGCAACCAACACACTGCTGTTTATATCTATGAGTTGCAGTTTTATATTCTACATATGAGTGAAATTAGATGGTTCTTAGCTTTTTATGACTGGTTTATTTCACTTACCATAATAGTCTCAAGGTCCATCCATGTTGTTGCAAATGTCACTATTTCATTATTTCTTATGGCTGAGTAGTATTCCACTGTGTATATGTACCACATCATCTATATCCAGTCCTCTATCACAGGACACGTAGGTTGTTTCCATGTCTCAGCCACTATGAAGAATGCTGCAAAGAACATGGAATGCATATATCTTTGCAAATACATGATTTTGAAGTTTTCAGATACATATCCAGAAGAGGGATTGCTGGGTTGTATGATAGCTCTAATCTCAAATGTTTAAGGAATTACTAGACTACTTTTTACAATGGTTGAACAAGTAAGTCTACATTACCACCAGCAGAGAATGAGGGTTCCCTTTTTTATATAATCTCTTCAACACTTGCTATTCTTTGTCTTACTAATAATGACTACTTTTAAAGGTGTGAGATGGGATCTTATTGTAGTTTTGATTTGCATTTCTCTAATTGCCAATAAGGTTGAATATCTTTTCATACATTTATTGTCTATTTCTAAGTCTTCTTGAAAGAGGTATCTGTTCAGGTCCTCTACCCACTTTTTGAATGGATTGTGTGTGTATTTGGTGCTGAGTTTTATGAGTTCTTTATATATTTTGATATTAAACCTTTGTTGGAGCTACTGTTTGCAAATATCATCCTCCATCTAGTTGGCTCCCTTTTTGTCTTGTTAGTTTCTTTTGCTGTGCAGCAGCTTTTTAATTTGATATGGTTCCATTCACTTATTTTTGCCTTACTTCCTTTACCTTTGGGGTCAAGTTCATAAAATGTTTTCTACCATCCAGGTCCATAAGTTTGGTATATTTTTTCTATGTAACTTATTGTTTCAGGTGTTATATTTGATCCATTTGGAATTATTTTTTGTACATGGGGACAAACTGTAATCCACTTTCATTTGTTTGCATGTAGCTTTCCAGTTTTCCCTTTCCAGTTTTCTAGTTGGCTCCTTTTTTGAAAAGTATCTGTCCATGTACATGTTGTTTTATATGTGAGTACTTCATTCTCTTCCACTGATCTGTGTGTCTATATTGATTTTTTAAATTAAGGTTTATTTTTCAAGTAGATATACAATATTATATTAATTTCACGTATACAACCTAGTGCTTAGACATTTACATACCTTAGACATTTATAAACCTTTGTACTTCTTAATTAAACTTTTTCACTTCTCCCCAGCCTCCGCAGCCTGATGACCATCAATTTGTTCTCTGTATTTTTATCACAACTATTTGCCATTCCTGTCTGATAGTTTCAATATCCAAGTCCCATTTGATCCATGTTCCATTGACTGCATTGTTTCTGGAATACATTTTTTTTTCTTGTTTTCTTGTGGTTCATTATGGTTTTTAACATTTTTTGTAGAGGCTGGACATACCATGTATGTTATCACATACTGAGTTAAATAATATATTTCTGGGGTTGGGTGTGCCTCAACTTTTGATAAAAGTTTAGTTGATCTATTGAATCATTTTGGTCAAGTATTAAGCTGGGTTTGGATTTTGTTGTTATAGTTGCCTTCATAGTTGAAATCATAGGCTTCAGTTCCTCTAGCATTGTCTTATGATTAGGGAGACTCCTCTGCCAGATGGTTTACTTAATATCTGCTTTACTTTCACTTTCGGTTGTGCCTTGTGCCTGTACCTCAGCGAAGGTCTCTATCCATCTTCTTACCCATCTTTCTGCAGTACTTTGATATTAATTGATGCTCAATGTTTGATCATCTGATGGTGGGGGTAAATGAAGCTGCCTTTTTTTATGGTTCTTCCTCAGTCTTCAGTTAGTGATGTGGCTCTGGGTCTGGGAGTGGAGTCTTCCCCTCCATTGGAGGAAATATTTACTGGTCTGGGCTCATGATGTTTTTCTTCCCCTCTTCCAGTATTAGGGCTGTTATTGTTTAAAGTTGGTTTTAATCTGCTTTCCCTAGCTACATAGAATTGCTGTCCTTTTCCCAATAACTTAAGTCTCTTGTTCTAGTATAAGGGAGATAGCAGATATAGATAGGAGTATGTTTTTGCACTTTTCTTGCAGTTACTGCTGTTTGCCTCCCATGGATATGCCAGCATTTTCTTAGTCTTGAATGACTAGTGAAGAGTTGTAAAGAAGAACCTCTCAGTTCAAATACCTTCAGTATATGGGGCTTCAGTTGGTACATCACTCAAGCTGGCTATTCTCAGCCTTTAGCAATTCATTGCTGATTTTCACATTTTAGCTGACTTCTTATGTGTTTATATCATGTCCAGTATCTGCCCCAAGTAAGCCATCCAGTGTTTCATTGAATGTACCATCCTTTTTATTAAAGTCTAATATGCTAAGTGTCTGGTTATCTGGTTGGCCATTCAACCAATCAAAGCATAATATGCTAAAGATATGCTAAGGATGCTTAACCACTCTCTATGATGTGCATTAACCAGGGGGGCAACTAGTTGCTATGATGTGCACTGAACACCAGGGGGAAGATGCTCCAAAAGGGCTCCATGGCCCAGATCATACACTGGTGGGGTCCCTCAGTCTACCCTGCACCCTCTCACAATCTGGGACTCCTTGGGGGATTTCAGAGAGCCAGTTTTAGCCCGATCCCGCTCAACACAGGAGCTGCCCCCTGGTGGTCAGTTCCCTCCTACAGCGGGGGCACCACTCAGCTAGAAATCGGGCTCAGGGCTGGCTAGTACAGCAGTGGTGGTGAGAGCTTCTCCTGCCTTCACAGCAGTGCTAAGGATGTCCGACTGACAGCTTAGACCAGCTCCCCATAGTAGGGAGCACATCTAAGCCATCAGTCAGACATACCTGAGGGCTCCCAGACTGTGAGAGGATGCAGGTCAGGCTGAGGGGACCACCCCCCCCCAAGAGTGCATGGATTTCATGCACCAGGCCTCTAATATATATAAGAAGCCTGGTGCATATAACCATATAATAATATATATGGTTATTTTGTTGCCATAGCACTTCAGCTTAGTGATAGAAAGCATTTGAAAAAAAATCATTAATTTAGAAAAAGTTTTTGTTTTATTTTTAATGTAGGTAACCACCATTTTCTGTTGAAGGGGTAGGTGCAATACTCCAGCTAAACTTAGATAAACCTGGAACACTTCTATAACACTAAATTTTAGGTACTTTGTAACATAGCAATTGATAAAGAAAACATAAAGGGGAAACAAGACATTTTCATTTTAAGAAAGAAATGTCATATCCTCTACTTAAATTTTATTTGTATCATACTAGCACAATTTTAAGACTTAATATTGTCATTATTCTTTAAGTTAAAAGAAATTCATAAGGTATTTTGTTATTTTGTTTTAATTTATGTAGAGTTAGAAACGTAATTTTTTAAAATTTATCTTTCTTGGTGAAAGTATTATAGATGTCCCCTTTTTCCACCCTACTCCTGACCCCTCCCCAGGCCTTCCCTAAATTATTGTCTGTCCAAGGGTTCATATGTAGGTTCTTTGGTTCATCTCTCCATCCCTGAGCCCCTGATCTCTGCCTTCCCTCTGAGATTCATTAGTCTGTTCTATGCTTCTATGTCTCTGGATCTATTTTGTTCATTAGATTCCATATATGAGTGAGAACATGTGGCACTTCTCTTTTTCCTATTGGCTTTTTTCACTTAGCATAATATTCTCCAAGCACCACTATGCTGCCTCAAAAGGTAAGCAATGCTTTTTTTATAACTGCATAGTACTCTATGGTATAAATGTATTAGTTTTTGTTTTTGTTTGTTTTTAATCCATTCATCTACTGATGGGCACTTGGACTGCTTCCAGATCTTAGCTATTATAAATAACATTCCTATAAACACAAGTATTCATAAACTCTTTCTGATTGGTCTTTCATGTTTTTTAGGATATATTTCTAGAAGTGGGATCACTGGGTCAAATAGCAGTTCTATTTTTAATTTTTTGAGGAAACCACAGTTTTCCATAGTGATTGTACCAGTCTGCATTTCTACCATCAGTGTATTAGGGTTCCTTTTTCTCCATATCCTCATCAGCACTTGTTATTTGTTGATTTATCGATGACAGGCATTCTGGCAGGTATGAGGTGGTACCTAATTTTTTGTGAATGCCTTCCCAGCCAGGCACTAAATTTGGATAATGCCACTTGTACTCCAAATTGATAGTTGGAGCTCTTTCACTTATTGATATAACTTGAATATGCTTATATACCATTAAATGTTTTTGAAAATCACTCATAATATTTTATTTCAAACTAGTGGCCTGATGCATGAAATTAATGAACATTAAAAAGATATTAATTAGAGGAAATATTTAATATTGATATCTTCTCTTTCTCTATAATAGAAGTGTCAAAGATAAAAGAAAGTTAGTAAAATGGATATGAAAATCTCCCTCCTGTCAGAGTCTGGAGCATGCCATGGGACCCAGAGTCAAGTCCCTGCCCACCCTCATGTGCCTCAAAATCATGTAAGACCCAGACCCAGCCAGCCCCACCCCTAATAAGCAAGACCCAGCCCCAGCCAGCCCCACTCCCATCAAGCCCTGCCTCCTGATGATAGATCATTGTTTTATTATGATGATTCCATTTAAAAAAAAAAAGAAAAAGTGTAATTTTTTAAAATCTAAAAGCATTTCACTTTTGGAAAATTTCATTAACTTCAAGTCTTTTTAAATGATCTGCCTTTCAATGACCTATTAAAAATATTTTCACTTGGTTTTGAATCAATAACTATAAGTATGTATTGTTTAAAAATAACACAGCAGACTTGAATAGACATTTCTCCAAAGTAAATATGTACATAGCTAGTGCACACATGAAAAGATGCTCAGCATCATGAATGATTATGGAAGTAAAAGCCAGGACTCCTATATTTTCCTCACCAATGTTCATAGCAGCATTATTCACAATAGCCAAAAGGTAGAAATGACCCAACTGTCTATGAATGAATAGATAAACAAAATGAGGTAGCTACACTAATAAAAGAGAAACATGCAAATTGACCATCCATCTGCTATGCTCACCAGCCAATCAGGAATGAGTATGAAAACTAACCCAACAAAGATGGAGACGGCTATGAAGCTGGAGTGAGCAGGAGGCTTGGGTTGCCCCCAGAGATGGAGGAAGCCAAGCTTCCCACCCACCCTCACTGCCACTGAAGGAGTGTTTGGGGGTCTGGGTCACCGAAGGGTGTGGCCAGTCTGAAAACAGCCCTCAGCCCCTTACCCAGCCTGGACACATCCCTATGGGTGAGGATCCCTGCTGGGGGCTTGGCCAACCTGCACACAGCCATCAGCCCCTCACCCAAGCTGGCCAGGCACCCCAGTGGGGAGGCCCACTATGAAGGGGATGTGGGCAGTCTGAAAACGGCCCTCAGCCCTTCAGCCAATAAGGCAACATCGCCATGGAGTAAGAGTCCCCGCTGCGGGGCATGGCCAGCCTGAAAACAGGCATCAACCCCTCACTTAGGCTGCCCCATTCCCCAAGGGAACTCCCACCCTGATCTGGGACACCCTTCAGAGAAAACCAGCCAGCTCCCACCCATGCACTATGCCTCTATCTATACTAATAAAATGGTAATATGCTAATTAGATTGGGAAACCTTCCCTAGAAGATCTTTTGGACATTCACATTCTTCTCAACAAAGCCAGGGTGGTGGAGCCAAGACAGAGGTGGTTAGAGGCTAAGAGGGGATGAAAGTTGTGGGTGATCAGGCTGGTGGGGAGAGGGAGCATTGGGGGTGTTCAAGCCAGTAAGGGGGTGGCAATTGGGGATGAGAAGCCATTGGGGGTGAGCAGGCCATCAGTGTGGATCAGTTGGAGGTGATCAGGACAGTAGGGGTCAGTTTGGGGTGAGCAGGCTAGCAGGGGGGCAGTTGGGGTGAACAGGCCAGTGGGGAGGGCAGGTGGAGGCAAGCAGGCCAGCAGGGGAGGCAGTTGGGGGCAAGCAGGCCAGCAAGGGGCAATTGGAGGCAAACATGCTGGCACTGGGGACAATTGGGGGTGATCAGGCTGGTGGAGGGAGGCCATTGAGCAGGCTGGCAGGTAGGGTGGTTAGGGGCAATCAGGCAGGCAGGCAGGTGAGCAATTAGGAGCCAGCAGTTCCAAATTGAGAAAGAGATGTCTGATGGCTGGTTTAGGCCTAATCCCTGTAAACCAGCAGTAGGACATCCTTTCTGGGGATCCTAGATTGGAATGGCTGCAGGCCAGGCTGAGGGACACACCCCCATGCATGAATTTCATGCACCAGGCCACTAGTATAAATATAATGGAATATTATTTAGTCTTAAAAATAAATGAAAATCCTGTCACATGCTACAACACAGATGCATCATGATGAGATTTTCCTAAGTGAAATAAGCCTGAAACAAAAGGATTAAATATTGTACTATTACACTTATATGAGATGACATGAGTAGTCAAATTAATAGAGAGAGAAAGTATACTGGTTATTTTCAAGGACTGGAGAAGGATAGAATGAGTAGCTGTTGTTTAATGAATATGAAGTTTCAGTTTGGGGAGATAAGAAAGTTCTGGAGGTGGATGGTGGCAATGGCAACACAACATAATGAATGCACTTAATACTACTGAACATTATACATAAAAATTAAACTGGAAAATTTAAGTTATATATGCTACCATAGCCAAAAAACATTTCTTTCAGGGTAATTGTAAACAAATCTTTTTGTTGTTACTAATCAATTAGCAGCAGAATCCTATCTAATAAAAGAGTAATATGCAAATTGACTGCCACTCCAACACACAAGATGGCTGCACTCATGTGGTAAAAGATGGCTGCACCCAGAGGTCATAAGATGGCCACCACAAGATTGTCAGCAGGGGAAGGCATTTAGGAGGGACCAGGCCTGGAAGGGAAGGCAGTTGAGAATGATCAAGCCTGCAGGAGAGACCTGTTAGGGGTTACCAGGCTGGCAGAGGAGGAAATTAGGGAGTGACCAGGCCCATAGAAAAGGGTAGTTGGGGGTGATCAGGCTGGTAGAGGAGGGAAGTTGGGGGCAACCAGGCCTGCAAGGGAGAGCAGTTGGGGGCAATAAGGCTAGCAGGGGAGGGAAGTTGGGGTCTGACCAGGCAGGCAGGAGAAGGCAGTTAGCAGCAATCGGGCTGGCAGGGTAGCAGTTAGACATCAATCAGGCTGGCAAGGGAGTGGTTAAGGGGTGATCAGGCTGGCAGGCAGAAGCAGTTAGGGACAATCAGGAAGACAGGCAGGCAAGCAGTTGGGAAAGGATGTCTGACTGCCCGTTTAGCCCCGATCCCTCAAGGGGTCCCAGATTGGAGAAGGTACAGGCTGGGCTGAGGGACACCCCTCCCCCACCCATGCATGAACTTTATGCACTGAGCCTTTAGTGTCAAATAAATCTATTGAACATTAAGTAAGATACCTAAGCTGCAATATCCAAATGTAATACTAACTATAATTTTCTTCTATGTAAGTACCAGTCATTCTTCTGTAAAATCAAAGAAAGAAATAGTGACATTTTATTTTACTTATACTTGACTTTAAAAGAGGTTTTTATTAGATATGTAAGAAGAAATGAGCTACTAGTGTAAAAGCAAATAATTCTCCCTTAAATTTGATGTTTAAACTCCCAAAGAAGAAATAAAATGCATTAACTGGCCAATTAGGAAGAAATTTGCAATTCTGAGAACTTAAGTTCTTAAATATAATTTGAACACAACTGGCAGATATGTACAACATCATATATCTTGAATGGCTATGTTGCATATGGAATCTAAGATAGGAATTATGGGAGTAAATTATTATCTAAAGGATGCTAAGTGCTTTAAACTATAAATAATATTACCTTAATTAATTGTGTATTATATGGTGGTATATTTTTTACTTTTTACTTCTCGGTGAAACCACTGTTTTTTAGTTTTCTCTCAAGAACTTAGTTTAAGATGATGGATGTTTTGTTTTCTTTCCAGAATCTACTAGAGGCCCAGTGCATGAAATTTGTGCCTATGGGAGGGCCCTCAGCCCATCCCTGCACCAGTTGGGACCCCTTGGACATCCCTCTCACACTCTAAGAATGCTGGTTCTTTACTGCTCACCTGCTTGCCTGCCTGCTCACCCTAACCCAGTGGTCAGCAAACTATGGCTCACGAGCCACATGCAGCTCTTTGGCCCCTTGTGGGTAGCTCTTCCACAAAATATCACGGCCTAGGTGAGTCTATTTTGAAGAAGTGGCATTAGAAGAAGTTTAAGTTTAAAAAATTTGGCTCTCAAAAGAAATTTCAATTGTTGTATTGTTGATATTTGGATCTGTTAGACCAATGCCCTAACCTCTCTGCCTGCCTGCCTGATCCCCTTAACTGCTCCCCTGCTGGACTGGTTGCCCTTAACTGCCCTTCCTTGCTGGCCTGGTCACCCCTAACTGCCCTCCCCTGCCAGCCTGATTGCCCCTAACTGCCCTCTCCTGTTGGCCTGGTCACTGTTAATTGCCTCTGCCTGAGCCCCACCCACCGTTGCTAACTCCGAAAGGATGTCCGAATGGCTGTCTGAAATATGTTTGGTCTAAATAGCATATTACCCTTTTATTAGTCTAGATTCTCAGTCTGATATCCAAGTTTCTCACTTTCATCACAATATTTTCTAATATAGATAGTATCATTAAAGAACTGATTAATTTTATACTTATGTAATTAAAGCTTATTACTGTATTATTATAACTGTGATATTTTATAATAATAACATATTTGAAGGATAGAGAGCTTAGGGAAAAGAGTATAGAATTAATAATAATGGCTCTACAGTTATTATTCTCAACAGAATTAATGTCACAAAAGTTCTGTATATGTTAAATTAAATAATTTAATTCTTCCTCTAAAGTTCTCCTTCTCCTTTCTTGACCCATCAACATATTGGTCCATTTAGCAATAGCATTCACTTCTGAGTACATTCAATAGACACAGATAATAGTACGCATCAAGCAAATTTTATATTTGGAATAGTCCCAAAATCCATTTTGGGTGAACTTGTTGGTACGGGAAGTCATGGTGATGTGGAGACTGGCAGAATAAGAATAATGAAATATATCTATGTTTATAACTATACTGATCTATCTGCTCTGTTCCTAAAATGTACAATTATACCATTATACATATATATTTATATGTATATATAATATTTAAATAAAAAACATTCTTATCTATATATATTTTATGTTGATAGGAACACAGAAACACTGAATTGATAATAAAGAATAATAAAATAATTCCATCATATATAATAAAAGCCTAATATGATAAGTGTCCTACCATTCGATCATTTGACCAATGACTTTAACATGCACTTACTATCAGAAAGCAGATGCTCTGACCAGTAGGTTAACTTGCTGCTGGGGTCCAGCCAATTGGGACTGGACAAGATGGGCTGGACACACCCTGGAATCCTCCCATGGCCCTCTCTGACCCTGAGTATGCAACAGTGGTTGGTATCCCTAGGCCTTGCCTGTACCCTCTTGCAATTCTGGACCCCTCAGGGGATGTTTTGGCTCAATCCACACCAGCCAGGCTGAGGGACCCCACATATTCGTGAACTGGGCCTCTAGTATAGATAATAAGAAAACAAGGGGAAATCAGAAGTGATCTCATGAATTATGCAGTCAGACCTCACTGAAAGTCATTATTAATGGCAGGATGAATTATACAAGACGAGCTCTGAAAACCTGTTCATCTTGCCATTTTTCTCACCATGAATAGTTAATACTTTTACTCTGTCAACTCAGCCATTCATCTATTTGTCTCCATTACCATTTCTCTCACTTTTACTAATTATTTTATTGAACCATGCTTCTAAACCTTTCTCTTTGCTATATACGTTTTTTGTTTAAGCAAAAATTTTCTTCATCTTGAATAAAAAATCCTATCAATTACAAAGCATCCACCATATTCCTCATTGTAAAAAAACAATTGTGTAGGTTGTTTTGTTCCTCATGAATATATCCCTATAAAATATCACACTTTTTCATAATCTATTATTTTCAGGCCATCAGAAAGTGTGATAAAAGGACTTAACTATAAAGCCATTGATCTCTGTTTAAATAACATTAAAGAAATTCACAAGTTTTGGTGAATGGAAAGCAGAAGAGAAACTAAAATGCCCTTTGTGGTTACCTCAAAGAATACTAAAGAGATGTAATAACACTGAATATAAGAACAAGCCAGAACGTTTATCTTATTTTTAAGTTTTCAGGGCTTTGTTGTTCAGGCTGGAGGCAAATATATGTTATTTATCACTGATCAGAGCATTCTGTCATAAGAGATGAGTTTGTAATGGAAATGCTAGTGCATTCTCAGTCACTAGAGCAAAAAGATGCCAACTTAATAGACTCTCTATTGCTCCAAAACCTAAGAAAATTATATCCTAAGGGTTTGTAGTCAAAATACTCTAGACAAGAATATTGTCCTCTTCTCTCCCATTACTAGAGAAAGAATCCTCTCGTCTGGGGAATATGTTATTATCATCGATTGGTCCTTTCTTTTTCTTTTTATCTAAAATGTCTTTCCAAGTTGAAAGATTGATATTAAGATTAGTTCAGACACCTTTACCCAGAAATAAAAAAGAGGAACTGTATGCATTCTTCTAATTATATTTCACTTCTCTGCTACTTCTTACCTAAGTTCAACTTTCTTATCAATCAAGAGACATTTGTAACATGAAGAACAGGCTTTCTGATTGGCATCACTATGTGGTGTGTTTTTTGTTGTTGTTGTTGTTTTCTGTCTAAGATAGTTGGGGAAATTATGCTGATATAATGAAAACATTATTTTTAGAATCTGGTAACTAAGTATTATTAGATATGGGAAAATTAGATTCCAAACAAAATACCAATTTTGAACATGTAAATTCTAAAAGTTCAAATATGATTGAACATTAGTAAACTTAAAGAGAGATTGATTGATTAAGCTGACTCATTATTTTCAAAGGATCAATTTTCTACATTAATGATCTGCTTCTCCTACTAGTTATTATGAGATACAAGTTGAAGTCTCCCCTTCTTTAAGAAATATTTATTTTTTAAAATAAATTATGTATTTATTGGCATAGATTCAACAGAGAGACTTGAAATTCCAACATAATATCCTACTATATCTTAAGGGAGGCTTTCTTAAGTATAAAATTTTATACTTAAACACTTCCAAGTAGAGAAAAACATATCTTTCAGCTCTATTAATTAAATATTGACAGAACTAAAGAGAAAAATACTGAGCCAACATACAGTCATAATGGAAGGCTTCAACTCCTTTCTCAAAATAAGTGATAGAAGCAGACCAGTAATGTAGAAAACATAGCCTTTGAAATTAATGAGGCATAGAATGGTGCAAAGGAATACAGAATGCACATTTTTGCTGGTGCATATAGGACATATGTCAAAATTGACCATAGGGCAATAATGCAAAAATGTGATGAAGTTGATATATAAAGTAAGTGTAACATATGATTTAAATTCCAGCTTTCCAACTTAGTGGGTATATAATCTTGAGCAACCTACATGGCCTCTCTACACCCTGAAAATGTATGTAATAATAACAGCACCACTCATTGCATTGTGATAGGTCAACACAGACAATGCCCACATACCTGGAATGTGTTAAAAACAACAACAACAACAACAACAACAACAACAACAACAACAATCCAGAGAATCCAAGATGGCGGCATAGGTAAACACCTACACTGCTGCCTCGCACAACAATTTCAAAACTACAACTAAAAGACAGAACAGACATCATCCAGAACCACACGAAAGCTGGCTGAGTGGAAGTTCTACAGCTAGAAGGAAAGAGAGGGGCTCACGGAGACCCAGAGGAGCTGCAAAAAGCTGAGGTACGGAGACGCGCGCGCTGAGAGAGCGGGTGCTGGAGTACCTGGCTGGCTTTCTCTGGCGGAGACTCCCAACAACATTGAACCCCTTATTTTATGACACTAAACCCCAGATCCAGCGAAACTCATACGGGGGGAGTTTGGACTGTGAAAAGGGAGAGGTGCACGGAAATTTAGGGGAGTCGCAGAAGATTAGGTCTGGTCTCACACACGCACGGTGCTGCGAGCAGGACAGATTGCTGATTGTGCCGCTGGCTTTTGCGAGTGGGCAGGAGACAGACCCTCCGAACTGTGCCACTTCTGAGTCCAATAAGCCCCTGTTTCGGGCGAAACCCTGGGGACCTAGACTCGTGTGGTCCTGGTGCACAGGGGAACTGGAAAGGCAGCGGTTAGAGGCACTGCGGGTGCGCGTACGCACAAGGACCGCTCCAGGGATTACCCAGTCACGTGAGACTCAGAGACCGTGGAGGGCGGGGCCGACTGGAAGGCAAGGCGGTCCCTTAAGCCCTGAGACTCCACCCATCCCAAGCTCAACAGAGGCTTCTTCGGTTTTGCATCTGGTATCATAAGGCTGAATCCAACACAGAAGTTTCCCCGGCATAGTGAAAATGCCGAAACAAGGGAAGGGATCACAAACAAAAGATATGGAGGAAAAAAAATGACTGGATATAGAGTTCAAAACCACGCTTATAAGGGTTTTCAAGAATATGCTAGAAAAATTCGCTAAATTTAGTGAGACCCAAGAGGAGATGAAAAAGAATCAACTAGAAATTAAACATACACTGACTGAAATAAAAAATATTATGCAGAGTCCTAACAGCAGACTAGAGAAAGGCAAGAATCAAGTAAAAAATTTGAAATATAAAGAAGCACACAACATTCAACTGGAAAAGCAAGAAGAGAAAAGAATCCAAAAATGTGAACATAATGTAAGGAGACTCTGGGACAGCTTTAAGCATACCAACATCAGAATTGTGGGGGTGCCAGAAGAAGAGAGAGAGCAAGACACTGAAAACCTATTTAAAGAAATAATGACTGAAAACTTCCCACATCTGGTAAAAGAAATAGACTTACAAGTCCAAGAAGCACACAGAACCCCATATAAAAGGAATCCAAAGAGGATTACACCAAGACACATCATAATTAAAATACCAAGAGCAAAAGAGAAAGAGATAATATTAAAAGCAGCAAGAGAAAAACAGTTTATTACCTACAAGGGAGCACCCATACGACTGTCAGCTGATTTCTCAACAGAAACGATGCAGGCCAGATGGGAGTGGCAAGAAATATTCAACGTGATGAATAGCAAGAACCTACAACCAAGAATAATCTATCCAGCAAAGCTAACATTCAGAATTGAAGGGCAGATAAAGAGTTTCACAGATAAGAAAAAGCTAAAGGAGTTCATCAACTCCAAACCAGTATTATATGAAATGCTGAAAGGTACTCTTTTAGAAGAGGAAGAAGAAAAAGGTAAAAGCCAAAAAATTATGAACAACAAATACATATCTATCAACAAGTGAATCTAAAAATTAAGTGAATTAAAAATTTGATCAACAGAATAAACTGGTGAATATAATAGAATCAGGAGCACAGAAAGGGAGTGGACTGATAATTCTCAGGGGGGGAAGGGGTGAGGGGTGTACAGGGAGAGACTGGACAAAAATCATACACCTATGGATGAGATCAATGGGAGGGAGCTAAGGGCAGAGGGAGGGGTGGGAGCTGGGTGGAGGGGTGCTATGGAGGGGAAAAAGAAACAAATGTAATAATCTGAATAATAAAGATTTAATTTAAAACAACAACAACAACAACAACAACAACAATCCAAAAACGTATATATTCAGGGACATCGATGTTTCCAAAAGTTGTTGAGAAGATCTGACATTAGTTATAATACATCTGTCAGATGTTTAAAAAGCTCTCAATAGGAAGAATATATTGAATTGGTAGAAGTAACAATAGGGGGGTAAACAACCGGGCATATTTTGACATAATATAAGCAACAAAAAGACTATAAATTGCCCCTAAGCATGGGTGGCCTCAGATCATGGTGAGTTTAATGTCACTACAGGTGTTGACAAACTTTCCTTGTACCACTCCAAGAACAATGGCTTTCAAATTGTGCTCTGCAGGACATTTCTACAGTAGAGGTTGTGGGAAAGAGAAATACTAGAATTGCTTTCCCTGCTCCCAGTCACAGCAATTGAACTTTTTCTTTCTGTTTTGCCTACAGAGTTTGTAAATAGAATTCTTTTTAAAAATATGTATATATATTTTATTGATTTCAGAGAGAAAGGGAGAGGGAGAGAGAAAAATGTGAATGATAAGAGAGAATCATTGATTGGTTGTCTCCTGCACACCTCCTACTGGGGATCAAGATCACAACCCAGGCATGTGCCCTTGACCAGAATTGAACCTGGGAACTTTCAGCCCACAGGCCAATGCTCTATCCACTGAGCAAAACCTGCTAGGGCTGAGTAGAATTCTTCTGGAAGGAAACATTCTGCTATTACAGCAAACATTTAAGGCCCTGGATGGACAGTTCAGTTGGTTGGGGTGTAGTCCTAATAGGCTGACATTGCAGGTTTGATCATGATCAGGCCACTTACAAGAATCATGATCAGGCCACATGAATGCATAAATAAGTGGAACAAATTGATCTCTCTCTCTCTCTCTCTCTCTCTCTCTCTCTCTCTCTCTGTCTCTCTCTCTCTCTCTCTCCCTCCTCTTTCTTCTCTCTCTAAAAATCAATATATAAACAAAAAATTAAAATAAATATTTAAACATTATTGCTACTGATGGTATTACCGCATCAAAGAAAGGTTAAAATAAATAGGTTGCCTCCTAGTTTAAGATGTTGTATAAATTGCCTAGAATTTTTCTCATAAATAAGAATTCACCATGGTCACCCATAGAGTGAAAATATAGAGCTGAGAAAACTCATGGATTATGCAATATTCCTCAATGGGTCTCCTCTTGAATTCATATTGCACTTGTCAAGTGGAGGCAGTTTCTACCTTTTATAACATTGAATTTCACCTTTATGGTAGATCCATATTTCTACAATAGTCGTCCATTTTAGCTCTTGAAGATTTATCCAATCATTCAGCAGTTTATTGATGCAGAATCCTATCATCTAAAAGCAAAAATGAAGAACTTCAGGCTATTTTTCTAAGTGCTGATCCATGTTAATGGAAGGATTTTTGAAATGCCACAAGGGAAATTACTAGAAAGAAAAAGAAGGCACCAGATTGCAAACCTGGATATATTTTTAAGGGAATAATTTTAAAAGCTTCCCAAACTCTTAGAAAACAAACAAAATTAGTTAACAATTCATTATCTTAAGCACATTAATACCTTCATAACTAAAGTATAATATCACTGAAAAGATTTAGGTATGCACACACATTTTTATGGCTTTGGGATATCATTAATATTATGGAATATATGCTTGTATTTTTTCTTTGATGAGTTACTGGTTTGTGAATCTTGTTCTTTCATAAGAAAAGCATCACACTACCAACCCATGAAAAGCTTGTTCATGTGTGCAAATAGTATCTGTGTTGTGTTAATTTTAAGGTTTTGTTTCTGGGACTAAGTAGTGGTAACACAAGCTGAAAGCTTCCTCTGAATATGAAACTACATTCATTTTAAATTCAAGGATTTTATGCATAAAGATCACATATTTATTTAGGCTTAGAGTATTTCAATAGTTTTAAAATCATTTTTCTAGCAGGTAACATTTTTTAACTCTAAATTAAAATGACTTGTTTACTATATTAAGTGGCAATTTTCCAGATACTTTGGGTAGTTAGAACTGACCAAAGGAGACAATTTGGCATGACAAATCTTGCTTTGCCTAAACTTTGATAAGATTTTATGGAAATTGGGTCAATGATCACTAACAAAGGCAAGTATCAGATACTCAGCAAAATGTTTCTCAAGATTCTTAAACAATGTTTCCATTACCTCCTAGTTAGTTTTGCTTACCATTATTTGGCTAAAGTATTTCTGATTATTCAAACTAGCTTTAATAATAATAATAATAATAATAATAATAATAATAATAATAGGAGGAGGAGGAGGAGGAGGAGGAGGAGGAGGAGGAGGAGGAAGGGGAAGGGGAAAGGGAAGGGGAAGGGGAAAGGGAAGAAGGAGAAAAAGAGGAAGAAGAGGAAGTCATCAAGGTGGAAGGCAACATCAAGCCCCAACCAAAGAAATGCTTCTCTCTCTCTCATTAAGGTCTCTCCTCTATGAAAACACACACACACACACACACACACACACACACAAAACATCACAGTGACAGAAAATTTAATATATTATACCTTTGGGGAGCCTGAAAAAAAGGTATTTTTTCCTAATAAAATAAATTACCTTTGTTTCTGCATAAATAAATAAATAAATATTTTTTCCTTTTTGGTGATTGAAATAGCAAACTACATGACAAAACACTGAAACCCATTGGCCTTTAGCATTCTGAGAGTTTAATATTAAGAATATTTTTAAACCTCTTCAATGGATTAAACATAAGCATGTTAAGAATAAAGAATAACATTGTTAAAATATCTCTGGTAAATGAATTGCAGGCTGTACTGATTCTTTCAGTAGAACACAACAGTATTGTATTTAGTATGTCATTGATATGGGAAATTTGGACTGGAAACACCTTGTGTTCCTCTGGGCAGGATTTTTTTACAGGCTCTTTGTCCATTGGAGTCAACGAATGACTCCCTGGACAGAGGATGTTATAGCAAAGGTAGAAATTGATTGAGAAACAAGCACAGACTCCCACGTGGGGAAGGGGAAAGAGTCCCAATGAGTCCCTTTTTCCCACGATTTATAAAGGCTGCAGTTTTTTGTGCCTCTATATCCCCTCTGATTGGTCACTACCCCGCTTTGATTTGGTTACTATAGCAACTCCTGAGCTCAAGCCTCATGTGAAGTACTGAGGTTCCCTCCTTCTTCTCCCTTACTGTTCTCCTATTTCCTCTGGGCTTTCTTTCTCCCTCTTTGAATTCGGGGCTTTCTTCCCTTATTCTGTAAATGTGTACATTTTGCTATTCCCAGCTCCTTTATCTATGGAAATATACCCTTTTGCAGCTCTGTAGCTTTATATTTGTTCATGGACCCCTTAATTTCTAAAATTTCCTAAACCTGCCTATTTCACCCCTAAAAACCCTTTTCATCATTATATATGTTTTGCTTCATCAAGTTGTTTGACCTGGTTTTGTTATTGGGTGAAGTGGTGGGTCCTTTTCCCCATTGGATTCTAGGGGTAGAGTCCTTATGATAGCTCAAGAAAAAGAATTTTCTAAGATTCACATGGGAGAATGAGTGATTTTTTTTTTCACATGAAATTATATCCCTGAGTTTCCAAACTCTCATTTTTCTTTACCTATTTATAGAAGAAGTGTAGTTGGCATTTCAGTAAAGCTAGAAGCAAAGCCAATGTCCAGTATATCCGTTCCATGTTGGAGCTGGGTCCAGTTCAGCCTCAGCTAGTTGCACTCCATAGTCCACGTCTCTGGGCCAGGTGGGGAATGCAAAGGTAGCCCACACATCCAGAGTCACACAACTCCCAAGAGCGAAAGAGAGTTAACTTTATTTAGGGGTTTACTTATCCCAAATTTGCCCCCTTGCAGTTGCCACACACATTCTGGCCAATGATGTTTGTTCTCAGATGTGACTGGCAGTAAGAACCTTCCCTAGGTAATTACAGTGTGTCAGTTTGATGTGGCCTCTCTTGGACTGTACATGAACTGGAGACTATTGTGGATTCTTTGTTATGCCTTGGAAATAAACAAATGAAGCCTCCAAGTACTTTGTGGAAAATGTGCTTGAGACCCTGCAGAATATATTTAAAAGGAAGAAGACAACAAAGCAAGAGAAAGAAACATCAGATTGTAAATTTTATAGATTATCGACATATTGATTCAAAATTATCACAGTTGACTGGGTCTTAAACTCCGTGATCCTGACTGGGAGAAAACACAGTAAGTTATGTCTTTGCTTTATTATCTTGTGGAAGAGGGGAAAAAAACACACACATTAATAGTACAGGATTACCTGTTTTTGATTCTTTGCTTACAGACTAGTGACTTAACACTTCAATTTATTTGTGTGTTTTTTTTCTTTTCATGTTTTTTTACTATGAAAGTATTTTCAATCTCAAAAGTACATTCCCAAATCAGTTCACTCCTCTATATATCATACATGCCCTAAAGTCCTCCTTAAAGCAGCCAAGATTTACCAGTAACTGATCTAGAAAGAAATAGGCTTTATATCAGTGAAAGAATTAGCCAGGAATAAGATTTCTTCTACTTTTCCCTTATAAAACATTTCACGGTCCATTACAGTTTCTACCAGAGGGTGCCTTGGAAGGAAAGAAAAAGCAAAAACAAAATCACTGTTACTTAACAGCAATCTTTGAAATAATGTAAATTAGAATGATTGAAGTAGTTGAAGCTAAAAGCTAAAATAAAGATTGGGATGTCAACAAAACTGGCTATATCTATGGCTTGGTTATACCCGCATTATACATAGGACCATTTTATCACTTTCTGAGTATAATCTTATTATCTCATCCTTGTGCTAATTCCTGTGACTTTTAAACTGAAGAGTCACTAAGAACTTAATAATTTTTATTTTTGTATAAGTGTGGGTCTATGCTAACAATTCTCTGATCAGATTGATTAAAAAACAAAACAAAATAAAAAACTCAGAAATGTGACTTGGGCATTAGAAAAATAATTACGATAAAAGAAATAACTTGATCGCCTAAGGTTCTTTCCAGTTCAAGCCCAAGTGAACTACCATCCCATCTGAATCTCCTCCTTACTTATCACCCACATCTTGGGAATATTATGGAGCTTTCTTTCCTCTTGCAAAATATTATCCTTAACACTAAAAGCAAAGAAAAGCAAACACTTTACACTTATTTCTGATACCATTAGCGTTATGGCAATCTGGGGGGTTGTTATGGTGCTTTGCAGCCTACTCATTTCTTTTTGCTCCCATAAAATATGACTTTATTAACCCGAGTATGGTATGGTTCATAGAAAATAAAAAAAACTTTAGGTGGCTTTTACAGTCTTTCCTGCAGGTTGTTTAGAAACGGCAGTGTGTTATATGAAATGACTTTTCCAGTGTCAGAAAAGAATTTTTAAAAATCTACCAGAGGGTTTCATTTCAGTGATGTTAAGAAAAAAATACCCAATTCTATATAATAAAAAGGTAATATGCAAATAGATCAAACAGCAGAACAACCAAATAACCAATCAAAGCATAATATGCTAATGATATGCTAAGGCTTCTCAACTGCTCGCTATGATGTGCACTGACCACCAGAAGGTAGATGCTCTGACTGGTAGGTTAGCTTGCTGCTGGGGGCCAGCTAATTGGGACTGAGTGAGATGGGCTGGACACACCCTAAGCCCTCCTGTGGTCCCTCCTTGGCCTGATTGGGTACTTGGGGTCTCTCAGCCTGGCCTGCACCCTCTTGCAATCTGGAAGCCTGGGGGGAAGTTGGAGAGCCAGTTTCAGCCTCATCTCACAGGCCACTCCCATTGGGAGGGCTCATGGCTGGTGAGCACTGCTGCAGCAGCACGAGCCTCTCTGGATCGGGACTAATTGGGTGAGAGCTTGTAGCAGGCACAATGGGGCCAGGATGAGCAGGAGCAGCAGATAGGAGCTGCAGGCAGCGTTGGACTGTGGGTTTCAGCCCAATCCCTGCAGGCCACGCAGAGGGACCCCCCCAGTGCATGAATTTATGCACCAGGCCTCTAGTATATTATATTCTTAGTTCTTTTTTTGAATATAATCTGGTTGATGAAGCTTTTCATTTAAGATATTCATGATACCTAATGCCTAAGTAAGATTTTGGATAAGACTGGCAAAGAGATGTTGAGTGGGGTGGGAGAATGTAGGTCATCCAGAAAAACACAGCAACAGGATACTTTAGTCTTACAAACACAACAAGTGGACTGAGTATTGAGATAGCTTAACATGTCACGAAACCAGTGATACTCTTACCTATGTTGTCATGTACTTAAACAAACAAACAAACAAAAAAGAACACTATTTTAGAAAGATCTATGTTTTCCAGTGAATGCTGCTTAAAAAAAAAAAAAGTTTGATGTATATTCCCTAGCCTTTTAGAGACAGTTCAGTAGCATGATAATTTTCATGGGACCAACCCAATCTATTGATCAAGACAAGTTGGTATTAATAGAAATTCATTTTTTCACAAAAGTGTTGGTCTGCACCAGGAGACCTATGAATTAGTGTAGATTGATCTTGCTTATCCTAGTTGCAGTCTTTATTTATCATGGTGCATCTTTTAATTTCCAATTGTCTGTAAATAATTTGTTTGAATTATAAATGATTTCCACATATTTCCATACTTAATATACTATGTTTCTAAGTGTTATTGATTTAATTTATATAATAATGACAAAATGACAACTCATTTACTAACCATCTTCAGAGTGCAATATGTAATAGCATCTATCCTATAATATCACAATTTTCACATTTAAACTAATTAATTTTAATGAATATCTACTATGTGTATAGATCTTTAATAGATCTCATCCATCACCTAACCAAATCCCTATTTTTATTTTATTTTTTTAATCTCTATTGAGAAAGTATTACATATGTCCTTCTTTTTCCTCCATTGACCTCTTATAGCCCTCTGTCTCCTCCCACTCCAGCCTCAGACCTTCACCTCCTATTGTGTCCATAGATTATGCATATATGCATTCAAGTTCTTTTCTTGATCTCTTCTCACCCACCAAAATCCCTATTTTTAAAACCAATAAAGTAGAATTTTTTTTATTTTAAAAAAATGTTTCTAAAATTCATCCTGAAGAAAATCCTTCTCTATCTAAACTATTATTGACAAATTTAAAGTTTATGGAGAGGGGAAGTGAAACAGAGTTTATGGGAAGGGGAGAAGAGATAAGTCCATGCCATATGGCACATGCTGAGCTACAATGCTCTCCTTCAAACACCATGCAAACTGTGTACTAATGTCCATATCAGGGAAGAATTTGAGATGTAGGATGGAATGACTTCTCCAAAGTCATAGAGTAAGGATTTAAATCCAGTCTTTTCAAAATATGCATTCTCGTAACAATTATTGTATATACAAGTGTATATTCATTATTATACTCTTCTCTAACTATACATTTTTTAATTGGAAAATTATGTAGTTGGATTTTTAAAAAATATACACATTGGAATCTGAATGACCAAGTTTAAATTTAATCCATGTCAATTAATAGGCCTGTCATATTAAACAATTGACTTAATATTTATGCCTCAATTTATCTTATTAATAATTTCTGCCTCAGAGTATTATTATGATAATTAAATAAGTTATGTTAGACATTAGAATTATTAATAACACAATGATACTTGCTGATATATAGTTATATTATCATATTGTTATAAAAATACATATATATTATTATTCTATTATATTATTTTTATATATTCATATATGCTATTTGTATGTTATATATATCACATATCTTCTAAAATTTTATATAGTTCAAAGCCAAATAATTTGCAGATACAAAAGAAAAAGTCACTTTTTCTTGCTAATTCAACTTCAAGATTCATGATTTTATCTAAAAAGGATTAGAGCAAATATTTTGAACAGGTTATTAATTTGGCTATGTCAAAATAACACTTGAGAAATTTCTACTACATAATTTCTATACACACAGGTCACAAGTATCACTATAAATTACAAAATAAAATTCCTTTCTACACATATAACTAAATCTGGCATTTGCTTGAACATCCTGCCAGAACCGGCATCTTAGACAAATAATACATTTAGTCTCTCTATCATAACAGCTTCACTGTCCCCTATCTTGCCACTTGACAATTCTGAAGAGAGACTCTCAATCTTTGGTAAAATGCATCATGTTATAAGATTTTAAAAGTATATAAAATTAGTCATCTTTTCCCTCCCTATTTATAGCATGGAAGTTGTTTATTGCCATAGCCTGTTTTAAATCTGAGCTTATTTTTCTCATAAACTGGTATTTGCTCCTAGTTTTATCCTGCTGTGAATCATAATGCCACACTTGCAAACTCCTAGAACTAATGTAAGCTCACTTCAGAATTATACCTTTGAGTAAGATAGATAAGGGGGCAAGGAATCCTTAATTGAGACAACCCATATCCTCAGTAAATCACCCAAGACCTTTTGTCTCTATAATGTATGGAAGCTTTATGTAATTTCCCGATTAATACTTGCTTTAATTTGTGCCATTAAAAAAAGATATCCTGTAAAAAATGAGTGTTCCTAGCCAGTTTGGCTCAGTGGATAGAGTGTCAGCCTGCAGACAGAAAGGGTCCCAGATGCAGGCTTGATCCCCAGTAAGGGGCATGCAGGAGGCATCCCATCAACAATTCTCTCTCATCATTGATGTTTCTATCACTCTTTCCCTCTCCCTTCCTTTCTGAAATCAATAAAAATTAAAAATAAGTAAATAATTTAAAAATGAGTGGCCTTTCATAAGTCATTTCTTATACAGTTTTCTTTTCTGTAAAGCAGGCATATTTGTTTGTTAGGACTGCTATAACAAAGGACTAGAGACTAGGCAGCTTAACAGAAATGCATTGTCTCTTCTTCTGGAAGCTAGGGTTGGCAGGACTGGTTCTTACCAAGGCCTCTCTCCTCCTTGTGTCTCACACACTTCATATTGAATTAGGTCCCACCCTAATGATGTATGTAATTTTAATTTTTTTTAAATCTCTTATCTCTAAATACAGTAACATTTAAGGTATTAGGACTTCAACACAGGAATTTTTTGAGAGACACAATTTAACATTGTTATGAGCTTACTTTCCATCATCATGTTTGTAAAATGTTGCAATAATTAAATTAAATGATATCTAATAAATAACTTGCTATAAAATGAACAATAAATATCAACAATTATTAGCAATAATTGCTACTTCCAACATTTTCAGATAAAAAAAGTTAATCTCTCTTGATGTTTTTTATAACAACTCTATTGAAGTACATTTTCATACCCAAAAATTCACTCTTTAACATTGTACAACTCAGTATATTTTGTATATTCATAGAGTAGTTAAACTATCCTCCCTCTCTAATATTTACATATTTTTATCATCACAAACAGAAATGCTATACTCATTAGCAACTATTCCCCATTTTCTCCTCCCCATAGAATCTGGAAACAACTGATCTAGTTCATCTATACATTTGCCTATTCTGTACTTTCCATTAATTGGAATCTTTTGTGATTGGCTAATTGCACTTAGCATATGTTTTCAAGATAGAGGCTGTGCAGAGGGAGGGGAAGAGCCTCTGGCTAGAGGCCATAGTTAGGGACACCTCCCTACATCCGCATGCAGAAATTTCATACACTGGGCCTCTAGTAAAATAAATAATTCACTCTGGAATAACATGCCATACTTGAGTAAGCCTCTTTTGACAATCTATTCCTCAAGAATAATGAAACACCATAATTGTGGTGAGTGGCACTGCCTGAAATGACCATGAAAAAGTTTTTGTTACCCAGGTATTCTGATCACTTTAATTAATTTATTTTTATTCAAGAATTTGTTCTGGTAGAAACTGTTTCATTTTGAATTTCAACCCCACGTGGGTCTGTTGGTTGGGCTCTATGGTGTTCTGATTGTCTTTGGAATTGGTGGTGTCCAGCCAAAATAGATTAACTCAAAAATATGTAGTAACTTACACATGTACATTTATAGCTTATTAAGTGCTTCACTATGCCATTATAATAATTGTGTGAGGGGTGAGCAAAGAAAAAAACATTTCTCATTAATTGATGCATAAACTACAGTTTGGAAAGATCAAATATACATATACAGTGGTACCTCGAGATACGAGTTTAATTCGTTCCATAATCTTGAGGCATGGGAAACTATGAGACACTTGAGTCTCGGTAAACTGGTGGGTCGTGTGCAGCAGGCCAATCCACGCAATTACTCGTATCTCAACTCTTGTTAGTATTTCAAAGCAAAAATCACTTGTCGACGGCTCCTATCTCAAAAATCTCGTATGTTAGGGCACTTGTATCTCAAGGTACCACTGTAGTGACAAAATTAGAGCTTCAATCTAGTCCTTTTGATTCCAAAGCAAGGCTCTTTTCAATATACTTGAGATGTTTATTATGAAAATACTAGAGGCCCAGTGCATGAAATTTGTGCACAAGGGAGGGGTATCCTCAGCCCAGCTGCACCCTCTCTAATCTGGGACCTGTTAGGCGGGGATCAGGCCTAAACCAGCATCAGGTCTAAACTGGCAGTCAGACATTGCTCTCACAATCAGAACCACTGGCTTCTAACTGCTCACCTGCGTGCCTGCCTGATCACCCCTAACTGCTCCCACTGTTAGCCTGGTTGACCCCAACTGTCCCCCCTACATTGATTACCCCAACTGACCCCCCTGCTCATGTGGTTACACCCAATGCTCCTCCTGCTGGCCTGGCCGTCCCTCACAGCCTACCCTGCCGGCCTGGTTACTCCATGTAGCCTGCTATTTAGTTGTTATTGTGAAGGAGTCCTGGCCAATTTGCATATTATTATTTTATTAGTATAGATTATTAGTATAGATTAGTATTTGTATTGTGTCAATCCAAAATGATTTTGTTTAAAGAAAGGTTTTGGTACAGGAAAGCTGAGTTAAATGCAAATAGTTTTACTAAGAACTTCTGAGAGCCTTTAACATAATAATCTTTATCATGAAGGTAAAGGAAGGAGATATAGCATAAGGACTTCTCAATCTTACTTGTGCAAGAAATATTATTTTCCTAAAAGATCACATGAATAAATTTTCTAACTAATTCTTTTTTGCAAACACTGTCTTAAAATAGTTATTTGAAACTGCTAATGGGCTTTTTCCTTTAGTTTCCATACACATTTATCTTCATATGTTGTCTCATAAAGTATATTAAGTCTGTCTTTGGAGTTCTTCCATCAGTCCTTCAATTTCCTTCTCCATGCTCTTCTGCCTTAGTACCCATTTACCTGTTTAGGCCATATATATATATATATATATATTTTTTTTTTAATTTCATCCTTGTCAGATCTTGCTCTCCATCTTCCAAAATATTTGTTAGTTTTCAGAAATTAACCTTACATGTTAAATCTCCTAGCCCTGTCTGCATTTTAACACAGAATTCTTTGGTGAGTGAAAATAATTCAGCCTACAAGGAATGAATTCCAATGTGGTATTTCAGGCACAATATCAAATGGTAGGAAAACTGCTATTGAATAGGGAACTCTGTTTAAGCCTATGAAACCACAATACCTTAGGTAATTCTAAGGGTAGCTGGTGATGAAGGTAAGCCTGTAATTCACTTTAATTGCCCTCAGAGCTGAGATGCTGGAGACTATTATGCACAGTCAAGAAAAATTGGATCAAGAATGTAATGATTTAGAAATAAAATCTCAGAGGCCATAAACTACATACTTCTAGACTGAATGGTTGAGTGACAGAAAACCTGCAACATTATATTACTTAGAACTGTATGAAAACCATGTCTTTACTATTCAATTTTATCATAGATGAAGGCAACTATTTTTAATTAGTATTTTTTGTTTGTTTGTTTGCATATTGGTTTCTTTATTTCTTCGTAATGATTTCTCTGTCTGAAAGACTAAAATTAACAGTAGCTATACCCACAATCTAAATTCAATAATTGTTGCCAAAACTGGTTTGGCTCAGTGGATAGAGCGTTGGCCTGCAGACTGAAAGGTCCTGGGTTCAATTCCGGTCAAGGGCATGTATCCTGGTTGTGGGCACATCCCCAGTAGGGGGTGTGCAGGAGGTGGCTGATGGATGTCTCTCTCTCATCGATGTTTTTAACTATCCCTCTCCCTTCCTCTCTGTAAGAAATCAATAAAATATATTTAAAAAATAATAAATAAATAAATAAATTCAATAATTGTTAAATTTTCTATAGCACATTTTTCTCCTGTGGAAATCTTTGTTATTTTATTCAACTAAGGCATTGTGCAGAACTCATACTTTACAAATGTAGAAACAACTTTCGTTTAGAAAGTGTACTAATCAAAGAATTAAGACTACCATATTTTCTGTTAAGATGACTGGGCATATAAGATGACCCCAACTTTTTCAATTAAAATATAGAGTTTGGTATATACCCACCCTATAAGGTGACACCCGGTGTATAAGACAACCTCTGACATTTGAGAAGATTTTCCTGGGTTAAAAAGTCATCTTATATGCTGGAAAATGTGGTACTTCACATATATCTTTCTCTTAAATTGCAAGAAAGCTACCCAAATAATCACAAAAATAAAAATAAAATGACATGACTATAAATCTGTCAGAAGATAAATTAAGCTCAGAAAGTTTTATAATCTTGTACAGGTAAAGTAAAAACTTGGAACTCTCTCTGATCTATTGGTAATTTGAATAATGAAACAGATTAGAAAAAAATTTAAATGCAATCTGTTGTTCTTCATATCTAAATAAGACAGTTATGAGACTTTCAAAATATAATGTTTAGCTATACCACAAGTCTGATGTTGCATTTACTCTAAGTCATATCATTTGTTGAAATGTTAAATTTGCTCAAATCTTATGTCCTAAAGTACCTTCTGCTTTAGCTCATAATGATGGTTGTTATTCTATATTAGTCATTTTAAAGTGTGACTACCTTTACTCTCTTAGCTGTATCTTCAAAAATGGAATGAGATATTCCAATAAATTTCTATGTGGTATCCCTAATTTGTTTCCAGTGTTCATTTGAGGCCATTTTACCACGCTATTTTCTCTCATTCCTCTGGCTTCCTCTAGCTTTCTTTCAAAGAGTTTATATTTGCAGTGAATTCATGGGACCACATATCCCATCTTGATCCAGTCATGTGCTTTCCCATTGACTTCATTAAAATTTCACAAGATGATGGAAGGCAATGTTATCCCTGAGAAACACTCAGAAGTGGACTAGTATGTCCATCTGATTTAGAGAGCTCCAGTAGAAAACATGATGGAGACATTAAAAAGACAGACAGGAGGATGCATTGCAGGGATTTTCTTCTCTCAAATGCAACTAAAACAAGAACTGAACCAAACTGCCTATTTCTTCCTTTAAGGTATGTTAGTAGCAGGATGGAAATGATTTCAAAGAAGTTCTCAGCTGCAAAATTTCACTCTAGTGACTGTGTTTTTTAGTAGGCTCTGGCTACTTAAATCAAAAATGAAATTAAGCATTCTCAGGGATTTTTCAATTACTCCTCTGACAGCATTTTCCAAATCATCTGCACTATCAATAAAGTGCTTGCTATAATGCAGCCTTGAAAGGTCTTGCCTGCTACCTCTTCTCATTTCAAACAAGTCTGGCTATTTACTACATTTCAGTCAAGGCTATCATATACACTTTGTTATATAATTTAAAGGTTGTTTTTTTTAAATATCTTAAAATTGGACTGATAGTAAGAATAATGACTTAGCTGAAATTTCTAACAATTTCAGATACTGTAATTTTAAATGGTAAGACATTAACAAGATAGTTTGAGAGGTTTGTAATCAGTTACAAACAATATATTATTTTAAAAGTCACATTGATGTGCCCTAGCTCCCATCAATTTGTGTTTCAAGACAATAGTTCCATTTAAGAATTCTCCCAGACTCTTTCATAATTCTCTGATAATATCCAATTGCATGAAAGCTATGGTAATTTCTAGGGGATTACCATCAATCTACATAACATAAAATGTTTTAAGAGATATAAATGGTATTTTTTTTTCTTTTCAATAATTAAGATAAAAATTAACAAGCAAATATATTTATCTTATGGGCATATATAAAGTTTTCCATTATACAGAGGATAAATTTCAAAAATCCCCAACAATGTTTCAAATGAATTGTCTTACATAAAATGGTTTCTGCCAATCTCCTTCTCCACCACTTTTCTCTCTCCTAGTCTGCTGCAGTAATGCTAACCAACTTGCTTGCTATTCCTCAAGTATGCTAAGCATACTCCTAACATAGGTCAGATGGATCCATTCACTTTATTTTTTTTTTCTGATTTATATATTATTTCACCAGAGGGGTTTTCTCTAACCATATAATCTAAAGATTATACTTACCAACATTTTACCCTGTCAAATATTTTGAAGTGAAGTGGTAAGTACTGACAGGATTTTAACTCATTCCTGTAAGCTCTCTGCCTAACCCAGTGATTGGCACATAGTAGGTATCCTATATAATAAAAGGCTAATATGCATAATTATTCCCATGGGCCAAAGTTTAACCAACCAGTAGATGTGTGCTGACCACCAGGGGGTGATGCAAAACATGGCAGGTGTTGGCAACTCGGCGCTGGCAACTGGTAGCAGTGGAGGTGATGCTGGCCCCAATGGGCCCCGACAAAAGCAGGACTGTGTCGGGATGGTGGAGCAGTTGAGTGGGTGGCACCAGGCCAAGGTGAGTGCAAGCAAAGGCCCCAATTGCCCCACCAGTCATCTCACAGATTGGCCCTGATCACTGGCCAGGACTTGGGACCCTAACTGTGCATGAATTTTGTGCAGTAAGCCTCTAGTTTAATAAATAATTGTAGAATAAATACATTAATTAATCAGGTAGTCATTATTTCACTATTTCACCATCCAGATTTGTTAATGATTTTCTTATAATTAGACTTAAGTTAAGCAATATCAGGGACATTGAGTATATTTTCTATTACTTCACATCTGAAGACATATTATATCTACATTTTTTAGTTATTATTAAGATGGTGACTACCAAAACTCTCATGTGAAAATTTCTATTTTTTCTTTGTCATTAACATGTACTTGATGGGGTAATATAGTACATTGAAATGATGTGAATATTTTGCTCCTCCATAATTACCCACCCAAAGAGTTCAATATCGTTTAATGGCTCTTATCTTAATTGGTTATATTGATGGTTGCAAAAGATCATTTTGTTTAATTCTACATGATTTCCTTCCAAGTACATTAGCTAACATTTTTTTTATAAAGAAGAGTTTTCTTTATATATTTTGCTTTCTTATTTCCTTTTTCTTGTCTTTTATGTTTTTGAGTATTGCTTTGGATTTATGGATTTTTTTTATATTCTCTGCATTGTAATCCATTTTAAGATTTTTAAATGCTTTTATTCTCTAAATTTAGTCAGAGTTTCTTCTTTTAAGATGTTTAATTAAGTTATTCTTTCATTTTTTAAGTTTATTTCTATCACAACAAGATATTACAGACTCAACTTGTACTCTCTTTGACTCTGTCCTATAGTTAGCCATTTGTTCAGGGGCTCTGATTTCTTTAAGTAGAAAATTATATTTAGAAACCAAGAACTGAAAACTTACTGTGTTGAAGTTTTATGCATGTAAGCAATTTAATTGAACAAAGCTAAGGAATGACAAAACATACGATTTTATGGCAATCTCCAAATCAAATCTTACACTAACAGAGCCTTATTTTTCATTTTCTTCATTTATTTCACACTCTTATCTTTATTCACAGTAAAAATCCTTACTCTGAATGGTTAATGTACTTATTCATTTGCTTGATTCTACAATTTATAAAAGAATATACAATTATTAGATCATTTCAATACCACAACCAATGAGCCTACAGGGAAATTCATACTTTTATTTCTGCTATTTTTTTCCCATTGAATATGCCCTGGTAAATTTTTACAACTAGAGTACCACGTTAAAAAACTATATATATTGTTCCTGTGGAATTTTACATAAAGCAGTGTTTCTTCACTTTTGTTTGTATTTATATGAAGGGTTTGCATTTTTAAAAATATATTTTTATTAATTTCATAGAAGAATGGAGAGGGGGAGAGAGATAGAAACATCAATGATGAGAGGGAGTCATTGCTCAGCTGCCTCCTTGCACACCCCACCCTGGGGATTGAGCTCACAACTGGGACATGTGCCCTGACTGGGAATTGAATGATGATATCTGGGTTCATAGGTTCATACTTAACCACCGAGCCATTCTGATAAGTCTGCATTA